>OZ005734.1:149982015-150432015 GCA_963930755.1 Eudasyphora cyanicolor | reverse complement strand
CGTCATAATTAAACCAGCAGAAGGCCATAGCTACGCTGATGTCCTTAAAAACCTTAGACAAAGTGTAAACCCAGAAGAGACCGACGTTGCTGTCCGTTCGATCCGAAAGACTAAAACCGGCGCAATACTTCTAGTGATGGGAAAAGGAGGAAATAAGGAAGAATTCTGCGACGCCATTAAAGGCTCCCTCAAGGAATCAGCAGTTGTGGAAGATTCAAAACCAAAGGCCACAATAGAAGTCCAAGACTTAGACTGTCTCTCTACAGTAGAAGAAGTGGTAAATGCTATTGCCAAGGCCACAGACATAGCTGTGGAAAACATCACGGCAAACTTAACAGCCACGAACAGCCAAGAGCAAAGGAGGGCGTTCGTTTCACTTCCTGCGACAGGGGCGATCAAACTCCTCAATAAGAAGAGAATAAAAATATCGATGACAAGCTGCAGATTAAAATATCGCGAAGAAATCAAACGCTGTTTCAAATGCTTCGGCACAGGACACATGCAATGGGACTGCAAAGGCCCTGATAGAAAAGGCATGGGTCTCTGTATCAGATGCGGTGAGAAGGGACACAAGTTGAAAGAATGCAGAAATTCTCCAAAATGCTGTATCTGCTCCCAAGCAGGATCACAACAGACAGATCACCTGCCAGGGTCACGTAGCTGCAAAAATAAACAATAGAAACCATGGTGAGGATTCTACAAGGAAACATGCACAGGGGAAAGGTGGCACACGCTCTTCTGCCCCAGATTGTAATTGAGCAAGAAGCGGACGCCATAGTAATCAGCGAACAATATGGCAGAATGACAAACGGGAGCTGGTTTCACGATGACACTGAAACAGCAGCTATATGGATCCCAAATAACAGAGATCTAGAAATAAAAAGAAATGGCAAAGGAAATGGCTTCGTGTGGGTTCAGGTCGAAAACATTACACTGGTAAGCTGCTATCTCACTCCAAGTGACAACGTCGATGAGTTCCAACGAAAGATAAATGGAATTGAAGACAGCATACGGGACATAGGTGGAGACCTCATTGTAGCAGGCGATTTCAACGCTCGAGCTGCAGAGTGGGGTATGGAAACAACCAACACAAGAGGCAGAAGGATAATCCAGATGGCAGCTAGAGCAGGGCTAACCGTTGTAAATAACGGAGGAGTACCAACTTTCAGGCGCCCGCAATGCTCCGGTACAATCCCGGACATAACACTGGCATCTGAAAAAATGGCACATAAGGTTAGAGAATGGAAGGTATTAGAAATTTATACCGGCAGCGACCACCAGTACATTTCTTTCTCAGTAAACCAGGGCGGAAAAGAAATCGCAAAGAAGAAGAAAAGTAGCACTCATAAATGGAATGCAAACAAACTAGACACGGCTGCACTTATACGAGAAATAGATAGATGCTCAGAGGAAGCTGAAGGCAACGCCACGACAATCGTAAGAGAAACCATGAAGATTATCACAAATGGCTGCAACAAAGCTATGCCAAAAATAAAAGGCCCAAAAGATAAAGTCGCAGTATATTGGTGGAATTCCGAAATCGACGAGCTGAGAAGAAACTGCATCAGAAAGAGGAGAAAATACACAAGAGCCAGACGCCGAAGCGACGCAGAAACCGAGCACACCGAATACGTAGATGCGAAAAAGCAGCTACAACAGGTAATATTCAACAGCAAGAAGGAAAAATGGGAAGAATTGCGAACAGACATAAATAGAAACCCATGGGGGCTCGGCTACAAGATAGTGATGGAGAAACTCTGTAGAAAAACCCCTGTACCAGAGATGGATGAGGGAATTATGGAAAACATAGTGAGCTCACTCTTTCCGAAGCATGATATCAGGGAAGAACATAGGGAGGCGGGACAGAACCCAACCATAATCACGTTCACTGAGGAAGAACTAAAAAACGCAGCCCACAAACTCCAAAATAAAAAAGCGCCCGGCCCCGATGGCGTGCCAGTCGAAGTAATAAAAGAAATAGCAAAAAACCGCCCCGGAATACTGCTAAATATGTACAACAGCTGTCTCAACGAAGGCATCTTCCCTAAACAGTGGAAAGAGCAAAAACTTGTTCTTATTAGCAAGGGAAAGGGTGAGCCAAACTCACCATCATCATATAGACCTCTTTGCATGCTAGACACAGCTGGAAAACTTCTGGAGAGACTGTTAAAACCCCGCCTTGAAGCAGCCATCAGAACCGGAGGAGGCTTGTCGAAGAGGCAGTACGGCTTTCGACCAGGGAAGTCCACAATCGGAGCCTTACAGGACGTGGTTGATGCTGTAGAAGCCGCCCAACAGAAAAGCCCTTTCACCAGACCAGTGGTCCTCTTGGCCACTTTAGACGTCAGAAACGCCTTCAACAGTCTGAGATGGAACGACGTTTTAAAGGCTCTTGAAGAAAGGTTCAAGGTACCAGCTTACCTCATGAGAATGTTAAATGATTACCTCAAAGACAGAGTTCTGATGTACAGCACAAACAGAGGACAGAAAAGGTATCAAGTCAGCTCAGGCGCAGCGCAAGGATCCATTCTTGGACCAGATCTCTGGAATGCGAGCTACGATGAAATCCTGAAAATAGAAATGCCAGAAGGAACCTTTTTAGTCGGATACGCTGATGACATCGCTGCTGTCATTGAGGCGCGCAACACGGAAGAAGCACAACGCAGACTTACCCAAGTAATGATAAGGACGAAAAATTGGCTCGACTCCCATGGACTACAATTAGCTTCCCAAAAAACCGAGCTCCTGCTTCTCACCAGAAGACATATCCCCACGGAAATAGATATGAGATTTGACGACGTAGTAATACGCACCACAAGATCCCTAAAGTATCTCGGAGTAAGATTGGATCCGAAACTAACATACACAAATCAGCTAAAGCATGCCGCTACTAAAGCGGGGAAGATAACCGCACAACTCAGCCGACTAATGGCAAACATTGGAGGTCCTCTACCAAGCAGGAGAAAGCTGCTAATGGAGACCTGCACCAGCATACTCCTCTACGGAAGCGAGATCTGGGCAAATACCCTGAAAACTAAATGCAGAGCTAAAATTATACTCTCAGTACAGAGAACTGCAGCACTCCGAGTAACGTCTGCATATCGTACGGTGTCGGAAGCAGCCGTTCTTGTCATTGCTGGCATGACACCAATAGATTTGCAAGCCTTAGAACGCTCTAAGTTGTGGAGCATAAAAAAAGAAGGCCAGCTGGATACCACACAAGTCGCAACCGCAAAGCAGGAGACTTTAGATGCATGGCAAACACGATGGAACCACGGAAATCATGGCAGATGGACGTTCAGACTAATCCCAGATATAAACAAATGGATCAAGAGAAACACAGGAGATGTAAATTACTACCTAACCCAGATGCTCACGGGTCATGGATACTTTCGAAAGTACCTGCACAGAATGGGGAAATGTAGCACGCCGTACTGCATATATGAAAGAACTGAAACCATCGACGACGCAGAGCACACGTTTTTCGAGTGCTGCAGATGGTCCGAAACTCGCAGAGAACTGGAGACAAATATAGGGACCTTCTCCAAGACAACTATAGTGGACAAAATGACTGGAAATGGCGAAGGCTGGAACGCCATAACGAGATATGTGGAAAACATTCTTATATCAAAGAAAAAGGATCTCGACGAGGAACTAAGAAATTAGTAACAGGCGGGCCTGGACGCAGGTGGTAACTAAAGCGGTGAAACGATGCAGAAATCGTAAATAAGGGGACCCACCTCGAAGTAATGCGGAAGCGGTTCCGAGGTGGCGTCATAACCCAAGAGAAATAAGGTGGGTTTTTAGTCGGTAACCATCTAATGGAGCCCGACATACCACGTTGGATGACGACCCACGTTGGATGCAGTAATGCATTTTCCCACCTTATACGCAAAAAAAAAAAAAAAAAAAAAAAAAAAAATTATTATTATTATTATTATTATTATTATTATTATTATTATTATTATTATTATTATTATTATTATTATTATTATTATTATTATTATTATTATTATTATTATTATTATTATTATTATTATTATTATTATTATTATTATTATTATTATTATTATTATTATTATTATTATTATTATTATTATTATTATTATTATTATTATTATTATTATTATTATTATTATTATTATTATTATTATTATTATTATTATTATTATTATTATTATTATTATTATTATTATTATTATTATTATTATTATTATTATTATTATTATTATTATTATTATTATTATTATTATTATTATTATTATTATTATTATTATTATTATTATTATTATTATTATTATTATTATTATTATTATTATTATTATTATTATTATTATTATTATTATTATTATTATTATTATTATTATTATTATTATTATTATTATTATTATTATTATTATTATTATTATTATTATTATTATTATTATTATTATTATTATTATTATTATTATTATTATTATTATTATTATTATTATTATTATTATTATTATTATTATTATTATTATTATTATTATTATTATTATTATTATTATTATTATTATTATTATTATTATTATTATTATTATTATTATTATTATTATTATTATTATTATTATTATTATTATTATTATTATTATTATTATTATTATTATTATTATTATTATTATTATTATTATTATTATTATTATTATTATTATTATTATTATTATTATTATTATTATTATTATTATTATTATTATTATTATTATTATTATTATTATTATTATTATTATTATTATTATTATTATTATTATTATTATTATTATTATTATTATTATTATTATTATTATTATTATTATTATTATTATTATTATTATTATTATTATTATTATTATTATTATTATTATTATTATTATTATTATTATTATTATTATTATTATTATTATTATTATTATTATTATTATTATTATTATTATTATTATTATTATTATTATTATTATTATTATTATTATTATTATTATTATTATTATTATTATTATTATTATTATTATTATTATTATTATTATTATTATTATTATTATTATTATTATTATTATTATTATTATTATTATTATTATTATTATTATTATTATTATTATTATTATTATTATTATTATTATTATTATTATTATTATTATTATTATTATTATTATTATTATTATTATTATTATTATTATTATTATTATTATTATTATTATTATTATTATTATTATTATTATTATTATTATTATTATTATTATTATTATTATTATTATTATTATTATTATTATTATTATTATTATTATTATTATTATTATTATTATTATTATTATTATTATTATTATTATTATTATTATTATTATTATTATTATTATTATTATTATTATTATTATTATTATTATTATTATTATTATTATTATTATTATTATTATTATTATTATTATTATTATTATTATTATTATTATTATTATTATTATTATTATTATTATTATTATTATTATTATTATTATTATTATTATTATTATTATTATTATTATTATTATTATTATTATTATTATTATTATTATTATTATTATTATTATTATTATTATTATTATTATTATTATTATTATTATTATTATTATTATTATTATTATTATTATTATTATTATTATTATTATTATTATTATTATTATTATTATTATTATTATTATTATTATTATTATTATTATTATTATTATTATTATTATTATTATTATTATTATTATTATTATTATTATTATTATTATTATTATTATTATTATTATTATTATTATTATTATTATTATTATTATTATTATTATTATTATTATTATTATTATTATTATTATTATTATTATTATTATTATTATTATTATTATTATTATTATTATTATTATTATTATTATTATTATTATTATTATTATTATTATTATTATTATTATTATTATTATTATTATTATTATTATTATTATTATTATTATTATTATTATTATTATTATTATTATTATTATTATTATTATTATTATTATTATTATTATTATTATTATTATTATTATTATTATTATTATTATTATTATTATTATTATTATTATTATTATTATTATTATTATTATTATTATTATTATTATTATTATTATTATTATTATTATTATTATTATTATTATTATTATTATTATTATTATTATTATTATTATTATTATTATTATTATTATTATTATTATTATTATTATTATTATTATTATTATTATTATTATTATTATTATTATTATTATTATTATTATTATTATTATTATTATTATTATTATTATTATTATTATTATTATTATTATTATTATTATTATTATTATTATTATTATTATTATTATTATTATTATTATTATTATTATTATTATTATTATTATTATTATTATTATTATTATTATTATTATTATTATTATTATTATTATTATTATTATTATTATTATTATTATTATTATTATTATTATTATTATTATTATTATTATTATTATTATTATTATTATTATTATTATTATTATTATTATTATTATTATTATTATTATTATTATTATTATTATTATTATTATTATTATTATTATTATTATTATTATTATTATTATTATTATTATTATTATTATTATTATTATTATTATTATTATTATTATTATTATTATTATTATTATTATTATTATTATTATTATTATTATTATTATTATTATTATTATTATTATTATTATTATTATTATTATTATTATTATTATTATTATTATTATTATTATTATTATTATTATTATTATTATTATTATTATTATTATTATTATTATTATTATTATTATTATTATTATTATTATTATTATTATTATTATTATTATTATTATTATTATTATTATTATTATTATTATTATTATTATTATTATTATTATTATTATTATTATTATTATTATTATTATTATTATTATTATTATTATTATTATTATTATTATTATTATTATTATTATTATTATTATTATTATTATTATTATTATTATTATTATTATTATTATTATTATTATTATTATTATTATTATTATTATTATTATTATTATTATTATTATTATTATTATTATTATTATTATTATTATTATTATTATTATTATTATTATTATTATTATTATTATTATTATTATTATTATTATTATTATTATTATTATTATTATTATTATTATTATTATTATTATTATTATTATTATTATTATTATTATTATTATTATTATTATTATTATTATTATTATTATTATTATTATTATTATTATTATTATTATTATTATTATTATTATTATTATTATTATTATTATTATTATTATTATTATTATTATTATTATTATTATTATTATTATTATTATTATTATTATTATTATTATTATTATTATTATTATTATTATTATTATTATTATTATTATTATTATTATTATTATTATTATTATTATTATTATTATTATTATTATTATTATTATTATTATTATTATTATTATTATTATTATTATTATTATTATTATTATTATTATTATTATTATTATTATTATTATTATTATTATTATTATTATTATTATTATTATTATTATTATTATTATTATTATTATTATTATTATTATTATTATTATTATTATTATTATTATTATTATTATTATTATTATTATTATTATTATTATTATTATTATTATTATTATTATTATTATTATTATTATTATTATTATTATTATTATTATTATTATTATTATTATTATTATTATTATTATTATTATTATTATTATTATTATTATTATTATTATTATTATTATTATTATTATTATTATTATTATTATTATTATTATTATTATTATTATTATTATTATTATTATTATTATTATTATTATTATTATTATTATTATTATTATTATTATTATTATTATTATTATTATTATTATTATTATTATTATTATTATTATTATTATTATTATTATTATTATTATTATTATTATTATTATTATTATTATTATTATTATTATTATTATTATTATTATTATTATTATTATTATTATTATTATTATTATTATTATTATTATTATTATTATTATTATTATTATTATTATTATTATTATTATTATTATTATTATTATTATTATTATTATTATTATTATTATTATTATTATTATTATTATTATTATTATTATTATTATTATTATTATTATTATTATTATTATTATTATTATTATTATTATTATTATTATTATTATTATTATTATTATTATTATTATTATTATTATTATTATTATTATTATTATTATTATTATTATTATTATTATTATTATTATTATTATTATTATTATTATTATTATTATTATTATTATTATTATTATTATTATTATTATTATTATTATTATTATTATTATTATTATTATTATTATTATTATTATTATTATTATTATTATTATTATTATTATTATTATTATTATTATTATTATTATTATTATTATTATTATTATTATTATTATTATTATTATTATTATTATTATTATTATTATTATTATTATTATTATTATTATTATTATTATTATTATTATTATTATTATTATTATTATTATTATTATTATTATTATTATTATTATTATTATTATTATTATTATTATTATTATTATTATTATTATTATTATTATTATTATTATTATTATTATTATTATTATTATTATTATTATTATTATTATTATTATTATTATTATTATTATTATTATTATTATTATTATTATTATTATTATTATTATTATTATTATTATTATTATTATTATTATTATTATTATTATTATTATTATTATTATTATTATTATTATTATTATTATTATTATTATTATTATTATTATTATTATTATTATTATTATTATTATTATTATTATTATTATTATTATTATTATTATTATTATTATTATTATTATTATTATTATTATTATTATTATTATTATTATTATTATTATTATTATTATTATTATTATTATTATTATTATTATTATTATTATTATTATTATTATTATTATTATTATTATTATTATTATTATTATTATTATTATTATTATTATTATTATTATTATTATTATTATTATTATTATTATTATTATTATTATTATTATTATTTAAGTTAACAAAATATTTTTTTCTTGAAACACGTATAAACTGTTTTTAAGAGAAGAATACATAACCAAACTTTCCAAGCAATCAAAGCTGGTGATGTCAAAAAGCGTACCGTTTGGCATGTTTCAAGCGGAATATGTTTGAGACTATATACTACAGAAGAATATTTTTTAGCATGTATTTAAAATAGTCTGTCGTAGAAAAGATTTTGGAGCAGATAATTGTACGAAGGCTAAATGAATTTATTACGAAGTTTCAAATATTAAACAAAAACCAGCACGGTTTAATAATAAATTGCGTAGCTTATTATCAAACCACACTAACCAAAGTTTGGCTGATGATGTACACTGCGCAGCTATATTTTTAGATTTTAGCAAAGCTTTCGATACCCTTCTACAACGACACCTTAAAATGAAATGGAATCAGAAGCTACGGCCTAGAGTTGTTCAAGAACTACCTAACATTTAGGACATATAGAGTTCAATTGGAAAACAAAGTTAGCCACGAAACTCTAACAAATTATGGAGTTCCACAAGGATTGAAGGTTAGGTTTAGGTTAGGGTGGCAGCCGTATTTTTTACAAGCTCACATAGACCAGTTTAGGTCCCTAATGTCACCACTGGCTTAAATGACCCTCATCGAAACCAACCTGTTTGATATATACATTTATCGATAGTACGAATATCAGTACTGGAAAGATCTGTTAGGCTGCCTAAAAAGGCCGACCCCAGTATGTCCAGCCGTCTTTTACTCAAAGCGGGACTGTCGCAAAGCAAGAGCTCAATGCTCTCCACTTCTTCCTCATCTCCACAGCTTCGGCAGAAGTAATTGGAGTCAATACCCAATCTTTTGGCGTGTTCGCCGATCAAGCAGTGTCCCGTCAGAACCTGTACTAACGTAGACAATCGTTTCCTCTCTAGTGCGAGGAGATATTTTGACCTTCTCAGGTCATACCTTGGCCAGATTTGTCTAGCTACCCTGCAGGTGCCGATTTCTGTCCATCTTTCGTTGGACTGCCTGATTGCCTCTTGCCTAAGCCAAAGCTTGCACGTGGATAGTGGCGCACCAATATATGCAAATTCTTCGAGAATTTGTAATGTCGTCCCTTTCCTAGCAAGTTCATCGGCTTTGCAGTTCCCCGGGATATCCCTATGCCCAGGAACCCATATGAGGTGTATATTAAACTGCTCAGCCATCTCGTTAAGAGATCTGCGCAGTCGAGTGCTGTTTGTGAATTTAGGGATGTTGCCTCCAGAGAATTGATGGCAGACTGGCTGTCCGAGTAAATGACAACGCCAGTGTTGGTTACTATGCTGCGACTCAGCCACTTGGCGACTTCTCATATTGCCATTATTTCGGCTTGATAGACACTGCAGGTATCTGGTAGTCTGTGAGCTATATCCAGTCTAAGTTCTTCGCAGTGTACTCCGAAGCCAACCTTTTCATCAAGCTTCGAACCATCCGAGTAAAAGTGGAGATAGTTACTATTATCTGTTATTCTGCCGACCCATTCATCTCTGGCGGGAATCATAGTGATGTAATTCCTCTCGAAGGTGTACACAGTTGGTATATAGTCCACTCGGTCGGTTACCATAGCACTACACTTTGATATCCTCATGTGACCATAGTTCTTGTACCTCCACATTGATAGGCAGTTTAATCTTATTGCCGCTTTGGTTGCAACTTCTCTCGCCACAATATTAATCGGCAGTATATGGAGTAGGGCTTGTAGAGACTCGGTCGCTGTAGTCCTTAAGGCTCCGCTTACCAATTCTGTCTTGTTGGGGTCAACGCCCAAACCGCTTCTTCTGGCCCATCTAGCCAACTTGTTCAGAGCCACCTGTAGGATGAGGACGTTTACGAATTCGCCACTCACTGCGATTGCCACGTCGTCCGCATATGCCACGACCTTGCAGCCACAGCGTTCTAGATCTAGCAGGATTTCATTCACCGCTAGGTTCCAAATTAGTGGAGACAGTACTCCTCCTTGCGGGGTCCCTCTGTTTACAAACCTTGTTAGAGTTGTGGACCCTAGACATGCTGTTATGCATCTTCTGGTGAGCAGAGTTTGAATTAGTCTAATCAAACTAATGTTAACTTTTAGATGTGAGAGTGCGGCAATTACCGCATCTGAGTGAATGTTGTTAAAAGCCCCTTCTATGTCAAGAAATGCCACCATGGTGAATTCCTTGAAATGCAGGGACGATTCGATAGTGCTCACAAGTTCGTGCAGGGCTGATTCTGTAGACTTGCCATTATTGTAAGCATGTTGGTTCCCCGACAGGAGTTTTGTATCCAGGTTTTCCCTAATGAAGTGATCTAAAAGTCTTTCCAGACCTTTCAATAGGAAGGAGGATAGGCTAATTGGTCTGAAGTCTTTTGGCCTAGTGTGTGATATCTTTCCCGCTTTAGGTATGAATACCACTTTTGTATCCCTCCATCGATTCGGGACGTATGAAAGCCTGATACAGCCTACATAAATTTTCTCCAGCCAGGGGATAATGTACTTTAACATTTTCTGCATTTCTGCTGGAGTGATGACATTTGGTCCAGGTGACTTGAAGGGCTCAAAGCTATAAATAGCTCAGCTTATTCTGGATCTCTCTGTCAAGAAGCTAGCGACGCTCGCAATTCACTCGCACTCTTGTTGGTCCTGCTGATCCTCGGGTTCTGTTACAGAGTTCCCCGGGAAATGTGTGTCGAGCAGTACATTGAGCGACTGATCGCTGTTTTTGGTCCAGTTATTTGCCTCATCCTGTAAATATCCCACTGTACAGGGTGAAGCAGATAATATCTTCCTCAGCCTAGCGGCGTCGGAGACCTTTTCCACTTCACCACAGAAGGTATACCAAGAGCGCCTTTGCGCCTTTCTAAGCTCCTTCTTATAGATCTTGAGTTGCTCTTTATAGGCATCCCAATCATTAGCGACCCCAGTAGATTTAGCCTTATTGAATAGCTTGTTGCACGTCTTTTTCATAGCCGTTAGCTCAGAAGTCCATCATTGGGGTTTAGTTTTACCCTTTTACCTTGTTTTTGGACAGGCTTCTTCAAGGGATCTATTGAATGATATGGTGATATGATAGACCAGATTATCCAGACCGGCTTTGTCATTCGGTTCGTACAGAAGTTTAGAGTTGAGGCCTTTCTTGAAATTCTTCTCATACAGGTGCCACTTTGTCTTCGTCACATTTCTGTGGACGGCAGGTTCAGGCGCTTTTTCAGCGAGTTTGAACTCAATATAATGGTGATCTGAGAAAGAGTGGTCGTCCAGTACAATCCACCCAATAATTTTGTCTGACAGCCGGTCAGTAGCAAACGTTACGTCGAGTACTTCTTGTCTGTCTTTAATTGTAAAGGTCGGTTTATTACCTATGTTACAAATGCTAAGGTTGGCAGTTCGAATATAGTCAAGAAGCGAATCACCCCTATTGTTTATATCCGTACTACCCCAGATAGTATAATGAGCGTTCGTGTCTGTGCCAATAATCAGCTCGAGCTCGTCAGACGTTGCTTCTTCTACTACTTCCCTGAATAGAGCAGTCGGTACTACAGATTCATAAGGGAAGTAGCTGGAGACCACCCAATATATGCGATTACCGATCTCCAGGCTAGCAGCTGTTTGGTCTTTACCACTTAAATTAGTCAGGAGAAAGATACTTAGATCTTTCCTGGCCAAAATGCAGGTTCTTGGAGTGCCTTCACAGTTGGCCACCAGCACTTTAAAGTTGGGTGTCCTAATACCACACACCCTTCCTACCACTACGTAGGGCTTCTGTATCAGGACGATGTCTAATGCGCCTGTGGACAGGCACAGCAATAGAGCCGCTGAGGCTGCTTTAGCGAGATGGAGGTTAATCTGTAGAATTCTTACCATCATTGGTAATTGACAGATTAACATCCACCACGACAAGGGTGTTATCGAACTCTTCGTCCGTGTCGTCGAAAAGCATGTCCCCGCCAGATGCGTCAAAGAGTCCGGAGACTCCCCTCAGCCTCTCTGTGTCCGAAGTAGAGCTTTTGTCCTCAGAGAAGGACGTTACAGATCTACTGTTAGAGTTGGGGTCACCAGAAATAATAGGCGTGGGTACCTCCGCACTTCCAGAAAGTGCTCGCAATTTGTATATGGGAGGTGGATTCAGCGTTTAGGATAAGATTGACCTGCCGCTTTTTACCATCCGCCTCACCCACCTTACTGATTCCCCAATTATGGGCCGGCAGACCAGGATTGGAATCTTTTATTATTTCTAAGATGTCAGCCGGGTGGAGGGCTCTTCTGTAACCCAGGTGATGGCTCTAGGGTGACTAGGGATGTTGTTTTTTTTCGACAACATCGAACTGGGCACCCGGCCACACCTCACCCGCTCGACTCAGAGCAGCCTTATACAGGTCTACTGATCTGGCATAACCGAAATATAAGAGCTTTACTCTCCCCTGATGCCATCCTGCATCGTTGCAGATTGGTGGTTTGCCCGGCAATTCTCTACGGACATCGAGGTAATGAGCCATAATGGCTGATTGTACATGACTCCATTTGTCCTTGAGGATGGATCCATCCTCACTACTTATGTCTATAACAGCCATCACTAGACTCTCCATCGCCACTTCATTGAAGGGCTTGGTGAGTGTCCTGTTGATGGTGACATTAGGGCCTCTTGCCTTTTTCGAAGGCAGGGCTTCATCAGGTGATCTGATTCGTTTTACTTTATTAGCCGTTAACACAGCTGAATTTGTGGCTCTTTCAGCCGACTCATTGGCCTTAGAAGCATCTATGACGCCTTTAGCCCAGGTAAGGGATTCCTTTTGTTTTTCGGTAAGAGCCGAAACCTCAACAGCCTCCAACTTCGTCAAAACTCTGAGCGCTACACGATGCTCATTGTGCTTCCGTTTTGGCGGTCGGACATGACGTTTTGCCCTCACCGCACCACCTGTTGTGAGTACTTGGGGGAGATTTTCACCATTTTTGGTGTGGTCGGCTTTGGCCAAGACCAACGGACGGACAGTCGGACGATTGGGGAACCGCGCTCCAACGGAACACGAAGGCATCTCCGACAAGAGAATTTATTTTTTATTTTGTCTGTATTAGACCGTAATAGGTACTACGATGTATGCCTTACGGACTTTGTGCAGATTTTTGCTATTGCGTAATAGGTACTGGTAACTATCCGCTATGTGATAAACACGTCCGTTCACTGCGAATGATCAGCAACGAATTAAAATGATTGAAACTAGGACCAATCCTTTACATCATATATACATATTATAAATAAACTGTCAGAAAGCACACCCTTTCCATATGTTGATGATACAGCGGTGGTAGTATCAAATAAGTTCTTAAACACAGCAATACTTACTATGCAGAGAGAACTGGATATAATCACTAGATGGTGCAACGATAGTGGTCTAATCATAGATCCAAACAAAACGAAAATAATGCACTTTAGAAGCAGAAATCCACCATTTACAAACATATCACAGTAAACACATATAAGTACTTGGGAATACACCTGGACAGCCATTTCATCACCTCAGCAAATCCATGTCCCTACAAAGTATTAAAACAAGCTTAATTCTCACTGGCTGAATCATACCTAAGACATGGCATACCAGCATGGGGAAGTTCTACATATTGCAGAACTTTGCAAAAAAAAATTAAAAACTGCACATACACATCAATAAACAATAGCAACAACTACCAACCTATTAATACCCAATCGAATACCACATCAAATCAAAATACCAACACAATAAGAAACCAATCATCTTCCAACAACACGGCTTTATGTACAAACTAATGGACTTGATATTGAAGGGATATACAAGACTACAATCGTTAACGAGTTCTACAATGATCTCATTTTCTACAAGCAAAAAACCACAACCAAAATACAAGGAATATAGCACAAGGGCGTTTCAAAGTTCCAAATTTCCGGAATGATTATGGGAAAAATTCCCTAGCCGCCACCCTACCAATGACTTTCAACAACATGCCCACAAACCTACTAAACCTAAAAAATAAACTAAGCAGGAAAAAGATCATCAAAAAACATTTCTTAAAGTAATACTACAGCCGGAGTGAGTAAAAAAATTAATGAAATTATTAACATATTTTTTTTGCAAAAAATTTTATTATTTACATTTTGATGTTTCCCTATGCGGGATTGATCTGTTATTGATGTTATTTTAAGTGAAGGAAGGTATTTTTGAATAGTCAAGTGAAAAAGAAAACGACCTTGAAATCCAACATCAACCAATGCATGACGTTTCGTTGGTGGTTAGTCAACTCTTCGGATGCAGTAATGTTGTTTTTGGCCTGCGGTCCACATGTCATTACGTCTACTTATACGAAAGTTATTCCAAATTTACACATAGGGATTGTTTTCCAAGTAAGAGTACTTTCAAGTCAATCGCCTGCCGCCGTGTTCTTTTTCCCTCGACAATTCAAAGTTGTTTTTGTTGTTGGTAAATGCTTTGTTTACACGAACAACAGCTTTCGTTCTATTCCACTGTATTAGTGGTAGATTTGAAAGTTTTGTAGAGTACTACACTAAAGCAACAATGCGGTGAGTATTCTTTAACGATGCCCTGGCTCGTGGCGAAGTTCTATTTTGATGTTTCCCTATGCGGGATTGATCTGTTATTGATGTTATTTTATGGTTTTTCTCGCTGTGGAGTTGAGCTGAAGATCAAAGAATTCCTTCAAAGTGAAGGAAGGTAGTGAAAGTTTATTTATTTACGTTTACAAGCCATGTGGATTCGCAGGATGTTGAATAAGATGAAACGTAATCTTATTGTTATCAATAAAGACTGGATTTTTTAAAAAAGAGTGTTACAATTTGCCTGTTCGTCATTTAATTTCATCGAGTGATGAATCGTTTCCAATTTACAGACTACCGCACTAAACCATTTCATTATCATTAGAATAAACTTAACCAAATCATCATATATGTATCTATTTTTTTTATTCGCATAAGTTCACCGATTGGCAATGCTTCCAAGTTATTCTCTGGAATGCAGATATTCAATATGAAGAACCGACCACGGAAGAGTTAGACTTCGAAATCTTACAGTCTTTATTGTTATCAATAAAGACTGAATTTTTAAAAAAAGAGTGTTACAATTTGCCTGATAATCATTTAATTTCATCAAGTGATGAATCGTTTCCAATTTACCGACTACCACACTAAACCATTTCATTATCATTAGAATAAACTTAACCAAATCATCATATACATAAGTATCTATTTTTTTTATTCGCATTCGACATAAACATTTGGAAATAAGTTCACCGATTGGCAATGCTTCCAAGTTATTCTCTGGAATGCAGATATTCAATACGAAGAACCGACCACGGAAGAGTTAGACTTCGAAATTGAGAAATTTACAGATACTATCCAGACAGCCGCATGGCAAAGTACCTCTATCTACCCAGCAATTGCTGTAGAAAATAGATACCCAGTATATATTATAGAACATTTTTTTATCGAAACGCAAACTTCGTAAAAAATGGCAGCAAACACGACATCCATCATATAGAACTCTCCATAACAAATTCAATAAGGAACTCAGCGCAGAGATCAAACAATTCAGGCATTTGTCATTTAATAAACATCTTCAGGCACTAACAAACGATAAAAAAAGATAGTAACGAAGATCATCAAACGTCCGGTGATAGGAAATTCACCAATTAGAATCGACGATTCAATATGGGCCAAAATAAACAATCGTAAAGTTCGATTATTTTCAAATCATTTGCAAACTATTTTTTCAGAGGACTTGGTGATGCATCAGATGTATTGAACAGAGACGAAAATCTCGATGGAAATTTTTCAGTTGTAACAATCGGTGAAGTCCTCTATGAAATTAACAAAAATATGAAGCTCAAGAAATGTTTAGGTTTTGACTTAATAACAACTGAAATGCTGAGTAAACTTACATATAATTGTATAGCTAAAATTACCCAATTATTTAACTCCTGCTTCAATTTAAGGTATGTGCCGAAACTTTGGAAAACAGCGAAACAGTACTAATAATTCCAAAACCTGGAAAACCTGCAACAGAAGTTAGCTCGTACAGATCAATCTTTTTTTACCCATACTGTCAAAATTACTTGAAAAGGTATTCTTACAGCAGTTGAAACCTATTATTAACCAAAATAATCTCTAACCAAATCACAAATTGGGATTCAGAAAGTCCCACACGACTATAGATCAGGTTCACCATATAACAAATATCATTGAACAATGTATTGAAAATAAAAAATATGCTCCGCGATATTCCTCGACGTCTCACAAGCGTTCGATAAGGTGTAGCATGCTAGATTGATAAGAACAACAAGTAAGAAAGTTTCAGTCGGTTAAACCTCACTTTGTGAGTAATGTAATATGGAATATTACACGAATAAATGTATCAGTTTGTGTGGGAGGTACCAGAAGGGGTATATCAAATACATATTTTTTCGCTGAATAGTAGATACTTTAAGGGGGGTAACGTAAATTCGTGCAAAAAAGGCACATTTTTATGATTATTTTGAGACGTAACGGTTAAAATGTTTTTGATTGAAACCAATGGTACATTAAAGTATAACTTTCAAGGTTTATTGTGTAAAATTTTCATAAAAAAAAATTTAAAAAATATGGCAACGACAGCTTTTGTGCGGAAGCGTCTCGAAAAAAGTTGAATTGCGGTGCCCCTCATAACACGATACCGGATCATCAGAAATTAATAAAATAAATTTATTTAGTTAGATAATCGTTATAGCCAGGAAACGCTGTCTAGTTTTTTTTCAAAATTTAAATTTTTCAATATTTGGGAACACTTTGAAATGAAAAATTTGATTTTTGCGAGAAAAAATCGAGTAATTGGTTTTTGTTCAATAAAAAAATTAAAAAAAAACTCGACAGCGTTACCTGGTAAATTATGTAAAGAAATAGTGTTAAAAATGGGGCATCGTCTTTGAAAACATGGGTTGTGGCAAAAACGCTTTAAACATTTTCTGATGTACTGAGTCACGTATGAGGGGCGGTTGCTTAGACTGTTGTATCTTTGTCAGTATTGCTCCGATTCACTTCAAATTTTAACACTATTCTTGAAAGGTTCTCTATTCAGAATTTTTCTTTTAAAAGAATTAAAAAAAGACTTTTATAAACGAACTCACGCTATAAGCTTAAAACTGTTTGTACAAAATGGTACCTTTGTGTGGGAGGAACCAAAAGGGGCGTGGCAATAACGCAAATTTTAAATGGACTGTAGGCGCTATAAAATTGTTACCCTGTGCAAAATTAAGTATTTTTATTCACTGGTATTAATGTTATAAGCTGTTAAGATTTTGTAAAAAATTGTCCCTTTGTGTGGGAGGTACCAAAAGGGCGGGGTCACTTCACTCACTTTTCTCAAGATGATAGCGACATATAAACTATTACTATGTGTGAAATTACAGAGGATTCGGATAAGTAGCATAGAAGTTATTAGAGAATCAATATTTCACTAAATTTTAACCTTTTGTGAGGGAGGTACTAGAAGAAGTGGACCAATATGGTCCATCTTCGAACTTAGCCTGGGATAGAAAAAAATATTATCCCATACCCAATTTGAAGTCAATCCGTTACTTTTTTCGAGAGCTATCGTGCTCCAGCCAGACATACAGACAGACGAACGGATATTGCTCAAATGACTTAAACTGGCTCAAAACGGATTTCCGCCGAACATACTTGTGGTCTTAGGTCACTCCTTCGATGTGTTACAGTTTTTGTTCGTAGCAAATATTATATACCCTTTATTTATTAATTAGTATATTTATATTTATATAACTATGTAGGATTTGAAAAATTTGCTAGTTAGTCCAATGGTAGTTGCAGTCGATCAATAAAGAAAATACAATATTTTTCTCAAAACAACCCTAGAAACTACCCCAAATTAAAATATTATAGAGTTCTTAATAAAAAGTTCCCGGAATTCGGATTGGAAATTGTATACATAAGTATGTTGCATAAAAACTACCATTAATGAAATAACAAGAAACACTAAGAATGTTATACAATGTATTCGAAATGTTACAGAGTTTTGATGTCCTAATATCGATACCTCCATTCTAAAACACGCTAATTCGAATTAGCATAGTTTAAGGGATAATACATTTTTAATTTTTTAATATTCCAAATTATATGCAGTCAAAATTTTGCGTTTATCCGTCAACCCAATCAAAAGTTATTCATAAAACAGAACATACATGTCATTCGATTAGCACTATAAAGAAATTCCACACAGATTTAAAAAATTTATCAAACTGTTGTTGTTATTTATTGTTGGTCTGTGCTTTTGTTATTCAGTCAGAATTTATTTTTGGTTTGAGACGATATGTTCCAGTTACTTTCTGTCTATTGCAAAAAAGTAATAGAAACAAATACAAAAATTGGTAGAGAGTTTTAATTGCTTGGTAGAATTGACTGCAGTTTCGATAGACACCACTCTATCATCTTCAGAATTCAGTAGCAATAGTGTATGTCTTTAACTTAAATCAGCTGAAATACTTATGGAAGCAGTAAATTGAATTTAACAAGAACTGCTAACCAAACCCCTATTCTGCCGAACTAAGTCAACATACTAAAACTCTCATACCAATACATTTTTGTTTTTTGCTTGGGTTCGCATCGCGAACCACGAAAACAAATGTAGTTTTGTCAACGGCTAATGCCGACGTCATCGTACCTCATGTGTTTGTATGTGTTGTTGTTATTTATTGTTGGTCTGTGCTTTTGTTATTCAGTCAGAATTTATTTTTGGTTTGAGACCATATATTCCAGTTACTTTCTGTCTATTGCAAAAAAGTAATAGAAACAAATACAAAAATTGGTAGAGAGTTTTAATTGCTTGGTAGAATTGACGGCAGTTTCGATAGACACCACTCTATCATCTTCAGAATTCAGTAGTAATAGTGTATGCCTTTAACTTAAATCAGCTGAAATACTTATGGAAGCAGTAAATTGAATTTAACAAGAACTGCTAACCAAACCCGTATTTTGCCGAACTAAGTCAACATACTAAAACTCTCATACCAATACATTTTTGTTTTTTGCTTGGGTTCGCATCGCGAACCACGAAAACAAATATAGTTTTGTCAACGGCTAATGCCGACGTCATCGTACCTCATGTGTTTGTATGTGTTGTTGTTATTTATTGTTGGTCTGTGCTTTTGTTATTCAGTCAGAATTTATTTTTGGTTTGAGACCATATGTTCCAGTTACTTTCTGTCTATTGCAAAAAATCAAACTTTGATCACCTTTCCTGAAAAACTACCTTATTGCACTTAGCATGGTTTATAATGGAGGTAGCGATATATTGCAACTGTTTGACAAGTGGGACATTAATTAGAACTTAAAATGACACAGGAAAAATTTGTGGACTGATCAAAAACTGAATTGAAGATCGGATTTAGCAATGCTTAATTGCAGTACTAAACATTTTATGTAATGCCCATTTTTGGTAGATATACGATGTGTCATGATATCAGTATTACCTATGGAATGACTCAGTGTATCGTAAAATATTTTAGCTACTGTCGGATAAGCCCACCTGTGGAATACACAGAATTATAGATATTGCAAATAAATTTCTCAACTGTCTACATACGAGTCATGGGAATCCGTGTTTATATCGATTACTTCTGGTACAGACCTTTTCCGCTGGTAAAGTTTTAGAACATTTTCAAACCAATTATCCGAAGAAATTTCAATTGATTCCAGGCTTTGATTAATAGTAGTAATATTTGAAAATCCACTCCATGGCTGTGACTGTATTTTTAGAGCTGACAGTTTGACCAAAGCAGCGCCTTTGAGTGATGGAGCCCTTTTCAAATGGGCCTTAAGTGATCGAAACATCTGCTCCGTCTGTAAATAAATAATTAAATTTTCCTTTATAAACACAAAAATGACTTATTTGTATGTTAGTGTAAAAGTAAAATAAGGAACAATTGTCTTTGTATTCATTCATTTATCTCGGTGCACTCTTCGTAGTTAGTATACGAGTACTCCTTTGGAATGACACAACACTGTAAGAGTAGGTTTACAGGTTTTAACGAATAATGAGTTGAAGCTTTCTTCTCTTTAGTCATTTTATTATTAACCCATTTCAATTCTCACTAAATGAGAATATTTTGGAGTTTTTAAATTTTCAAAGTTTATTGTAGTTTTTCTGGTACAGAGCTCCATAGTTACCTATCTCAAGGTTTTTTTTTCGCAAAATTACCATTTATTAAAATAGTAATATCTTCCTAACTAATCCACGTAGTGTTAAGGTATTAATACCAATGAGTAGCAGGGCTACTCCTCTTCAACGTAGTGGAATGGAAATATTTGTGTCCTTTTGGTGGAAGAAGGTGATACTATGGAAAATATCCTTAGGTTAGGTTAGGTTGAAAATATGAGACATTTAAATGTCACATGTCCATGGACAAACACTTACGCCAGTTGTTCGGCCTGTTGTGCGCTCCTTATTTATGATCTTTTTATACCTCACGAGTTACAGAAAATCGATACTAGACACGAATTTTCTCAGTATCTTCCAGTTATATCCTCTCAGATGAGTCAAGTCTGGCAATATGTCGTACAAGAAATATCGGGATCTTGCATGTGTGAAAGCAGGGCAATGAAACAGAAAATGTTCCATCGTTTCGATGTAATTTCGTTTATGTCATTGATATCTTTCGGTGCATATATCGTTAAAATCTGTCTACTCCTCATTACTACATCTTTGTAATGTTAGCTTTGCTTTTAACGAGTAACAATTCGTTATCTTGATTTTGACACTTGCTCCGCCACCTCTCCCCATCTTGGACCGTCGCAGTGTGGTTCAGAATTGAATTTTACTTGCCAAAAGTCAAATTTTTTGTCATCCATATTTCTAAAATTTTAATGAAATTCAATAGCAAACGTATTGAGACTAGGGTAGCCAAAATATTATTCATTTCTCGCAAACTATTATCGATAGAGGGTTATTTTTTTTTGTTACGTAGGTAGGATAGTACTCTTTGAGAAATTGCCAAACTATTATCGATAGAGGGTTATTTTAATTACTTGATGCTAAACTTTTTAGCATCACGAGACTTCAAGAAGATTTTGGTACCAAAAGAAAGGTGAAAGTGTCCCCTATAAGCATATATATACTTTTGTACCTGCCCCGAACAGCCTGTAGAACAGTTTAATGAAATTACTCGGGAAAAAATTGATTGTTCTTTTTATTTTACCTGTTCATAAGACTATTTTGTAGCTACACCAAGCCAAGTTTTTTGTTTTATGACATCTTAACCCTTTTTTAGTTTGTTGGGTCGTTTTTTATTTTACCTATGATTATGCTACAAAAAGGATAAAATCAAGTGGTATTCGAATACAAACTCAGTTGCAAAATTTTATCCAAGCAGAAATAATCAAGTTTTAGAATATTAAAAAATGGAGAACTTCAGCTATAAAGAATTATCCGAAGAGTATTTTAGAAACAAAAAGAAGGAAGATGTTTTAAGTTACGTCCAAAGCAAAGTATTTTCATCAATCATCGAAATACAATTGGAATTGCAAAATAAAGTAAATATTTTCTTTAACAACTTAACTAAGTGCTACAATCAAGTTGGAAGGAAAAAACATACATTTTATAAGACCTTTGCAATATGGTTAGAGGGCGAACTTAGTGTCCATGTATCTTCAGAAAGTAAAAATCAAAACAATTGTGGGAGACCACAAAAATCACTCGGCAACGGTAGCGATAGATCTAATAGGCGGAAATTTAAGGATATCAATGAAGAAATCGGATGTGAAACTATTGCAGAAAGCTTGTTACATCAATTGCGATCACAAACACAACGTACAAATGCAGAAATTGTTGAAAAAGTTGTAATCGCTAGTCCTCTGAAAACAAAGGGGATTATTAAGAGTATTCCAACTCCAAGCGATGAAAAACAGTTCTCAAATGAAGAGGCTTAGCATTATTTTTGGATTTTAAGTTAACAAAACACCAATATACACAGCTCAGGTTGCGTGCGATTGAAAAAGGCTCAAATCTGTATCCATCATATCATCACATACTTGCTGCTAAAAAGGACTGTTTGCCACCAACGGACACTATTAAAATCACATTGAGTTCAGCAGAGGTAAAACTTCAAGACCTACTTAATCATACAGCTCAACGCTTGCTACAATCATTTAAAGGACATGATTTGAAGAAATATGGGAACTGCAATTTAAATCTCTTTTGCTAATGGGGACGTGATGGTTCTTCTGGACAAAAATAATACAAATTACTTCAGACGCAGATATGTTCATGGTGTCATTTGTGCCATTGCGATTGATAAAGAATTTGGAAGACTCGGAACCTTCGACCAGTAAGATGCAGACAAAGGATATTTGGAAAAATCAAACACCATCTTCTACGAAATACTGCAGACAAATCAAATTTGAATATAAAAAGAAATTCATGATACCATTAATAAAGAAGTCAATGATATAAGAACCCAAATTACTGGACTGCAACCATTAGAAGTAAAAATTGAAGGCCAGACAATTGAAGTTAACTACCAATTAGTGCTAACGATGATAGATGGAAAAGTTGGTCAGGCTTTGACTGACACAAAGGCTTCATCCAGCTGCATTATATGTCAATCTACATCAGGCATTATACCAGAAAAATATCTCGAAATTGTACAAACGAAGATCTATTTAATATTTTGTTGACAACGTCAGATCCCCTCATCTCCAGCATTCGAAATCAATGGAAAGTAGAACATCGGGACTTAGATGAAGATGCAAGAGGGCTGCTAGAGGACAGAAATAATACGGAACAAAATATGGAATATTTGCAGGCAATTTTTCAACCGAACGAATAAATATTATAATTTACTATTTTTATTACATATGGGTATTTCCAGGATGCCGAACGCGACATTCGTACGCCTTTAAAGTGAAACAAAATAAAGAAATCTAACAATTTTTTTTTGTTGTATACTTTTTCGATAGCATTTTAGTAGCACTATATTTAGGGCAAAAGGCAGGTTTGGTCGATTAGTTGCTTTCTGATATATTGGCAAAAAACATGGGATCCCGAACGCGACAAAAAATAGAACTCGTTTTCGACTGCATCTAGAAATATTCAAAAATCTGCGAATTGAAACAGAATTTTGTAATGCAATTTTTTTTAAACTAAAATAGACTAATGTAGTTTTTAATTAGAGGTTGTCATGTTAAAATATATATATTGGATTTTTTTTGCCGCTCTTAGTGTAAATTCCGCACGCGACATTCCTAACGCGACATTATTTCTCTCACGTAATAATTGCATTTAGAAAAACAAAAGTATAACTTCTACACTTACAAATGTAAGAATAATAATAATAATAATAAGGAACACATGTTTGTTAATTTTTTAATTTTAAATTTAATTTTTGTTAATTTAATTTAATTTTTTTTTTTTAATTTAATTTTTTTAATTTAATTTCTTTCTGTTTTAATGTTTTCCAAATGTCGTCGTGATGCTTCTTTATTGTTATTTTTACTCATCCGCACAAAAAGTAAGCAAATATGAAAAAAAAAATTTTTTTGTTCTAATATGTCCAACTAAGATGGCGAACGCGACAAACTTTTGATTAAAATTAAAGCTTTCTTAGAAGCAACAGCAAACAATTTTTGCTTTTTATTAATTAAGCACAATTAACTTTGGTTGAATATAAATTTTCAATTACTTGCTTCGACTGGATGAGCAGTTCTGATACAAAACTGCGTTTTGTTATCGCGAACGTGACACCAAAATAGCAGGTGAAAGAAACTTACAAATTTACCGTTAGTCGATGCTTGCTTTATCTCTGTTTCTATTTTCCTAATAGTTGGTTGTTGGTACAAAGATCTTTAACGAAGATTGCAACCATAAAACGAATATATAACAAATAACAGTGAAATGCAAAACCAGCACTTAAAGGGGCCAAAAATGAAAAAAAAATATTTGTGACTTTCTGTTCAAATATTTCACAACAAAAATAAAAATATGCAGTAAACTCATTATATTCTTTAAATTCAAATATTTCTTTAACAATATAAAAGAAAAAAACATTAGTTTATCAACTTTTATTTTTCTCATCGTGGTGGACCTTTCTCTGGAAATGCCCATATATAAGTAAAAATAAACGCTTTCCTTTAATGATGTTCAAATACAAAATATAAAAAAAAGTTTGCTACGCAAGGTTTTTTTTAAATACCGAGGAAATTTTTTTGTCGAATATAATTTTTTTTTAGTTTTACAAAAATTATTTTTAAAATGGTTTATTTATTTAACGTATGACATTCTATTATTAAATAAAGAAGATGAAAACAAAACCCTACATTTCCATGTTAAATATTAAAAAAATCAAAAGTTCAACTTTGACCTTGAATTCCTCAATAACTGCTGACCCGATTTTATTGAAATAAAAACTGGCGAAAAGCTTAAGGAAATACCTGACGAACAAAAAAAAATTACTAAAAAATCTCTATCGGTTCCAAAGTTACAGAGTTTTGGCCAGTCAAAAACGATTCTGAACCACTGTGCGTCGCTCGCCTCACATCGCTCGTTTAAGTACATCAAACTTAGCAGCAAAAACAACAATAAACCTCACGCACCTTGCCTATTATTATTAGAAGAAACTAATCATCGTGTTTTATTCTATTTTTTTTATTTGCACTTGCGGCGTAAACGTCTTCTTTTTATATTTTTGTTGCCAAGAAGCACGAGCATTTGCAGTGCTTTGTTCAAGTTGTGTGTCTCTTTCAATAGTTCGATAGTGTTTTTCAACAGTGTTTTTTTCGAAATGGGGTATTTGAGCGAAAATGAGATACGACAAGTGCTCAATGCTGAAAGTGACTCGGATATTGATTATATTTGGGAAGATAACGAAACAAGTTTTTCTGAAACAGATAGTGAACAGGAACCCGACTTAGCTGCAGCTAGCTATGTTAAATCCCTTTTTTATTGCTAAAAACAAGATGGTATGGAGTGCAACTCCATTACCTCAGCCTATTGGAACTGTGGCTGAGAATATTATCTCAGCAAAATCAGGACCTACTCGATTTGCAGTGTCTAGATGCAGTGACCTGCTGTCAGCTATTTTGTTGTTTTTTCCGCCTCCAATAGATAAAATTGTCATTGAAAGTATAAGTACGGCAGCACCAAATTTGGTGACAAATTGAGAGATATTGATGAAGACGCATTGCGCGCATATATTGCTGTGCCCACTCTTGTAGGCGTATGTCGGTAAGTACATTCTTGTTTTTATTATTTCAGAAATATAGTTATCTCATATAAAATTAATCATAACAGCGGAAAAAATGAAGATGTTCATGGTTTATTTGATGCAAAATTTGGTCGCCCCATTTTCCGATCAATTATGTCTGAAGAGACATTAAATATGATTACCAGTGCACTCCGTTTCGATGATGTTTCGAGTCGGCGACTCGAATTGTGGGATCGTTGGCAACAACTTCTTCCAATGTCTTACAACTGTCACGAAAATGTCACCGTTGATGAGCAACTTGTTGCAGTCAGGGAGCGATGTTCTTTTCGACAGTTTATGCCATCAAAACTAGCAAGATATGGTTTGAAGTTTTGGTTATCGGTGGACTCAAAGTCAGGGTACGTGTGGAAAATACAACCATACCTTGGTAAACCTAGAAATGCACAGACTGAAAGGAACCAAGGAGAACGCGTTGTATTGGACTTGACAGAAGGCTTGAAAGGGCAAAATATAACAGGCGACAATTTTTTTCCACATTTGAGTTGGTAAAAAAACTTCATGAAAGAAAACTTACATATGTGGGAACAGTAAGCAAAAATAAAACTTTCATTCCTCCGAAATTGCTGACTGTCAAAAAACTCCCTTTGTACAAGTCTACATTTGCATTCAATGACATTTCAACATTAGTATCGTACATAAGCCACAAAAACAAAGCAGCGAAAATTACTAAAAAATCTCTATCGGTTCCAAAGTTACAGAGTTTTGGCCAGTCAAAAACGATTCTGAACCACTGTGCGTCGCTCGTTTAAGTACATCAAACTTAGCAGCAAAAACAACAATAAACCTCACGCACCTTGCCTATTATTATTAGAAGAAACTAATCATCGTGTTTTATTCTATTTTTTTTATTTGCACTTGCGGCGTAAACGTCTTCTTTTTATATTTTTGTTGCCAAGAAGCACGAGAATTTGCAGTGCTTTGTTCAAGTTGTGTGTCTCTTTCAATAGTTCGATAGTGTTTTTCAACAGTGTTTTTTTCGAAATGGGGTATTTGAGCGAAAATGAGATACGACAAGTGCTCAATGCTGAAAGTGACTCGGATATTGATTATATTTGGGAAGATAACGAAACAAGTTTTTCTGAAACAGATAGTGAACAGGAACCCGACTTAGCTGCAGCTAGCTATGTTAAATCCCTTTTTTATTGCTAAAAACAAGATGGTATGGAGTGCAACTCCATTACCTCAGCCTATTGGAACTGTGGCTGAGAATATTATCTCAGCAAAATCAGGACCTACTCGATTTGCAGTGTCTAGATGCAGTGACCTGCTGTCAGCTATTTTGTTGTTTTTTCCGCCTCCAATAGATAAAATTGTCATTGAAAGTATAAGTACGGCAGCACCAAATTTGGTGACAAATTGAGAGATATTGATGAAGACGCATTGCGCGCATATATTGCTGTGCCCACTCTTGTAGGCGTATGTCGGTAAGTACATTCTTGTTTTTATTATTTCAGAAATATAGTTCTCATATAAAATTAATCATAACAGCGGAAAAAATGAAGATGTTCATGGTTTATTTGATGCAAAATTTGGTCGCCCCATTTTCCGATCAATTATGTCTGAAGAGACATTAAATATGATTACCAGTGCACTCCGTTTCGATGATGTTTCAAGTCGGCGCCTCGAATTGTGGGATCGTTGGCAACAACTTCTTCCAATGTCTTACAACTGTCACGAAAATGTCACCGTTGATGAGCAACTTGTTGCAGTCAGGGAGCGATGTTCTTTTCGACAGTTTATGCCATCAAAACTAGCAAGATATGGTTTGAAGTTTTGGTTATCGGTGGACTCAAAGTCAGGGTACGTGTGGAAAATACAACCATACCTTGGTAAACCTAGAAATGCACAGACTGAAAGGAACCAAGGAGAACGCGTTGTATTGGACTTGACAGAAGGCTTGAAAGGGCAAAATATAACAGGCGACAATTTTTTTCCACATTTGAGTTGGTAAAAAAACTTCATGAAAGAAAACTTACATATGTGGGAACAGTAAGCAAAAATAAAACTTTCATTCCTCCGAAATTGCTGACTGTCAAAAAACTCCCTTTGTACAAGTCTACATTTGCATTCAATGACATTTTAACATTAGTATCGTACATAAGCCACAAAAACAAAGCAGCGATATTGATTAGTACAATGCACAAGACAGCTGCAGTTGATGACAAATAGGTATGATAACAAAAGGTATGCTAGTTTTTTTGTTTGCCTATAATTTCTTATACTTTATCTCTTTTAGGTGGCGTAGATACTGCTGATCAAATGATTGGCTCCTATAGCACAAAACGCAAAACAAATCGATGGCCGAACATTGTATTTGCAAACATACTTGATATATCCGCTTTAAATGCGTACATATTTTTTTCTGAAATCGATTTTTCATGGCATCCAGCTGATCGGAATCGCAGGAGACCAGAGTTTTTGCGGCAACTAAAACTTTGTTTGGCTAAGGCGTATATGATGAAACGAACTACATAGTTCAGGGGCTCGAAAGCGGGGACTTTGTAGCTGCTGCAAATCTAAATCTGATATAAAAAATGCTCCATTTGCAGCAAGTTTATTTGCAAAACTAACCGAACAACATTTTGCTCATCATGTAATGACAAATATTGTCAAAGAAACTAATTAATACTTATTTTTAGATAGTAAATGTAAAGAAAATAAATGAAAATATACTATGGACCAAATGGTCCCTTAACCTAAGATTCGTAATTTTTTAATTTTCTCAGTCCTGTTTTGAGTCAGAAAGCTGAATTTTTGCATTTGCAATAGCATTGTTTCATAAAAAGGCCACGTGAGCAAAGAAACTAAGTCAGTACATATATATCACTGTTCAAAACTTACAAAGTAAACAAGCCAAAAATTGGACCATATGGGCTTAACCTAACATCAGGGTTAATGGTCCTGACCTTTTGTGGGAGTCTCACTCGTGGTCTCTAAAGACCCGTCACAGGCATCAAAATGGTCCTGTCCTTTGTAGGAGTCCCTAATGGCTCTCACACACACTGGCTAAATGCCTTAGCAACTATATTTGAACTGAAATATATTCAAGGTGGTATTGGCGAATCTGGTTATAGTTGCCTTTGGAAAGATGTTAATACCAAAAAGTTCTGGAGGAAAGAGGACTACGGGAGCCATTTTAATCTAACTACAGTCGGGTGGGGGGTTCTCGCCCTTTCCCTTCCAAAACAAGTTAATTACAAAAAGATATTGTAGACTCCCTTTTTTAGTAAGGATAAAAAAAAACAAAATTTAAACACGGATGCGAGTAAGAAATCGAATTACCCCACAAAATTTTTCTATGAAATCTAGAATAGAATTCAATATCTACAACATGTAACTCTCTGGTGTTATGAGAGTTGGCGCATCTATACCCAACCATGGACCTGACAGCGCGAATAACATTTTCTCAGGACCCCTAAATTATAATACTCCTAGTAGATTCCTACCACATTATCCGTATGAAAACAAAATCCTTTACTTTACCAATTCATGTTTGTTATTAACTTCAAACCATAGTGTTGCTTATAATAAATTAGGGATATCATTTAAGACATATAGATTAAACAGAATTTTATACTTATTAATTTATGTATTTTGACAAAATATGTATTAAAACTTCTTGTAAAGTGTATATTTAATGAGAAGAAAAATTCTCTTTACAGACTGAGAAGACTAATTTGTTTTTTGAACGGCTAAATATTCATAGTTTTTTGAAGGATGTAGTGAAAAAATAATTTAACAATGCATATGTTTTGCGAGATTTTTTCATTAAATTATGCTGTAATATTAATTACTGTATGAATATTTTAGATTTTTGGATATAAAAAGTCGCGAAATGAAAAGTCTTCAAAAAAATAACGAAAATCGATGTGCGACAACCCTAACAAAAAACAATAATCTCAGCAGACGGTCAGAAAAAGAAATAATTGTAATAAAACCAATTACAATGCATTTTACAACAAAAACAAATATTCGTAATGCACCCACATAGCATGATAATGATGTTGTTGCTATGAGTACTCACCGGGCAAAGCAGCAGAAGTCTATGAAGGCCTCCAAAGAATTCCGTGATGTTACGATGATGATGTTGTTTGATGATCGTGATGATGATGTTATTGTTGTCGCTCTAATTATATTTGAGTTCGAACAGCTCGTTTTTTTATGAATGGCTGTCAATGGGTTTACGTTAATGATCATTATGTCGTTTGCTTTGATTCATTCATATCATAATTCATTGATACATATGACATGAATGACTTGTATGAATATTAGGGAGGGTACCAAATTGAACCTCACCAATTATAGACTTTCCTTCACGATTTCCAGCAAAATGGGTTTATAATCCAGGAAATAAATGCTATGAGTTAGTGGGATTGGTGGACATCGTTTGCTTAGTGGATGGTGGACTTGGCGTACTTTGTAGATGGTGAACTTTGTTCACCCCGGTAACACACGTGTTGCAATGAGATCGGCCACCAAAGTATAGACGTGAGGGCACGTGTTCACGAGTTGGAGGGTACCGGGGACATGCAATTTTTTATAATTCCAATCGGAAAATTGCTATTTTTAGTGAAATGTGTCGAAGATGCAGAATCTGTAGCACTTTGAAAAAAAATTTACAAATTATTTTGACCTGAAGCACAATAGGATTCGTATTAATCTCTTTTAATTTTCAGTTTACCTTTTTGCTCTAGCTAATGAGCCTATTTTATTAATTTGAACAATTTCACTTGGAATCGTCGGTTAACTTCTTAGAGATTTTACTTTAACTTCTTAGAGATTTTACGCTGGACTGTACTTTAGCTTTATTAATTTGTCTAATTTGTTATTTATTCTGTGCTCTGCAAGAGTTAAAATAGAAAGGAAGCAGCAAACGAGTTTGACTGGCTCGATAGGTCGAAATTCGTTTAGCTACAAAATTTAATGAGAGTGCACAGCAGCGACAAACTCTCAATAATTCCCAAATTACATTGTTGTACTGATAAAAATTGCCCAGATTTTGGAGTTGTCATATGTGTATACAAAGCATGCCGTGATCATGGTTAACAATTTGTAGGTATATAAGTTTGTTTGCATAAAATATGAAAATGTTTATTACAAACCAAGTAATATTGTTCCGGTGGAACAAAATATTAATTGGAGGCTAATTATGAGCGTATATCTTTGGCATGATAAGTTCCGACAACTTTTTTGTTCATGTCTTCTAAGATATAATAGTGTTGACCAACCTTTTCTTTTATTTTCGACTTAATAAAAAGTGGAGAACGTTTTGCGTTAAAGCACTTTTCAGCACTGCTTTGCGCGAAATTTCTTCTAAAAACTTCTTGACCAATTTCGACAGAGATAGGTCGAGCCCTCGAATTATATTGGGACTGATTGCGGTTGTAAGCCTCAGAAATGTGTTTACGAATATTGGTCCGGAGTAGTTTTAAACTATCATCACGGGAAAGAATTTGCGATGGTTCGTCCAACATTTGCAGGTTTCGAAGTAGTTGATATGATGTACCGTGGGTAACCATATCGAAACCGAACAGTGCATGATATGGGGAATATTTCGTAGCCTGGTGTACAGCGTTTCGAAGCGCACAGCTAACCGAGCTTAGGTTTTCGTCCCACAATCGATGGTCTCCTTTCAAAAATGTCTAATGCCTGCTATAATTGAACGGTTTACGCGTTCAGACGCGTTCGACTGTGGAGAGTACAAGGCAGTGTAAATATGCGAAATTCCTAAGCTGGTTAAGAAGGCATTGAATTCTTTAGATTTGAATTGCGAACCGTTATCGCTAATCACTGTCTCAGGTACACCAAAGACATGGAAAATTTGCTTAAGCGAAAAATTCTGAATTACAGCAGAGGTAAACGTTTTTAGCGGACACAGCCAATGGAATTTGGACATGTGATCCAACACTATTAAAAGACCTACGTTTCCACCCCTACTTCTAGGGTATGGACCCAAAATATCAACGTATATACACTGAAAAGGACGAGTAGAACTAGCGGCTTTCCCCATCTCGGGTTTCATTAACTGGTTAGGTGATTTACAAATTTCGCAAGATCTAACAAAATATCAAACATCTCTTATCTCTCTCAACCCCGGCCAAAAGAAGTTTCTTCTAATGAGCTCGAGCGTTTTTAACATTCCCCCATGGCAAGCTGTCGACGTGTTATGGAACCTAGCAATGACGACATTACGAAGTTGTCTTGTTGCTTCATTAGCCAGACTAAGCTGGAATGATCTGTTATTATTTCGAACTCTTGGAGTTCAACATAACACCTGAACTTTTTTATGGCCTCTATTTAAGGCAGTATCGGCTTCCTTGGTCCATCCTGACGAGAACTGTCAAATGCGTTGGAAAATCCTCAGATACAATGATGAGGTCATCTAGATAGCCGAACACACATTGTCTAAGATCTGGAGGTATCAATTCGTCCATCAATCGGCACATGGTTTGCGGGGCGTTACACAGTCCGAATGGCATAACCACGAACTGGTATAGCGGTCTAACAGGGACTTTGAACGCCGTTAGATGTTTTGCTTCATCGGCTAGGCCGATTTGCCAAAATGCATCTTTTAAATCGAGCTTTGATATTAGATTAGAAATTAATTTTCTGGCATCTATACACAGACGGACTTTATTTGGTTTAACAACCAACCTGATCGGAGAGCTCCAAGAGGAAACGAACGGCTCTATAACTCCTAAATCTAACATTCTATCAATCTCTTTATACATAAGTTCTTCCACAGCAGGGGAGACTGGGTAAAACCTTTGTTTCACGTGCTTGGCATCACCTACGTCAATCTCGTGCTTGATTAAGCTGGTTTTACCTAACCCTTGCTTCTCAAAATTGGGGAATAAAGCTTTAACAACTTCTAATTGCTGATGTTGGTTAGGAGTTAGGGGGTAATGTTCATAGTTGGAATCTGTATGAGTTTCGGACGACAATTCGAACGGACAGGACATTATAACCGACTCAAAAATATCGGGGGCTAGATTAAATTCTCTCCAAAAACCAAGCCTAATATCGGTCGCTGATATAGTGATGGAACGATTAGTATGCTTAGTTTCCTCATCCGGTTTCTGAAGGATATATCGACATCAAGATATCCTAAAACCTTTTATCTTTTTCCATCAGCCGTTTTCACGCAAGATGTGAGACTGTGGAATTCTTTGAACATGGAGAAATCATTCATAGCCAGGTCTGAGCCCACACATGTAACATTCGCACCAGTATCTAAGAGACCGTGTTCTACAAAGTGTAAGAATGAGACTTTGGTGTAAAGTCTTTGGTCCTGTGGATCATTGACAATACTAGAAATTATGTATTTAGAGCAAAGTTTTCTCTTTTTATGGTACCGGCGAAGTCGAATGGTTGACCTTTTTGGTCTCCTATTTGGCTCAAAAGAAATTGCTGAACTTTCGAAAATTTCATCTCTTTTTCTCCAATATTCCGACCATCTTTGATGGTAAGGACGAGTGGGAAAAAAATGTGTTATAGATTGATTTTCTACCAATGAAGTAGTTCTCTTTAAAACAGTAATGCGACAATTATCAGGTTTATTTTGATCATTCGATTTGGACAAATTTTTGTTTGGAACTGCTGAGCAGGATTTATGGCTTAGTTTTTTGAAAGATGTTGTTGGGTGGAGTTTTTTGGTCCTCAAATTCTTTTGGAAATGCATTTGGGACAGTTCGGCTTATACGTGTTCTTAGCACCGCAACCGTAGCAAAATACTGATCTCTCTTTGAGGCAATTCTCCCAAAAGTGTCCTGTCTCTTGGCAGTTCCAACATTTGGAAACAGTTGGGCCAACATTCAGGCCTTCTACAACAAGATCATTATCTTTAATAGGGTCTATAGAGGGGTCATTAGAAAACTCAATTTCGGATACATTTTTATGGTTATATAGATTATTCATTGTTTTGGTAATAAAGTGACGACGGCAACTCTCATCGTTCAGTAGGTTTTCCCTCATTTGTATTAATTTCCTTAAATGAGCTATTGAATATATTGGGACGTATAATAATTCGCGTCGAATATCCGGACGTAAATTTCGTTTTACAATCTCGATTAATTCTGTTTCAGGGATAGGTGTTGTCAATCGATCTAAAATTGCTGAAACAGAGTCATAAAAGGATTCGAAACTTTCGCCTTGCCTTTGTTTCCGTCTACGCAATCCTTCGCGAATATCGGAGTCGGATTTAAAATCTTTATACTGATGTCGTATGGCAGCACAGAAGTCTTCCCATACGATAGTCTGAACCTGTTTCCGATATCGTTGGAACCATTCTCGCGCTTTTCCTGTCAGAAGAATATTGAGGTTTTTGCAAATTACAGAAAAGTCTTCGTCAAAGTTGTCAGCAGTTAGCGACTTAACCCTCTATAGGAACTCTTCTACATCAAGACCCTGTGTAGATCCGTCAAATTGGAGGTTCCAATTTGTTATAATTGAAGCAATTTTGTCAGTTCCTAGGCTATAATTTGAAGGACTATTAAGTGCAAAATTACGAGAATTGGAACGAATATTATTATTGTTTACCGCCTCTGAAGGAACTGGAATATGTGCATTGTTGTTGCGGAAATTGTATTGATTTGAATTCAAAGTGAGATTTTGTAAAATTCTTGTTACGCTTGATTCTATCATTTGGTTTTTTCGACCATAGTCAACTAAATTATTGCCGACATTTGACCTTTGTGTATTGTGATGAGGAGTATGCTGATTTGGGCCTCTGTTTACATTGGGCCTCGGTGTCATAACTTCTTCACCAGTTGCAGAAGTATTATCAAATATATCAGGAACCATTAAGTGACTACTGTCTTGAAAAATGTTTCCACTAGTACTCCTTGTATTGTAAGGTTTTGAAAGGGCACCATGACCTTCACAACGAACAATAGATGTCTTTGGTTTTTGAACTTGTTGTGTCAAAACGGATGGATCAGCAGAGTCATTTAGATTTGATTGTGGACCTTGAGCCTGAGTGCTCATAGATCGCAGATCAGAGAGTTCACATGAACGTTTGCATGTAGGACAATCTGACGAATTGGAAAGGTATTTCTCTATACAGTTTCGGTGAAACGAATGTCCACACTGTGAAAGATATAGACAGTCTTGAATGTCTGATAGATTTCCATTACATATAGTACATGAAGAATAATGGTGAATTCTTTTCTGCAAAAAAGTGCAACACTTGCATTGCCCTTTTACTGAAAACAGCACTATTATATCGCACTGAACTTGTTGCACTTTTTTGCAGAAAAGAATTCGCCATTAGATTCATTCACTCCAGATGCAGACGCAGATGGAGGAGGAGAACGAGCTAATGACATTGTGATAATTTTAATTAAATTTCGATAGAAATATAGATATATTTATTTAAACTAATATTCAAAATTCGGGTTTTTCATACGTAGTGGTGGTATACTGGTTTAATTAATATAGTAGAATTGAATTCTGATAAACAAAAAATAGGGCTATGGCATGAAAGTAAAATTTACACACTCATCTAACTGAATCACACCGAAATGGAAATTCTCTATCTGTTTCCTTGAAATTTTATTGGACATTGAGTGCGAACAGCCACACAATGTATTCCGAACAAACAAGTTCGATAACAAAGACTCCTGTTAATGAAGACTACAACTTTACTTACAATTTAAAATAAACAGATGATGCATGTTAATACCAAGTATTATTTTAAGAAAGTCTTTTAAGAAGGTAGTCGGCCAATTTTTTCGAACCTACAGACCTCAAGCAATTGAAAAGTCCAGATAACCACATAGAAGTATTCTACAATATAATACCGATAAGGACATTAATCACCTAATTTACTTTATTAAACTCTAAATATGAAAACAAAAAATAGGCCGTAAAAAGTACAATAAAATTGCACTCCTTCGGGCCCCACGTTGGGCGCCATTTATGTAATGTAACACTGGCTAAATGCCTTAGCAACTATATTTGAACTGAAATATATTCAAGGTGGTATTGCCGAATTTGGTTATAGTTGCCTTTGGAAAGATGTTAATACCAAAAAGTTCTGGAGGAAAGAGGACTACGGGAGCCATTTTAAGCTAACTACAGTCGGGTGGGGGTTCTCGCCCTTTCCCATCCAAAACAAGTCAATTACAACCAGTAAGGAAAGACAGAAAGTCGGGCGGGGCCGACTATATAATACCCTACACCTAGCTACTAATGCGAAAATGGGCATTGCGATAAGAATTTGGTAGTGTTCATACATGTAATAAGCAAACTCTCTCTGCCGATTTTCGTACTGATCGGATATAGAACACAGTTTCTACAGTGCTTACATGTCAAATCGGGTGTAACATATATATTGGGACTATGTTTAAATCAGAACCGATTTTCCCCGAATTTGGCAGTGTTCATACATGTAATAAGAAAACTCTCTCTGTTAAATTTCGTACTGATCGGATATAAAACACGATTTCTACAGCGCTGAAATGTTAAATCGGGTGGAACATATATATGGGGGCTATATCTAAATCTGAACCGATTTTCCCCGAATTGCGCAGTGTTTTTTCATGTAATAAGAGAACTTTCTCTGCCGAATTTCGTACAGGTCGGATGTAAAATACGGTTTCTACAGCGCTTTCATGTCAAATCGGGTGAAACATATATATGGGGACTATATCTAAATCTGAACCGATTTTCCCCGAATTTGGCAGTGTTTATTCATGTAATAAGAGAACTCTCTCTGCCAAATTTCGTACTGATCTGATTTAAAATACGGTTCCTACAGCGCTTACATGTCAAATCGGGTGAAACATATATATGGGGGCTATATCTAAATCTAAACGGATTTTCTCCGAATTTGGTAGTGTTCATTCACGTTCCGATTTCCAAAATAGGTTTATAATCCAGGAAATAAATGCTTTGAGTTAGTGGGATTGGTGTACATCGTTTGCTTAGTAGATGGTGGACTTGGCGTACTTTGTAGATGGTAGACTTTGTTCACCCCGGTAACCCACGTGTTGCAATGAGATCGGCCACCAAAGTATAGACGTGAGGGCACGTGTTCACGAGTTGGAGGGTACCGGGGACATGCAATTTTTTATAATTCCAATCGGAAAATTGCTATTTTTAGTGAAATGTGTCGAAGATGCAGAATCTGTAGCACTGAAAAAAAATTTACAAATTATTTTGACCTGAAGCACAATAGGATTCGTATTAATCTCTTTTAATTTTCACTTAAAACACAAGTTTACCTTTTTCCTCTAGTTAATGAGCCTATTTATTAATTTGAACAATTTCACTTGGAATCGTCGGTTAACTTCTTAGAGATTTTACTTTAACTTCTTAGAGATTTTACGCTGGACTGTACTTAAGCTTTATTAATTTGTCTAATTTGTTGTTTATTCTTTGCTCTGTTAAAATAGAAAGGAAGCAGCAAACGAGTTTGACTAGCTCGATAGGTCGGTATTCGTTTAGCTACAAAATTTAATGAGAGTGCACAGCAGCGACAAACTCTCAATAATTCCCAAATTACATTGTTGTATTGATAAAAATTGCCAAGATTTTGGAGTTGCCATATGTGTATACAAAGCATGCCGTGATCATGGTTAAAAATTTGTAGGTATATAAGTTTGTTTGCATAAAATGTGAAAATGTTTATTACAACATGTGGTCTCTAAAGACCCGTCACAGGCACCTCAATGGTCCTGTCCTGTTGTGGGAGTCCCTAATGGCTCTCACTCGGAGTCTCTAATGGCTCCGTCACAGGGTCTTTAATGGATCCGTCCTATGGCGGGGACTCTCACGGCCCATCGTTTGTGGTCCGTACAACATGAATTAATTTGTCGCAACATTTCCTTGATGTTGCAAGGTGGCCGGAATGTTTAAGTTAGAATGTTTCTTTGAATTTCGTTAATGTCATTGATTCCTTTCGGTGCATATATCGGCCAATTTATCGGGCATACATACTCGTTAAAATCTGTCTACTCCTCATTACTACATCCTTGTAATATTATCTTTGCCGATTTAAACGAGTAACGATACGTTCGGGCAAAATCTGGAGCGAAATAAAGATCTTGACATCAACCAGAAACGATTGGAAGTTATTTGTAGAGGCCCAATGCTCCTTATAGGAACTAAAGGAATCAATATATTATAAATATTTAAAAATAAATTATATGATAAATTAATTAAACAGAGAACAAAATGATTTATTATTTATATATTCAAAAAATAATAGTCATAACCTATGAGACCTCATAAAGTACAAGGTGGCGCAAAAGTAATCCTCCTATCAGAAAATGCTATAAATTTTGCGATTGGCCCCTAATGCCTAATGTTGACATTTGTGTAGTAAACACATGCGAAATACACGTTAATAAACTATGTTACGCTACACTGCTCCAGAACGCGGAATATTGCTGACTATTTATTTGACTAATAATCGGTCGGTGACTTTGGCACAAAACACATCGAAAGGTTACTTTTGCGCCACCTGTTATATATATATATTCTTAATCATCTTAAAATTCTAAGACGATTTAGCCATGTCCGTCCGTCCGTCCGTCTGTTGTAATCACGCTACAATCTATAATACTTGAGCCAGGTTGCTGAAATTTGGAATACATACTTCTTATAGCTGCAGGTAACTTGGGATTGAAAATGGGCAATATCGGTCCATATTTCGATATAGCCCCCATGTATGGCATCATACTTATTGTGATTCCTACTGTTCTCATCGACCCTACATTTACCATATTTTTATACCCTCCACCATAGGATGGGGGGTATATTCATTTTGTCACTCCGTTTGTAACACCTCTTAATATTGATCTGAGACCCCATAAGGTATATAAATTCTCAATCGTTGTAAAATTCTAAGACGATTTAGCCATGTCCGTCTGTCCGTCCGTCTGTTGTAATCACTCTACAGTCCGTAATAATAGAGCTAGGTTGATCAAATTTGGTAGAAATATTTCTTATAGTTGCAGGTTGTTTGAGACTGCAAATGGGCAATATCGGTCCATATTTCGATATAGCCCCCATGTATGGCATCATACTCCACCCACCATAGGATGGGTGGTATATTCATTTTGTCACTCCGTTTGTAACACCTCTAAATATTGATCTGAGACCCCAAAAAGTATATATATTCCTAATCGTCGTAAAATTCTAAGACGATTTAGCCGTGTCCGTTTGTCCGTCCGTCTGTTGTAATCACGCTACAGTCCGTAATAATAGATCTAGGTTGATCAAATTTGGTAGAAATATTTCTTATATAATGGAAATATTTTGGCGTTTTTAATATGTCAAAGTTCATTGTAGTTTTTGTGGTACAAAGCTCCATAGTTACCTATCTCAAGGTTTTTTCGCAAAATTACCATTTATTAAAATAGTCATATTTGTGTCCTTTTGGTGGAAGAAGGTAATACTATGGAAAGTATCCTTAGGTTAGGTTAGGTTGAAAATAGGAGACGTTTAAATGTCTCATGTCCATGGACAAACACTTAAGCCTGTGGTTCGGCCTGTTGTGCGCTCCTTATTTATGATCTTTTTATACCCTCCACCATAGGATGGGGAGGGTATACCCCATAAAGTACATATATTCTTAATCGTCGTAAAATTCTAAGACGATTTAGCCATGTCCGTCCGTCCGTCAGTGGTAATCACTCTACAGTCCGCAATAATAGAGCTAGGTTGATCAAATTTGGTACAAATACTTCTTATAGTTGCAGGTTGTTTGGGATTGCAAATGGGCCATGTCGGTCAATGTTTTGATATAGGTCCCATATTAGCATCTTACTTATTGTGATTCCTACTGTTCTCATCTACTATACATATACTATATTTTTATACCCTCCACCATAGGATGGGGGTATATTCATTTTGTCACTCCGTTTGTAACACCTCTAAATATTGATCTGAGACCCCATAAAGTATATATATTCTTAATCGTCGTAAAATTCTAAGACGATTTAGCCATGTCCGTCTGTTGTAATCACGCTACAGTCCGTAATAATAGAGCTAGGTGGCTGAAATTTGCTATAGCTACTTCTTATAGCTGCAGGAAACTTGGGATTGGGCGATATCGGTCCATATTTAGATGTAGCTCCCATATATAGCATCTAATTTGTTCCTACTGTTCTCATCTACTATATGTATACCCTCACTTTAGTGTGACGAGGGTATATATCATTTGCTACGGAAAAAAGTGTAACACATTGAAGGAGTGATCTAAGACCCTAAGTATGTTCGGAGGAAATACGTTTTGGGTCATTTTAAGTCGAATGAGCAATGTCCGCCCATCTGTCTGTCTGTCTGGTGGCTGGTGCGCACGATAACTCTCGAAAGGAGTAATCTTTTGACTTCAAATTTGGTATGTGGTAATATTTTTTTCTATCTCCGGCTAAGTTCGAAGATGGGCCATATTGGCCCAATCCTTCTAGTACCTCACACACAAAGGGTTAAAATTTTGTGAAATATTGATTCTTTAATAACTACTATACTACTTATTCGAATCTTCTGAAATTCCACACATAGTATTAGTTTATTAGTTGCTATCAACTCGAGAAAAATGGGCAAAGTTGCCACGTCCCTTTAGGTACCTCCCAAACAAATGCACCGTTTTGCACCAAAATTTAACAGCTTATAACATTAATTACGGTGTATAAAAATACTTGAAATTTTGCACAGTGTTATGCTTTTATATTGTCTACAGTCCAGAGAAAAATGGACGTTGTTGCCACGCCCCTCTTGGTACCTCCCACACAAAGGTACCATTTTGCACCAAAAGTTAACAGCTTATAACATTAACACAAGTGTATAATAATACTTGAAATAGAGTACAGTGTAATGTTTTTATAGTGCCCTGTGAAAAATGGGCGCTATCGCCACGCCCCTTTTTGTACCTCCCACACAAAATGCCCAGATCATACCACAATTTAATGTCTCATAACGTTTATACCAGTGCACATAAATGCTTATAAGTCGACACAGTGCAATGAATTTGAAGTATCTAAAGTTCAGCGAAAAAAAGGTGTATTTGATAAACCCCTTCTGGTACCTCCCACACAAATTGACAGAATAATTCGAGTAATATTCAATATTACATTACTCACAAAGTGAGGGTATACCTTAGTCGGTTTACCCGACTGAAACTTTCTTACTTGTTTTTTGTGTTTTTCGGTGTTATTTTCTTTAGGTTTGAGTTATTTTGTGAGGTCACATGCTATCCATGGTGCAGGGTATATAAGATTCGGCATGGCCGAACGTAACGCTTTTACTTGTTTTCTTTAGGATTGAGTTATTTTGTGTGGTCACATGCTATCCACGGTGGAGAGTATATAAGATTCGGCATGGCCGAACTTAACGCCTTTACTCGTTATACTTCACGAGTTACAGAAAATCGGTACTACACACGAATTTTCTCAGTATCTTCCAGTCATATCCTCTGAAATGGGTCAAGTCTGGTAATATGTCGGACCCGAAATATTGGGATGTTGCATGTGTGAAAGCTGTAAGCTTGAGTGTCCCGTTAGAACACTCACCATCTTACTAATCTCGATCTTGTTTAGTTTCCGAAAACTACTTGGTTTCTTCTCATTTAAGTCACCCCACAGTATCTTTGCAGTTGTTCAAACTGTTGCTTTATTCCACACATTTTTGTGAGCCATCACTGCCCAGTGCTTCAACTCATGAAGCCAAACTGCTTGCCCGTTCATTTCCAATCACACCGTTGTGTCCTGGTACCCAGCTAATTCGCAGTGGGCTGAGTACTGGTGGCTGATATGTATTGCAACCAACTTCAGGTTGCTATCATTTCTAAACCGCTAGTCTGATAGCTGACAGATTTATTTCAGTGACAGTTCATTTTATTGTTTACAAGCTTACACAAGCATTTTGATCTATTGCATTCAGAAAAAAATTATTCGTGATGGAATTCAAGCGTGATAGTGTGATTGCTTTATATTTGGGTGGAAAAACACAAGTGGCTATCGTTAGAGCCCTCCAGCATTTAAATGTGAATAAATCTTTTGTTTCTCGTACCATTTCTCGTTACCGTGAGTTACTGGCAGTGTTGCATCGCGTCCAAAAAGTGGACGAAATAAAACGGTAACAACACCAGAAATGATCCGAAAAGTGAAGGCCAGATTTGATCGAAATCCACGCCGCAGTGGTAGAAAAATTGCTCGTGAGCTGAACATATCGCGAGAACGGATACAACACATATTAAAAAATGAGCTTGGACTAAAGCCATTGAAGTTCCAAAAAGTGCAAGAGCTCACCGATGCACAAAAAAAAAGTTAGACTGGAAAGAGCCAAGGAGTTGCTTCGCTTGCACGAAAGTGGCCAGTTACCGAATTTGGTTTTCTCCGATGAGAAGCCATTCCAAATTGAGCAGTTTGTGAACAAACAAAATGATAGGGTTTACTTGCCAAAGAGGTCAGCTGAAAATTTACACCTTCGATTGGCCACCAGAACTCAAGCGCCGCCGATGGTAATGGTGTGGGCCGCCGTAACGGCCTATGGTCGCTCCCCGCTCGTATTCATCGACCATGGGGTCAAAATAAATGCCGAATATTATCGGGAAAATGTCCTAAAGACAGTATTGAAGCCCTGGACAGACAAACATTTCGGCCGCAGACCATGGACATTCCAACAGGACTCAGCACGCGTCAACCAAGAATGGCTTAAAAAGGAGGTTCCTCGCTTCATTTCTACCGGCCACCAAGATCTCCGGATCTCAATCCGTTGGACTTTTGCGCCTGGGGCATTTTAGAGAGTAAGGTTCGCACTAAAAAATAACAAAATATCGATCATCTCAAGACGGCGCTTCGCAGGGAATGGGCCAAAATACCGCAGAGCCACTTTCGTGCAGCGTGTGATGGCTTTGTCGGCCGTTTGAAGGCCTTAATTCGTGCCAAAGGTGGCCAATGCTATTTCCGAAATTTTTTGCTTTTGAACAATAAAATTTAAAAAAAAAATTAACAAAATATAGCGCTTTACTTTGTTGCATTACATATCAGCCACCCTGTAAATATTTATTGTTTTTTTACAGTCTTAACAATAACTATCCTTAATCCTTGAATATCCTGAAAAAAATAGGCTTCAGTATTGTTTTATAAATTAAAACTTTTTTCTCCAAACTTAGCTGAGATTTGGGACCTAGAAGCCAGAACATTTTCCGTGTCTTTATATTTAACTAGCTTACCCGGTGCGCTTCGCAGCCCCCATCTTTCATCTATTTTCTGTTTAGTGTACTGTAAAATAGACATGATTATTACATATGGTGCAAAATGAATTACTTTGATTACTTTTATATATAAAATACGAACCCTCGTTTCATTTCCAGTTTATGTTCCAAGAGTTACCCTGACATCATGGTACAATATTTATCCCTTTTCCCACAGTACCTCTGGACGTTGAAAAACTATTTTTTATTGTTCATACGTTAGCAACTTTACCCTTGTTTATGTTCCAATACCTACATTCACACCCTGGTACAATATTAAAACAATGTTTGTCCCACTGTGTCTATAAAGGTATGAATTTAAAAATCGAAAGTAAATCGCTCCATTGTACCACATTTAACCTTTAGTGTGTCATAATTAACCACTTTTCACGATTGTACAATATTTTAAAGTGATAATTGATATTTCAAGATCCAAATTCGTAAGCTTAGGCCGTATTTCAACATTTTTGTCCCCTATCTGTGCCATTTATTTAACTTGTTTTTCTCCACGGTTTAAGTAGAAGAACCTATTTGGAAATAACAATTTCTTTGCTTTGGTTTATGCTGTTAGAGCTACCTTTGCACTCAGGGACCACATTCAACAACTTTTGCACCACTGTTCCATATTAAACACTTTTTATTACACTGTGCTTCTGAAGTACGAATTTTTTTACATATCTGGGACTATTTGTTCCCCTTTTTCCCCACTTATCACATTTAACCATTTTACCGTATTTAACTTTTTTGCTTCACCGTACCATATTTAACCCTTTTTGCTCCACTAAATCATATTTAACACATTTTTCCCCTCTGTAACACGTTGAACAATTTTTGCTTGCCCCAACTGCATCATCATTTTAACCTTTTTGCACCACAGTGCTACATAATTGCAGTGCATCATAATTTTAACCTTTTTGCACCACAGTGCTACTAAAAGCATACATTTAGAAAAAAAAACATTCTTATTTCATATTTAACTTACCCCCCTCTCCCTGCATCCATATTTTTACCCAATGTACTAAATGTACGCTTTTTGACCCACTGTGCTATATTTAACCTTTTGGGTCCACTGAATCAAATTTAACACCTTTTTGTCCTACTATATTTTGTCCACTATATTTAACCATTGTTGCCCCACTGTACCATAGTTAACACATTTTTGCCCCATTGTTCCACAGTAAACGCTTTTTGCCCCACTGTACCATACTTAACCCATTTTGTTCCACGTTACCATATTTTACTATTTGTGCCCACTGTAACCATTTTTGTCATACTGTGCCATAATTACCCATTTGTGTCCCACTGTACCATTCTAAGACATTTTTCCCCACTGTTCCATAATTAAAGTTTTTTGCCCCACTGTACCATATTTAACCCATTTTGTCCCACGTTACCATATTCAACTAATTGTGCCCCACTGTACTATAGTTAACCCTTTTTGCCCCACTGTGTTATATTAAACCCTTTGTTTCACTGTACCATGTTTAACAGTTTTTGCCCCACAGTACCATATTTAACCCTCTTTGTTCCACTGTACAATATTTAACACAGTTATGCCCCACTGTACTGTATAGTTAACCATTTTTGTCACACTATACCATATTCAACCCTTTTTGCCCCACTGTACCATAGTAAATAAATTTTTGCCCCACTGTTCCATACTTAACGCTTTTTGCCCCACATTTTTAAACCATTTTGTTACACGTTACCATATTTTACTTTATGTGCCCACTGTAACCATTTTGTCATACTGTACCATATTTAACCATTTGTGTCCCACTGTACCATAGCTAACACATTTTTTCCCACTGTTCCATTGTTAAAGCTTTTTGCCCACTGTACCATATTTAACCCATTTTGTGCCACGTTACCATATTCAACTAATTGTGCCCCACTCTACCATAGTTAACCCTTTTTGCCCCACTGTGTCATATTAAACGCTTTGTCTCACTGTACCATATTTAACAGTTTTTGCCCCACTGTACCATATTTAACCCTCTGTGCTCCACTGTACAATATTTAACAAAGTTATGCCCCACTGTACTGTATAGTTGCCCATTTTTGTCACACTGTACCATATTAACCCTTTGTGACCCACTGTATCATAGTAACTACATTTTTGCCCCACTGTTCAATAGTTAACGCTTTTTGCCCCACTGTACCATTTTTAACCCATTTGTCCCACTTTACCATATACATATAACTATTTTTACCCCACTGTACCATAGTTAACCCTTTTTTGCACAACTGTGCCCCATTCAACTCTTTATCTCACTGTACAAAATGTTTACCCACTGTACCATATTTAAAAAATTTTTGTCTCACTGTACCGAACTCGTATTTAAAATGTGTCTCCACGCTAGCGTACTTTAACCTTTTTCCCCGACTGTAACATATTTAATCATATTTTCTCCACTCCACTATTTAACCGTTTTTGACCACAGTGCTCCTAAAACCATATAAACTCTTCATATCACATGTTTAAGTTCCAATTTTGGCAGATTGTTCCCTTTTTTCCCCATGCTCCATAATTAACCCGTCGTGTCCCACTGTGCCTCCTAAAGTTAGAATTACTAAAAATCACTTCCAATCTATAGTTTATGTTCCAAAAGTTACCCTGGAACCATTGATCAATGTTTGACATTTTTAAGCCACTGTACTATATTTTACACTTTTTGCCCCACTGTGCCCCGAAAACTATAAATACAAAAAAAACTTAATACCCCGATCAGTTGTCATAAAGACACCCCTCGCTTCAATTTTCACCATTCTAATATTAGGCTTTAAATTTGGCGGTGGTACCATATTTATACCTTTCTGTCCCACTGTGCCTCTAAATCAAAAAAATCACTGTGCCTAAAAATCACTCCTTGTTCTTGTTTACTTCCCTAGAGCTACTCTCACACCAAATTTCACAATTCTAGGTCTTGCCAATTGGATTTGGCTGTTGTACCACATTTTTCCCTTTTTACCCCACTGTGTACGTAAATGTTTGAATTTCGAAAAATCTTGTCAATTTCAGAGTCTACCTCATAAAGGCTACCATCACACAATATTTCTCGATTCTAGCTCTTGCCATTTATATTTGGCTGTTGTACCACATTTATCCCTTTTTACCCCACTGTGCACGTAAATGTTCGGATTTAAAAAAAATCCAGTCAGTTTCCGTGTCTACCTCAAAAGGGCTACCCTCACACCAAATTTCACGATTCTAGCTCTTGCCATTTGAATTTGGTTGTTGTACTACATTTATCCCATTTTTCCATTTTTACCCCACTGTGTGCGTAAATGTTCGAATTACGAAAAATCCTGCCAATTTCAGAGTCTACCTCATAAAGGCTACCATCACACAATATTTCTCGATTCTAGCTCTTGCCATTTAGATTTGGCTGTTGTACCACATTTATCCCTTTTTACCCCACTGTGCACGTAAATGTTCGGATTTTAAAAAAATCCAGTCAGTTTCCGTGTCTACCTCAAAAGGGCTAGCCTCACACCAAATTTCACGATTCTAGCTCATTTCGTTTAGATTTGGCGGTGTTATCATATTTATCCCTTTTTGCCCCACTGTGCGGGTAATAGTACGAATTTCGAAAAATCCCGTCTTATTGCTCGTCTACATCCCAAGGGCTACCCTCCCACCAAATTTCATGATTCTAGCTTCAGCCGTTTGGCCTGGGCGATGATCAGTCAGTCAATCAGTCAGTCAGTCAGTCAGTCAGCCAGTCACGCAACAATTTTATATATATAGATTGTTGTCTTTTGTAAGAAATATATTTTTTCCAGTTTAAACGCCTATCAATGTGTAAGCCTAGGTATTTAACCGAAGTAGATGAGGGGATAATAACACCATTTAAACATACAGGTGGACAATCTTGTTTGCCTAAGGTATAGGTTACGTGTACCGATTTTTCCGCATTGACTTTTATGTTCCAATTCAATAGCCATGATTCTAAAACATTAAGTTGTCGTTGCAGTGCATTTGAAGCTTCAGTAGGACAAGCATTTGTAGCCAAATTTCCTCTATCATCTGCATAAGTTGCTAAGGTAATATCTCTGTTACTAGGCATATCTGATGTGAATAAAGTATATAGAACTGGTCCCAACACACTCCCTTGCGGAACTCCAGATTTAATATAACCAATTTGTGAATCTTCATTATTAGTGTTTACGTAAAAAGTCCTGTTACTTAAATAAGATTTAATGAGAAGATAGAAAGGTGTGGATAGTTTGTTTTTATACCCTCCACCCCAAAATAATGATCTGAGACCCCATAAAGTATATCGCTCACTCACTTCAAGAGTGACATAACTCAAAATTGAAAATTGCCAAGATGTGTAACTTTAAGTCCGTATAAAAAGATAAGTAACATGAAATAAGATGTTTAAATACGCTTGAATAATCCGAAATATGGTTGTTTACTTATAGACCAAATTTCGCTGAGATTAAATTATGGACATTTGCAAAATTCGAATTTTTGTAAGGCAACCTCAAAAATTTTAAATTTTGAGTTATGTCACTCTTGAAGTGAGTGAGCGATATATATTGTTAATCGTCGTAAAATTCTAAGACGATTTATCCATGTCCGTCTGTCCGTCAGTCCGTCCGTCTGTTGTAATCACGCTACAGTCCGTAATAATAGAGCTAGGTTGATAAAATTTGGTATACATATTTCTTATAGTTGCAGGTAACTTGGGATTGAAAATGGGCAATATCGGTCCATATTTCGATATAGCCCCCATGTATGGCATCATACTTATTGTGATTCCTACTGTTCTCATCGACCCTACATTTACCATATTTTTATACCCTCCACCATAGGATGGGGGGTATATTCATTTTGTCACTCCGTTTGTAACACCTCTAAATATTGATCTGAGGCCCCATAAAGTATATCTATTCTTAATCGTCGTAAAATTCTAAGACGATTTAGCCATGTCCGTCCGACTGTGGTTATCACGCTACAGTCCACAATAATAGAGCTAGGTTGATCAGCAAATGGGCCATATCGGTCAATGTTTTGATATAGCTCCCATATATAGCATCTTACTTTTTGTGATTCCTACTGTTCTCATCTACTCTACATATACTAGGCGTGTTTTCGTTACACCATAAGTGCTTAATTTGTATGGGGAGCTAAGCACTTTTAAGCACTATTAGTTCCCGATGAAGTTTGGTGCTTGTGTTCATGTCTTAATCGAGTATGATGTTGCCAGATTGGGCACCCTATATCTAGCAATATGGCATCCCATTTTTTGAGAGATTGTTATCAATTATTGTGAATTAACGGGAAGAAGAAGAACAAAATTGGGAAATTATTTTAATATTTGCAAAAAGAGTGTAAACAATTGAACATAAAATAGTAAATATATGTTTTATAAATACTTTAAACGAATTTTTTGTCTGTTTCGCACTGTTCTTTCTTCGCAAAAGTGAAAATCCGCCACTTATTGCTTATGTGCGAGTTAGTGGAAGTCAGTTGTTTTCGTTGTAAAGAGCTAAACTAAAATTGCTAGCTTGTAACGAAAACATGCCTACTATATTTTTATACCCTCCACCATAGGATGGGGGTATATTCATTTTGTCACTCCGTTTGTAACACCTCTAAATATTGATCTGAGACCCCATAAAGTATATATATTCTTAATTGTCGTAAAATTCTAAGACGATTTAGCCATGTCCGTCTGTTGTAATCACGCTACAGTCCGTAATAATAGAGCTAGGTTGATCAAATTTGGTAGAAATATTTCTTATATAATGGAAATTTTTCGGTGTTATTTTCTTTAGGTTTGAGTTATTTTGTGTGGTCACATGCTGTCCATGCTGGAGGGTATATAAGATTCGGCATGGCCGAACTTAATGCTTTTACTTGTTTGAAATTATGGTGGTTACATCTGCAAAAGATACATGTTTATGTTTTTTTATTAATTTGTCCATTTTTTATTCATTTAACAAACAATTTTCACTTTATCTTTCAAAAGGGCTGTAAAAATAACCGGCACGAATGAATTTTTCTGATCGTCTAATTTGACATTTCCTTTCGATCGTTGTTGTCTTATAAGAACCAAAATGTTGGCGATAATTGAAAGCTTCTTTGTCCGTCTGTTGTAATTACGTTACAGTCCGTAATAATAGACCTAGGTTGATCAAATTTGGTAGAAATATTTCTTATATAATGGAAATATTTTGGCGTTTTGGTGGTACAGAGCTCCATAGTTACCTATCTCAAGGTTTTTTCGCAAAATTACAATTTATTAAAATAGTCATATCTCCTAACCAATCCTCGTAATTTGATCCTCCTCTTCAACGTAGTGGAATGAAAATATTTGTGTCCTTTTGGTGGAAGAGGGTGGAAAGTATCCTCAGGTTAGGTTAGGTTGAAAATAGGAGACGTTTAAATGTCTCATGTCCATGGACAAACACTTAAGCCTGTGGTTCGGCCTGTTGTGCGCTCCTTATTTATGATCTTTTTATACCCTCCACCATAGGATGGGGAGGGTATACCCCATAAAGTACATATATTCTTAATCGTCGTAAAATTCTAAGACGATTTAGCCATGTCCGCCTTTCCGTCCGTCTGTGGTAATCACTCTACAGTTCGCAATAATAGAGCTAGGTTGATCAAATTTGGTACAAATACTTCTTATAGTTCCAGGTTGTTTGGGATTGCAAATGGGCCATGTCGGTCAATGTTTTGATATAGGTCCCATATTAGCATCTTACTTATTGTGATTCCTACTGTTCTCATCTACTATACATATACTACATTTTTATACCCTCCACCATAGGATAGGATAGCCATGTCCGTCCGTCCGCCCGACTGTGGTAATCACGCTACAGTCCACAGTAATAGAGCTAGGTTGATCAAATTTGGTACAAATACTTCTTATAGTTGCAGGTTGTTTGGGATTGCAAATGGGCCATATCGGTCAATGTTTTGATATAGCTCCCATATATAGCATCTTACTTTTTATACCCTCCACCATAGGATGGGGGTATATTCATTTTGTCACTCCGTTTGTAACACCTCTAAATATTGATCTGAGACCCCATAAAGTAAATATATTCTTAATCGTCGTAAAATTCTAAGACGATTTAGCCATGTCCGTCCCTCCGTCCGTCTGTGGTATCACGCTACAGTCCGCAATAATAGGGCTAGGTTGATCAAATTTGGTACAAATATGTACTTCTTGTAGTTGCAGGTTGTTTGGGATTGCAAATGGGCCATATCGGTCCATATTTAGATATAGCTCCCATATATAGCATCTAACTTGTTGTGATTCCTACTGTTCTCATCTACTATATTTTATGTATTTTCAGTGTTACTTTCTTTAGGTTTGAGTTATTTTGTGAGGGCACATGCTATCCATGGTAGATGGTATATAAGATTCGGCATGGCCGAACTTAACGCTTTTACTTGTTATACCTCACGAGTTACAGAAATCGATACTAGACACGAATTTTCTCAATATCTTCCAGTCATATCCTCTGAGATGAGTCAAGTCTGGCAATATGTCGTACCCGAAATATCGGGATCTTGCATGTGTGATTGCAGGACAGTTAGTTTCTTTAAGTTAGAATGTTTCTTTGAATTTCGTTTATGTCATTGATATCTTTCGGTGCATATATCGTTAAAATGTGTCTACTCCTCATTACTACATCCTTTTAATAATAGAAGCAAGTCGCCACCAGTGGTAGCGAACGGACGTGTTATTGCAGAGCGGAAGTTTTTTCAACCTATTACGCAGTACTTATTCACCTACCTACTACGCAACCACAAGGTGTTGTTTTTAAAGTGGGGGTTGAGTTTGTTGCATCGGTCTCAGGACAGACATTTTGGAAGTAGTCTGGGAGGCCAACATCGACGTCCCTATTACGGGCAAATACTGGCTATGAGGGTCTCTCCCAAAAATTTATGATTAACCCTGATGATGTAAATGATATTACGGTGCAGGGAAAAATAAACCCAGTACCGGGCGGAAAGCGTTGATTTACTCGCGAGTCACGTGTCGTCGTTATCAAACAATCGTGAGCAAGTAACTTTCACGGGGTTGGGTGCATTGGATCCCGTAGTCGAAACAGATACAAGAGCACATCTAGCCTTTGGCAAAATAAACGATGAGGATGATAAAGAAACCCCAAGGGGGGTGGGGGGTCTCTAAGCAATCCCAGCTTTTAAAAGCTAGTGGGAACTCGGACTCTGAGTCATCAAGTGATAACAATATTACTTTTGTTGAAAATCGGAAAGACTGTCAGGGGCACAAAGAAGGAAACTGAATAAGATGAACCGGCAGAAGATATTACAGGATGAATCTGACTCTTCTACATCTACCAAAAGAGTCAGATCTCCCGAAGAGCATAGCGATGCGAAATCAACTAAGAAGAAAAAAAGCTCACCGACACCCAGCACTTCGGAGAAACCTATTCAATCTACCAAAAAAGGAGTTTCTAGTCAGAATCCGTTAATGGTGGGAAGTGAAGTTGATCCTGTTGTTGAGAAGGTGAGTAAGTCCACCAAACCATCCATAAAAGAGGGGGCCTCAAACAAAAAGACCCATTCTAAAGGAAAAAGCAAGGTGGCTGTAAGAAAGGGTAAGGAAACACCATCTTATTCCCAAATAGCCAAAAAACTTATTCAGGACGAACTACACTATGCCATAATTGATAGCAGTAGTGCGTCTGGCAGAATTCCCGAAGAGCAAAAGAGCATCTTCGAAGATTTGTTCTACACAAAGGTATTGGACCACATTCTCGAATCTAATGATGGACCAACAATCCAAGTAATGAGTTGCACGTTTGAGAGGGGCGTTTTGATGCTGAAACTGGCTAGTGGAGAGCATCCCCTCACCTTGGGACGGCGCAAAGCTGAAACTGGTAAGGAAAAGCGACATCCCAGTACTCATAAAAACATCTTTCTATGTCAGAGGATGGGCAAGTAAGGTACCGTCAGAGCGCATACTCAGCGTCATTGGCAAACAAGATTCGAACCTTAAAGTGGGGAAGTGGGAAGTCTTCCACAGGAAAAATGATCCCGATGGTTCTCTCCTGGTGGTAGGCATAGACCCGTATTCCAGGGATAGCCTTGTCAAGACAAAAGGCATGGCATTTTTCGGGATTTGGAAAATCTTCTTTAAGATTGGAAAAAAACCCCAATTGGCAGGACAGTTAAGTCGAGCCCAAACACGAACGTACCGCCTGCAGTGGCAAACGAAAATAACATCATCAATTTTGCAGAAAGTTCCCAGCAAAGGTGGTGATAAAGATATGAAGAGGAGCACAAAAACTCAAAACAAAGAGGGAGCGACAAAAAACAACACCGCCTTCCAAAAAGAGGTCGATAACATTACCAAATTGCCGATAATATCACCAAGTTTGCAGAATGTTCCCAGCAATAGTGGTGATAGGAATAGGTACATAAAGAATCAAAACAAAGAGGGAACGACAAAAAGTAACACCGCCTCCCAAACAGGTCTACTTGACGAGTGTGTAATAGGTAGTAAACGAAAGGAGGAGAAAGACTCACTACCAAATAAAGAGGGAGTGCAACCAAATAGGATAGACGACTCCCAAAGGAAACTTTTACTGTAAAGACAATGATTGAGGTCATCCAGATAAACCTCCACCGGAGCGAAACGGCATCCATTGCTCTGATGAACATAATAAATAAAGGCAGGGTTTATGTTGCTTTTGTCCAGGAACCGTGGACTACTAGTAACAAAGTTACTGGATTAAACCATATGAACTACAATCTTTTCTACGCTAACACAGGTACTCGTCCAAGGACTTGTATTCTGTGCCATAAAAACTTATGCTATCTTTTCTCTCCAGAGTTGTCAACATCGGACGCACCTGTGCTGATGCAAGGTAATGGAAGTATGTACCTGTCGTCAGTATACCTGCCATTCGATGCGCCGACATTGCCACCTACGTCGGAATTAAAACGTCTGGTAAGGAAAAACCAAAAATACAAGTAATGTGTTACTAGCTGGTTGTGATGCCAACTCACACCATATTGCTTGGGGTAGTACTGACACCAATAGAAAGGGACAAACCCTTATAGAATTTTTGAATACTAACGATCTCCTAACTCTCAACATAGGGAACAAAGCGACCTTTGTTAACAAAATTAGGGAAGAAGTATTAGATATAACGATATGCTCGGAAAACCTCATTGATGAGATCCTTGAGTGGAGGGTTTCGGATGAACACTCCTATTCGGACCACCGTTATATAAGGTTTAAAATTGAACGGCCACCGCCTAATCCAATAAGTTTCCGTAATAAGGCTAAAACCGACTGGACTAAATTCGGCAATCTACTTAGAAATCGATTGGACCAGCCTACACTCGATTATCCAAGTACAGAAGACATTGATATCAATGTGAGGAGGATTACGGAGGCTCTTGTAAAATCATTCGAAGATAGTTGCCCGCTTCTATAAAGGAAATCTGCCTATGAGAAACACTGGATGACAGGGCAAATTCGCTCGATTGGCAAGGATGTCCGCAGACTTTACAACAGAGCTCGACGTAAAAAGCTATCAGTATATTGGGATGACTACCACATAAGACTCAAAGAATACAATAAATTCATTAGACTGGCGAAACGTAACTCCTGGAGGGTTTTCTGTGAGCAGGTAGACAGCGTTAACAGCATGTCCAAAATAAAAAAGTTCATCTAAAAAACTCATATCCAAACCGAAACACTGGTGGATGAAACGGATAAAAGGATGGGAACTATAAATGATACCGTAAGGCTTTTGATGAAAACTCATTTTCCGAGTGGTAATGCTGGGCCAACAGAGGAACAGTTACAGACCGAAAATGTAATGCACCAAGTACCTATTACGGATGCTATGGTTAACGAAGCAATAAAAAGCTTCTCTCCTTTTAAAGCTGCGGGACCGGACGGAATATTTCCAGCGCTTCTTCAGAATGAGTTGGATCTGGTATCAACTCATCTGGTTGGAGTTTTCACTGCATGCCTAACTCATGCATATACCCCCAAAAAGGGTGGTCTTCATACCCAAGCAAGGCGAGTTATACGATCCCAAAGGCTTATCGACCTACTAGCCTAACTTCTTTTCTGTTAAAAACAATGGAGCGAATAATTGACGACATGATCAAAAGTAACATAGCCGATGACAAGCTAAAATTCAAGCAACACGCATATGTTAAAGGAAGATCAAGGGAACCAGCTCTACATAAGGTAGTACACCACATAGAACAGTCCTTCAGTGAAAAAATGTACACACTTGCCGTTTGTATAGACATTGAGGGCGCTTTTAACAACGTTCAGACCGATACACTTATCCAGTCCTTAGACGAGTTTCAGGTTGACCGGGCGTTGATAAACTGGATCAACAATATGCTAAGGAATAGGTGGATTATTTGTGGGTCATATGACGTAAAAATCAGAGACAAGGTAAATCGTTGTATACCTCAGGGGGCATTTTATCGCCTCTCCTATGGGTTACGAGGATACACAGTCTCCTTAAAGCCCTCACTAATGAAGGACTTACACCAGTCTGTTATCCAGACGACGTTATAATACTTCTAAGGGGTACACGTCCAAAAGATAAAATACTTGGGAGTAATCTTGGATCAGAAACTGTACTGGAAAGATCATATTGAAGAAAGATTTACAAAGGCCCACAGATGTTGGTCGTTGTGCAGAAGAGCTATCGGTTCAAAATGGGGACTACGTCCAAATATGACACACTGGCTTTACATGAGCGTGATTAGACCAATAATAACCTACGCCTCTGTAGTGTGGTGGACATCAATGGACAAAAAGTACATTGCAAAAAGTGCAACGTATGTGCTGTCTAGGCATAAGCGGAGCAATTAGAACCGCACCAACAAGAGCGTTGGAGACTATACTGCACATCCAACCAATAGATATCCGTATAAAGTATGAGGCAGGCAAATCGAGACCACAAGTCGTACCATCAGAAGATACTATAATCACTGGTCGGTCATATTCAAACAACGGAAATCTCCGACCACATTCCTGAAGTGCGGCTTACAGCTACCTGTGATTCGTTCGTGCCAGACAGACGCTCCTGGGAAAACGGAACACTAGCTCATGCGTCAGTGGGAACCAGCTGCTACACTGATGGGTCCAGGCTAGGAGGAAGGACGGGTCTAGGACTTTGTATTGATGAACCAGAAGTCGAACTTTACTTCCGCCTCCCAGACCATAACACAGTATTTCAAGCAGAAGTTCGAGCAATCACGGAGTGTGTTAACTGGCTCAGTAATACCACAAAGCCTAAATATGTCAACATATTCACAGATAGCCAAATGGCGATCAAAGCAATAACATCGGAAAAGGTCAAATCCAGAACAGTGTTAGACTGTAAAAGAACGATAAATAATTACTCAGTCCATGGTGAACTGCGTATTTTCTGGGTACCGGGACACAACTGGGTGATTGGAAATGAACGAGCAAACAGCAAGATCCCGATATTTCCGTTCCGACATATTGCCAGACTTGACTCATTTCAGAGGATATGACTGGAAGATACTGAGAAAATACGTGTCTAATACCGATTTTCTTTAATCCGTGGGGTATTAAAATCATAAATAAGGAGCGCACAACAGGCCGAACCACTGGCTTAAGTGTATGTCCATGGTAGAGCTGTCAAACTATCGATAGCACTATCGATAGTATCGATAGTTTATTTTTTGCGTCAATATCGATAGTTTTTTTCACTATCGATACTATCGGTGATAATGACATTATTTGGAACACTGCGAAAGTGGATATGTATAATATAAAAAACAATACTGAATTATAATTACACAGTGCTTGAAAAGAACACTTTAAATATATTACAGAAAGAGGACCAATGGGTAAACCCAGTTCGTCCACAATGAATCCAATGGTTGCAGCTATTTTTAAAGGTTAGCTATAGTTTTTGTGATTTTCGTCCACGAAGGAATACATGCTTCAACCCAAGGAACGAAATAAAAAGTTGGCAACAAAATTTATCATACTTCAAAAGTTATACAAATTCTCGATATTTTAAGTTGATATCTTTGTCAAAAATATTCCTCGCCATAAGGTACTTTGGTTTCCTTGTCAATATATTTATAAAAAATCATAAGTTTCATAACATTGCAGGTTATGTCATTTAGCTTCATATACAAAAATCTAAGATAAAAACCAGTCTCAAAACGAATATTTGTTGCTAAAAGTATAAAATATATACACGTTGAATTAATTTGAAATCTGATTAAGATCGTTGATAAAGGACCCATAGTAATTTTGCATGAGGTATATTATGTAATAGACAACTAAAAGGTAAACGATTTCTGTGAAGCTTCACATTTGTATATCATTATTAAAAGGGGGTGAAAAAAAGAAGCCTTCCGCTTCATATTATCCCCTGAGATAACTACTCTTCTGATTTCACAGCATACTTATGTTTTGTTCAAAAAGTATTCATACGAGTACATGGGCATTTTCAAATCGATAGCCAAGAATTCACGCAATCAAGAATGAAAGCTTACAAACAATAGATGCCACAAAATCGGAAAAACGAAGCAAATTAATTTGTTCCAAGATAAGTACTGAAATTTTAATACAAAATGTCTGTGCTGAGTATTTACAATAAGATATTTCTTATATTTGTGAACAAAATTTGCAGTGTTTTTTTTAATTCTACATTTATTTTTCTAAATATCTTTTATTATTTATTGATTTGTCACTAGGATATTCTCCTGGCTCTAGACCATCTTTGCCTCTATTATGTATTATAGAATGCAAAGTATTTCAATAAAATATTATTTATTTTATTATAAAATTACCTTTTATTTTAATTTGTAAAACATTTTTGAGGCTCGTCTTTCTTCTAAAACTCGGATTTTGTAGAATAATACAATCATAAATATCTTCATCAAATTGTACGATAGTATCGATACTATCGATAGTGTTGACAAAAACTATCGAAACTATCGAATGGGGCGACTATCGATAGTTTGACAGCTCTAGTCCATGGACATGAGATATTTTAAACGTCTCCTCTATTCAACCTAACCTATCCTAACCTAATGTTAGCTTTGCCGATTTTAACGAGTAACGATTCGTTTTCTTGTTTTTGACACTTTCTCCGCCACCTCTCTCTATCTTGGACCGTCGCAGTGTGGTTCAGAATTTAATTTTACTGGCCAAAAGTAAATTTTTTTGTCATCGCCGATTTCTAAAATTTTAATGCTATTCAATAGCAAACATATTGAGACTTGGGTAGCCAAAAAATTAGATCAAAATATTATTGTGGGCGTGGTGTGCTGCTGAAAAGAAATATTTGATGTAATTTTGAAAAAAAAAACTAATTTTAGTATAGGTTTGTAAAAGGAAATTGTCATTTCTCGCAAACTATTATCGATAGAGGGTTAATTTTTTTGTTACGTAGGTAGGATAGTACTCTTTGAGAAATTGCCAAAAGTATTACTGTACTATTTACACGTGGTTTGTTATAACCTATTTCCACAGGAACTATATTTTTGTCAAATTGGAATTTTAGTGGAATTAAACTTTTTAGCATCAAGAGACTTCAAGATAACCCTATATATTATGGCGGGTCGATTTAAAAATCGCCCATTGCTCAGTGAAAATCGCATTCTAGGGATCAAAATAAGAAACTTTGCCGAAGGAACCATACCCCTAAAACGAATTCTGATGTCCCGGAAAAAATCCCACTTTGATCCATTTAGAGTGCTCCAATCGAGTCCAAATGTATGGAACCCCCAGGGGGTGTGCCAATGGCATGGGTGGGTCGGGCCTCCAAAGTTAGTGGGGGTCGGTCATACATTTGGACTCTTTGTTTTAATTGTTTTTATATATTTAGCATGGAAATATGGGGTTTTGTTTTCATCTTCTTTATTTTTTAAAAGAATGTCATACGTTGATAAACAAACCATTTTAATAATAAATTTTCTAAAACTAAAAAAAAATATTTTCGACAAAAAAATGTTCTCGGTATTTAAAACAACACGTTGCGTAGCAAACTTTTTTATACCTTCCACCATAGGGTGGGGGGTATATTCATTTTGTCACTCCGTTTGTAACACCTCTAAATATATATAGACCCCATAAAGTGTATATATTCTTAATCGTCTTAAAATTCTAAGACGATTTAGACATGTCCGTCTGTCCGTCCGTCCGTCCGTCTGTTGTAATCACGCTACAATATATAAAACTTGAGCTAGGTGGCTGAAATTTGGTATACATACTTCTTATAGCTGCAGGTAACTTGGGATTGAAAATGGGCGATATCGGTCCATATTTAGATATAGCTCCCATATATATCATCCAACTGTTGTGATTCCTACTGTTCTCATCTACGATATTTTTTTGTGTTTTTCGGTGTTATTTTCTTTAGGTTTGAGTTATTTTTTGAGGTCACATGCTATCCATGGTGGAGGGTATATAAGATTCGGCATGGCCGAACTTAACGCTTTTACTTGTTTATATTTTGCATTCGAACAACATTTTTTTTACTTATATATGTAACAAAACCAGTAAGGAAAGGCTAAAGTCGGGCGGGGCCGACTATATAATACCCTACACCACTCTCGTAATATTGAATAACTCTGAAATATAAATTTTGTTATTCATGTATAAATTGTTTACATAAATTTACTTTTGAGACATTTTATACTTAAATAATACCCTGTACCACAGTGTGGTGTAGGGTATAAAAACGACTGGATGTAAAATACAGCTTGTACAGGACTGAAGAGCCAAATCGGATGAAACATATATATGGGAGCTATAGCTAAATCTTAACCGATTTTCTTCAAATTCGGCAATGTTAGTCCATGGCTCAAGAAACACTACCATTCTAAATTTCAAAACGATTGGATGTAAAATACAGCTTCTATAGGACTAAAGGGCCAAATCGGATGAAAGATATATATGGGAGCTATATCTAAATCTGAACCGATTTCAACCAATCGGGATCTTTAGAGCTGCGAAATACTCTATACTGCAAAATTTCAGAACGATCGGAGTGAAATTGCGACCTGTAGTCGACGAACAACTTTACATGGACAGACGGACGGACGGACAGACATGGTTAAATCGACTCAGCTAGTGATTCTGAGTCGATCGGTATACTTTAAGGTGGGTCGAGCTGTGTTATTTTCAGGTGTTACAAACATCTGCCGTGAAACAAACTTATAATACCCTGTACCACAGTGTGGTGTAGGGTATAAACAGTAAATTATAATTTTTATTCGTTCGGTTGAAAAATTGCCTGCAAATATTCCATATTTTGTTACGTATTATTTCTGTCCTCTAGCACCCCTTTTGCATCTTCATCTAAGTCCCGATGTTCTACTTTCCATTGATTTCGAATGCTGGAGATGAGGGGATCTGACGTTGCCAACAAAATATTAAATAGATCTTCGTTTGTACAATTTCGAGATATTTTTCTGGTATAATACCAGAAAAACCTGTAATCCTTATTTCTTTTTTCCTGGGCTTCCTCTGATAGATCTCCGATTGGTACCAAATTATGCTTAATGACATTTCCTCCATGATAAAGAATTTTGTGATCTGTTGCAGACATATTTCTCCATGAATATTTGGTATTATATATTAGTGCAGTTTCCTTCGTATATTCACAAAATTTTTTATCATCAATTGTTTTAAATCTTGAAATGAGATTGATATCAACACCAGTTATTTCAGATGCTATTTCGGGATCAGAAGAGAACCTTCTTGCTGTATTCCCATCATTGGTATTGCCTGATCCTTGTTTTGGTTGGTCTATAATTAACCCACATTTGAGAAATTCATCCTGATCATGTTTCTTTTTTAAATTTTCTTAAATCCTTGTTGGTGTCATTGTTTCTTATTGATCCTGTAGGTCCAAAATCCAAATCATAACTAATTTTAAGTATGTGTTACATAAATCGTATTCTTGTATGTAGTGGCGGTAATCCAAATTCATATGCATCAATATTAGCTACTGATTTTTCTGGGACTTGGCCAACTTTTCCATCTATCATCGTTAGCACTAATTGGTAGTTAACTTCAATTGTTTGCCCTTCAATTTCTACTTCTAACTACTTACTGCAGTCCAGTAATTTGGGTTCTTATATCATTGACTTCTTTTTTAATGGTATAATGAATTTCTTTTTTAAGTGGTTCGGCCCAAATTCCGGGACATCAGAATTCGTTTTAGAGGTATGGTTCCTTCGGCAAAGTTTCTTATTTTGATCCCTAGAATACGATTTTCACTGAGCAATGGCGACTTTTTTTGCCTCCCCAGAAATCGACCCGGCCTACTATATATACTTTTGTATCTGCCCCGACCAGCCTGTAGAACAGTTTTTTAATTTTAATGAATTTACTCGGGAAAAAATTTTTCTTTTTATTTTACCTGTTCATATGACTTGTTGTAGGTACACCAAGCCAAGTTGTGTGTGTTTTATGACACATTTACCATATTTATGACATCTTAGCCCTTTTTTAGTATTTTGGGTCGTTTTTATTTTACCTATGATTATGCTACTTATGAACAGGGTATGACACTATATGTACATGTAAGAAAAGGATAAGGTCCAGTGGTATTCGAATACAAACTCAGTTGCAAAATTTTATCCAAGCAGAAATAATCACATTTTAGAATATTAAAAAAATTGAGAACTTCAGCTATAAAGAATTATCCGAAGAGTATTTTAGAAACAAAAAGAAGGAAGGAGGTTTTAAGTTACGTCAAAAGCAAAGTAAATTCCTCAAGCATCGAAATACAATTGGAACCGCAAAATAAAGTAAATATGTTCATTAACAACTTAACTAAGCGCTACAAACAAGTTGAATGGAATAAACATAAATTTTATAAGACCTTTGCAATGTGGTTAGAGGGCGAACTTAGTGTCCAAGTATCTTCAGAAAGTAAAAATCAAAACAATTGTGGGAGACCACCAAAATCACTCGGCAACGGTAGCGATAGATCTAAAAGGCGGAAACTTAAGAATATCGATGAAGAAATCGGATATGAAACCATTGCAGAAAGCTTGTTACATCAGTTGCGATCACAAAAACAACGCACAAAAGCAAAAATTGTTGAAAAAGTTTTAAACGCTAGTCCTCTGAGAACAAAAGGGATTATTAAGAGTATTCCAACTCCAAGCGATGAAAAACAGTTCTCAAATAAAGAGGCATCAGCATTATTTTTGGATTTGAAGTTAACAAAACACCAATATACACAGCTCAGGTTGCGTGTGATTGAAAAAGGCTCAAATCTGTATCCATCATATCATCACATACTTGCTGCTAAAAAGGTCTGTCGGACATCGAGGACATCGAGTTCGGCAGAGGTAAAACTTCAAGACCTACTTAATCATACAGCTCAACGCTTGCTACAATCATTTAAAGGACATGATTTGAAGAAATGTGGGAACTGCAATTTAACTCTATTTTGCTAATGGGGACGTGATTGTTCTTCTGGACAAAAACAATACAAAATACTTCAGACGCAGATATGTTCATGGTGTCATTTGTGCCATTGCGATTGACAAAGAATTTGGAAGACTCGGAACCTTCGACTAGTAAGATGCAGTCAAAGGATATTTGGAAAAATCAAACACCATCTTCTACGAAATACTGCAGACCACTCGAATTTGAATTTAAAAAAGAAATTCATTATACCATTAAAAAAGAAGTCAATGATATAAGAACCCAAATTACTGGACTGCAGCCATTAGAAGTAGAAATTGAAGGGCAAACAATTGAAGTTAACTACCAATTAGTGCAAACGATGATAGATGGAAAAGTTGGCCAAGTCCCAGAAAAATCAGTAGCTAATATTGATGCATATGAATTTGGATTACCGCCACTACATACAAGAATACGATTTATGTAACACATACTTAAAATTAGTTATGATTTGGATTTTGGACCTACAGGATCAATAAGAAACAATGACACCAACAAGGATTTAAGAAATTTTAAAAAAGAAACATGATCAGGATGAATTTCTCAAATGTGGGTTAATTATAGACCAACCAAAACAAGGATCAGGCAATACCAATGATGGGAATACAGCAAGAAGGTTCTCTTCTGATCCCGAAATAGCATCTGAAATAACTGGTGTTGATATCAATCTCATTTCAAGATTTAAAACAATTGATGATAAAAAATTTTGTGAATATACGAAGGAAACTGCACTAATATATAATACCAAATATTCATGGAGAAATATGTCTGCAACAGATCACAAAATTCTTTATCATGGAGGAAATGTCATTAAGCATAATTTGGTACCAATCGGAGATCTATCAGAGGAAGCCCAGGAAAAAAGAAATAAGGATTACAGGTTATTCTGGTATTATACCAGAAAAATATCTCGAAATTGTACAAACGAAGATCTATTTAATATTTTGTTGGCAACGTCAGATCCCCTCATCTCCAGCATTCGAAATCAATGGAAAGTAGAACATCGGGACTTAGATGAAGATGCAAAAGGGGTGCTAGAGGACAGAAATAATACGTAACAAAATATGGAATATTTGCAGGCAATTTTTCAACCGAACGAATAAAAATTATAATTTACTGTTTATACCCTACACCACACTGTGGTACAGGGTATTATAAGTTTGTTTCACGGCAGATATTTGTAACACCTGAAAATAACACAGCTAGACCCACCTTAAAGTATACCGATCGACTCAGAATCACTAGCTGAGTCGATTTAACCATGTCTGTCCGTCCGTCCGTCTGTCCATGTAAAGTTGTTCGTCGACTACAGGTCGCAATTTCACTCCGATCGTTCTGAAATTTTGCAGTATAGAGTATTTCGCAGCTCTAAAGATCCCGATTGGTTGAAATCGGTTCAGATTTAGATATAGCTCCCATATATATCTTTCATCCGATTTGGCCCTTTAGTCCTATAGAAGCTGTATTTTACATCCAATCGTTTTGAAATTTAGAATGGTAGTGTTTCTTGAGCCATGGACTAACATTGCCGAATTTGAAGAAAATCGGTTAAGATTTAGCTATAGCTCCCATATATATGTTTCATCCGATTTGGCTCTTCAGTCCTGTACAAGCTGTATTTTACATCCAGTCGTTTTTATACCCTACACCACACTGTGGTACAGGGTATTATTTAAGTATAAAATGTCTCAAAAGTAAATTTATGTAAACAATTTATACATGAATAACAAAATTTATATTTCAGAGTTATTCAATATTACGAGAGTGGTGTAGGGTATTATATAGTCGGCCCCGCCCGACTTTAGCCTTTCCTTACTGGTTTTGTTACATATATAAGTAAAAAAAATGTTGTTCGAATGCAAAATATAAACAAGTAAAAGCGTTAAGTTCGGCCATGCCGAATCTTATATACCCTCCACCATGGATAGCATGTGACCTCAAAAAATAACTCAAACCTAAAGAAAATAACACCGAAAAACACAAAAAAATATCGTAGATGAGAACAGTAGGAATCACAACAGTTGGATGATATATATGGGAGCTATATCTAAATATGGACCGATATCGCCCATTTTCAATCCCAAGTTACCTGCAGCTATAAGAAGTATGTATACCAAATTTCAGCCACCTAGCTCAAGTTTTATATATTGTAGCGTGATTACAACAGACGGACGGACGGACGGACGGACGGACAGACGGACATGTCTAAATCGTCTTAGAATTTTAAGACGATTAAGAATATATACACTTTATGGGGTCTATATATATTTAGAGGTGTTACAAACGGAGTGACAAAATGAATATACCCCCACCCTATGGTGGAAGGTATAAAAAAGTTTGCTACGCAACGTGTTGTTTTAAATACCGAGAACATTTTTTTGTCGAAAATATTTTTTTTTAGTTTTAGAAAATTTATTATTAAAATGGTTTGTTTATCAACGTATGACATTCTTTTAAAAAATAAAGAAGATGAAAACAAAACCCCATATTTCCATGCTAAATATATAAAAACAATTAAAACAAAGAAAATGTTCTATCGTTCCGATTTTTTCCCTGCATGCCCTGCACTCGTCGTTTTCTGCCAGTCCTATGCGATAAAGATGTGTTTGTAAGCTTGAGTGTCCCGTTAGAACACTTATCATCTTACTAATCTCGATCTTGTTTAGTTTCAGAAAACTACTGGTTTTCTTCTCATTTGGGTCACCCCACAGTATCTTTGCAGTTGCTCCTACAGTTGCTCTATTCCACACAGTTTTGTGAGCCATTACTGCAAAGTGCTTCAACTCAACCTTTGTGGCTTCGAAAGGTTTCCCATTTTCCAAGTTTGTTACTCGAAGTTCTCTGCCCTTTGAAGCCAAGCTGTTTGCTCGTTCATTTCCAATCACTTCGTTGTGTCCCGGTACCCAGAAAATACGCAGTTGACCATGGACTGAGTAATTATTTATCGTTCTTTTACAGTCTAACACTGTTCTGGATTTGACCTTTTCCGATGTTATTGCTTTGATCGCCATTTGGCTATCTGTGAATATGTTGGCATATTTAGGCTTTGTGGTATTACTGAGCCAGTTAACACACTCCGTGATTGCTCGAACTTCTGCTTGAAATACTGTGTTATGGTCTGGGAGGCGGAAGTAAAGTTCGACTTCTGGTTCATCAATAAAAAGTCCCAGACCCGTCCTTCCTCCTAGCCTCCTTCCTCCAGCTGGTTTCCACTGGCGCATGAGCTAGTGTTCCGTTTTCCCAGGAGCGTCTGTCTGGCACGAACTATTCACAGGTAGCTGTAAGCCGCACTTCAGGAATGCGGTCTGAGATTTCCGTTGATTGAATATGACCGACCAGTGATTGTAATATCTTCTGGTGGTACGACTTGTGGTCTCGATTTATCCATTCACCCATCACTTGTAGACGTCTTGCTGTGAGGGCTGCCTCATACTTTATACGGATATCTATTGGTTGGATGTGCAGTATAGTCTCCAACGCTCTTGTTGGTGCGGTTCTAATTGCTCCGCTTATGCTTAGACAGCACATACGTTGCACTTGGTATTACGTTGTACATTTTGTCCATTGATGTCCACCACACTACAGAGGCGTAGGTTATTATTGGTCTAATCACGCTCATGTAAAGCCAGTGTGTCATTTGAACGTAGTCCCCATTTTGAACCTATAGTTCTTCTGCTCTTCAGGCCAACATCTGTGGGCCTTTGTAACTCTTTCTTAAATATGATCTTTCCAGTACAGTTTCTGATCCAAGATTACTCCCAGGTATTTTATCTTTTTAGATATGGCAATATTCTTATCCAGGAAACGAGGCACGGTAAAAGTATGAATCTTCCTTTTCCTTGTAAATAGACATAATTCTGTTTTGTCTGGATTGACATTTAGTCCCCTTGGTTGTGCCCTGTTATATGCTATGTTAAGTGCCTCCTCAGCTCTTCTGCATAGTTGGTTTGGATGTGTGCCCCTTAGAAGTATTATAACGTCGTCTGCATAACAGACTGGTTTAAGTCCTTCATTAGTGAGGGCTTTAAGGAGACTGTGTATCGTCGAAACCCATAGGAGAGGCGATAAAATGCCCCCCTGAGGTATACCACGATTTGCCTTGTATCTGATTTTTACGTCATATGACCCACAAATAATCCACCTATTCCTTAGGATATTGTTGATCCAGTTTATCAACGCCCGGTCAACCTGAAACTCGTCTAAGGACTGGATAAGTGTATCGGTCTGAACGTTGTTAAAAGCGCCCTCAATGTCTATACAAACGGCAAGTGTGTACAATTTTTCACTGAAGGACTTTTCTATGTGGTGTACTACCTCATGTAGAGCTGTATCCACTGATCTTCCTTTAACATGTGCGTGTTGCTTGAATTTTAGCTTGTCATCGGCTATCTTACTTTTGATCATGTCATCAATTATTCGCTCCATCGTTTTTAAGAGGAAAGAAGTTAGGCTAATAGGTCGATAAGCCTTTGGGATCGTATAACTCGCCTTGCCAGGCTTAGGTATGAAGACCACCCTTGATTCCTGCCAATTTTTTGGGGTATATGCACGAGTTAGGCATGCAGTGAAAACTCCAACAAGATGAGTTGATACCAGATCCAACTCATTCTGAAGAAGCGCTGGAAATATTCCGTCCGGTCCCGCAGCCTTAAAAGGAGAGAAGCTCTTTATTGCTTCGTTAACCATAGCATCCGTAATAGGTACTTGGTGCATTACATTTTCGGTCTGTAACTGTTCCTCTGTTGGCCCAGCATTACCACTCGGAAAATGAGTTTTCATCAAAAGCCTTACGGTATCATCTATAGTTTCCATCCTTTTACCCGTTTCATCCACCAGTGATTCGGTTTGGATATGAGTTTTTGAGAGGAACTTTTTTATTTTGGACATGCTGTTAACGCTGTCTACCTGCTCACAGAAAAGTCTCCAGGAGTTACGTTTCGCCAGTCTAATGATTTTATTGTATTCTTTGAGCCTTCTGTGGTAGTCATCCCAATATACTGATAGCTTTTTACGTAGAGTTCTGTTGTAAAGTCTGCGAACATCCTTGCCAATCGAGCGAATTTGCCCTGTCAACCAGGGTTTCTCATAGGCAGATTTCCTTTCTCGAAGCGAGCAACTATCTTCGAATTATTTTATAAGAGCCTCCGTAATCCTCCTCACATTGATATCAATGTTTTCTGTACTTGGATAATCGTGTTGAGGCTGGCCCAATCAATTTCTAAGTAGATTGCCGAATTTGGTCCAGTCGGTTTTAGCCTTATTACGGAAACTTATTGGGTTAGGCGGTGGCCGTGCAATTTTAAACCTTATATAACGGTGGTCCGAATAGGAGTGTTCATCCGAAACCCTCCACTCATGGATCTCATCAATGAGGTTTTCCGAGCATATCGTTATATCTAATACTTCTTCCCTAATTTTGTTAACAAAGGTCGCCTTGTTCCCTATGTTGAGAGTTAGGAGATCGTTAGTATTCAAAAAATTCTATAAGGGCGTGTCCCCTTTTATTAGTGTCAGTACTACCCCAAGCAATATGGTGTGAGTTGGCATCACAACCAGATAGTAACACATTACTTGTATTTTTGGATTCCCTTACCAGACGTTGTAATTCCGAGGTAGGTGGCAATGTCGGCGCATCGAATGGCAGGTATACTGACGCCAGGTACATACTTCCATTGCCTTGCATCAGCATAGTTGTGTCCGATGTTGACAACTCTGGAGAGAAATGATAGCATAAGTTTTTATGGCACAGAATACAAGTCCTTGGACGAGTACCTGTGTTAGCGTAGAAAAGATTGTAGTTCATATGGTTTAATCCAGTAACTTTGTTACTAGTAGTCCACGGTTCCTGGACCAAAGCAACATGAACTCTACCTTTATTTATTATGTTCATCAGAGCAATGGATGCCGTTTCGCTCCGGTGGAGGTTTATCTGGATGACCTGCTCCCTCTTTGTTTTGAGTTTTTGTGCTCCTCTTCACATCCTTATCACCACCTTTGCTGGGAACTTTCTGCAAAATTGATGATGTTATCGGCAAATTGGCGATGTTATCGACCACTTCCACCTCACTTTTTGGAATTGTCTCACTCGCTTCTTTCTTTTCACTATTTTCGTTTGCCACTGCAGGCGGTACGTTCGTGTCTGGGCGGCGATGTTATCGACCACTTCCACCTCACTTTTTGGAATTGTCTCACTCGCTTCTTTCTGTTCACTATTTTCGTTTGCCACTGCAGGCGGTACGTTCGTGTCTGGGCTCGACGTAACTGTCCTGCCAATGGGGGTTTTTCCAATCTTAAAGAAGATTTTCCAAATCCCGAAAAATGCCATGCCTTTTGTCTTGACAAGTCTATCCCTGGAATACGGGTCTATGCCTACCACCAGGAGAGAACCATCGGGATCATTTTTCCTGTGGAAGACTTCCCACTTCCCCACTTTAAGGTTCGAATCTTGTCCAATGACGCTGAGTATGCGCTCTGACGGTACCTTACATAGAAAGATGTTTTTATGAGTACAGGGATGTCGCTTTTCCTTACCAGTTTCAGCTTTGCGCCGTCCCAAGGTGAGGGGATGCTCTCCACTAGTTTTCCGAGGACATCGACACAGCATTGTGATGCCAGTTTCAGCATCAAAACGCCCCTCTCAAACGTGCAACTCATTACTTGGATTGTTGGTCCATCATTATATTCGAGAATGTGGTCCAATACGTTTGTGTAGAACAAATCTTCGAAGATGCTCTTTTGCTCTTCGGGAATTCTGCCAGACGCACTACTGCTATCAATTATGGCATAGTGTAGTTCGTCCTGAATATGTTTTTTTGGCTATTTGGGAATAAGATGGTGTTTCCTTACCCTTTCTTACAGCCACCTTGCTTTATCCTTTAGAATGTGTCTTTTTGTTTGAGGCCCCCTCTTTTATGGATGGTTTGGTGGACTAACTCACCTTCTCAACAACAGGATAAACTTCACTTCCCACCATTAACGGATTCTGACTAGAAACTCCTTTTTTGGTAGATTGAATAGGTTTCTCCGAAGTGCTGGGTGTCGGTGTGTTTTTTTTCGTCTTAGTTGATTTCGCATCGCTATGCTCTTCAGGAGATCTGACTCTTTTAGTAGATGTAGAAGAGTCAGATTCATCCTGTAATATCTTCTGCCGGTTCATCTTCTTCAGTTTCCTTCATTGTGCCCCTGACAGTCTTTTCCGATTTTCAACAATAGTAATATTGTTATCACTTGATGACTCAGAGTCCGAGTTCCCACTAGCTTTTAAAAGCTAGGGTTGCTTAGAGCCCCCCTTGGGTTTTCTTTATCTTCCTCATCGTTTATTTTGCCAAAGGCTAGATGTGCTCTTGTATCTGTTTCGACTACGGAATCCGAGGCACCCAACCCCGTAGAAGTTACTTGCTCACGATTGTTTGATAACGACGACACGTGACTCGCGAGTAAATCAACGCTTTCCGCCGGTACTGGGTTTATTTTTCCCTGCTCCGTAATATCATTGACTTCAACAGGGTTAATTTTAATTTTAATTTTAATTAAATTTTTGGGAGAGACCCCCATAGCCAGTATTTGCCCGTAATAGGTACGTCGATGTTGGCCTTCCAGACTACTTCCAAAATGTCTGTCCTGAGACCGATGCAACAAATTCAACCCTCACTTTAAGAACAACACCTTGTGGTTGCGTAGTAGGTAGGTGAATAAGCATTGCGTAATAGGTTGAAAAAAAACTATCCGCTCTGCAATAACACGTCCGTTCGCTACCACTGGCGGCGACTGTATCCTTCTGTAGGAGTCCCTAATGGCTCTCAATGGTCCTGTCCTGTTGTGGGAGTCCCTAATGGCTCTCATCGGAGTCTCTAATGGCTCCGTCACAAGGTCTTTAATAGCTCCGTCCTATTGCGGGGTCTCTCACGGCCCATCTGGTGGTCTCTAATGACCCGTCACAGGCTCCTCAATGGTCCTGTCCTTATATCGGGATCCCTCACGGCCCATATACCACATATACATACATATATTGAAAAAATTATAAACAAACAAGTAAAAACGTTAAGTTCGGCCATGCCGAATCTTATATACCCTCTACCATAGCACAGTGGGCTAAAATGGACATAATTCTGCCATTTCAAAACCACTTATCGTATGGCGAAGAAAGGTGTGTATACAAGAGGTGTTAGAGAGTTTAAGTTCGGAACTTGGGCCCCCTATATCATACGGGGCGGAGCTACAGGGCCCTAAAGTTGGCCACCTCTCGGGTATACAAAATATTCATCGGCTTCTAACTTTTGAATGGATTGTCCGGTTTTAGTGGTTTTCTGTGGATACTCCTAGACCAGACCTACAATAAACATTTTATAGGTTGAAGATATCTTGAATAGTTTCCGAGGTATGTGGATTTTAAATTTGAATTTTTCATTTTTTCGCCGACTTTGCCTTTGAGTTTAGCCAATATCTCAGTCAAAAGTTTGCCGATTTTGTTCGCGTGTTTTTTTATAGATTGCCAATAAAATCGATAATATCATGCAAAAAAGAATCGATAAGATATGTGAAGAAATAAGAAAGTTATGGCCCTATAAATTAAATTTTTCAGTCAATCTCCATTTTTGGAGATTTTTTGGCGAAAAAAGTCAAATTCGTATTTAGGTCTTGTAGAAAAAGTTTGTTACACAAAGTATATCAAATTTATACTCATTTAAAAGGAGACGCTGCTAGAGAAAATCCGAAGCCAAAATTTTAAATGGTGTGCTTGCCACCCTTCTTGGATTTGGACCTTTTTTTACATACATTTCAAAAGTTTGATCGATTTTCTCCAATCGCAAAGCTAAATTGTTAAATTTTTCTTTTTATTTATTTGTATTAGGGTGTAACAAAATCGACTGCAAAGGGAATCCCGAGCGCGGCTTTTCATATCGAAGATATAGGACTAAAAGTAAAAAATTCAATTTTTGTGGATTTTTGATGTATTTTTGGGAATTGAGGGATTTTCCATTAGAAATTTCCACATGTTGCGTTTGATTATTATTTCTAATATCAAAATAAAGAACTTTAAAAAAAAATTCATCGAAATGTATAAAATATAAGAGTTTTATGCCGTATTTGCGTTTCTGTGTATATGCAAAATATTTTTTTTAATTATACCCTAAACCACACTGTGGTACAGGGTATTATAACTTTGTACATTTGTTTGTAACACCCAAAAGGAGCCGAAATAGACCAATAGGCACCCAAAAGGAACCGAAATAGACCCATCGTTTATTATACCGATCGACTCAGAATCATTTTCTTAGTTGATTTAGCTATGCCCGTCTGTTCGCCTGTCTGTGCATGTATTCTTGTAATCAAAGTACAAGTCGCAATTATTGTCCGATCTCGACGAAACTTAACACATATTTTTTTGGCTAAAATCGGTTCAGATTTAGATATAGCCCCCATATATATGTTAGCCCCGATTTGACATGTAAGCGCTGTAAAAACTTTATTTTATATCCGATCAGGCAGAAATATATTCGTTACCCCCGATTTGACATGTAAGCGCTGTAAAAATTTTATTTTATATCCGATCAGTGCGAAATTCGGCAAAAAGAGGTTTCTTTCTACATGAAGGGATACTGCCAAATTCGGAGAAAATCGGTTCAGAATTAGATATAGCCCCCATATATATGTTACCACGATTTGACATGTATGCGCTGTAGAAACTGTATTTTATATCCGATCAGTGCGAAATTCGGCAGAAAGAGGTTTCTTATTACTCGAAGGAATACCGCCAAATTCGAAGAAAATCGGTTCAGATTTAGATATAGCCCCCGATTTGACATGTAAGCGCTGTGGAGACTGTATTTTATATCCGATCAGTACGAAATTCGACAGAAAGAGGTCTTTTTACATAAATGAGTATTCAGGAAAAATCGGTTCAGATTTATATATAACCTCCATAAATATGTTCCTCCTGATTTGGTTTCAAAGCGCTATAGAAGTTGTACTTTACTTCCGATAATTAAAATTTTCCAGAAAGATGTCTCAATTTAGGAACGAATATTGCATAATTTAGCGATTATCGTTTCAGAATTAGATAATATGTCCCTACCCATTTACCAATTATTACAAATTATTATCGCAACGACCCTTAACGCATTGTTAGGGAGGTGTAGGGTATTATATAGTAGGCCCCGCCCGACTTTCTGCCTTTCATTACTGGTTATACCTGTCAATGTTTAACGGTTTCCTAGAAATAGTGCCACAAAACAATATTTTCTAAAAGGTAATCTTACTAAATTTTATTATTGTTTGATAAAAACATGTGATCTACAAGAAATCAGTGCATATTGATATAATAACTAATAAGAACAAGAAGGTAGGGGAAAATTAAAAAAAAATTAGCATATAGACAGAAACGTAAATACGGCATAAAATTCTGAAAAATGTATATATTTCGATGAATTTTTTTTAAAGTTCTTTATTTTGATATTAGAAATAATAATCAAACCCAACATGTGGAAATTTCTAATGGAAAATCCCTCAATTCCCAAAAAATACATCTAAAGTCCCCAAAAATGGGATTTTTACTTTTAGTCCTATATCTTCGATATGAAAAGCCGCGCTCGGGATTCCCTTTGCAGTCGATTTTCTTACACCCTAATACAAATAAATAAAAAGAAAAATTTAACAATTTAGCTTTGCGATTGGAGAAAATCGATCAAACTTTTGAAATTTATGTAAAAAAGGTCCAAATCGGAGAAGGGTGGCAACCACACCAATTAAAATTTTGGCTTCGGATTTTCTTTGTGTAACAAACTTTTTCTACAAGACCTAAATACGAATTGGACTTTTTTCGCCAAAAAATCTCCAAAAATTAAATTTTTTTTAAAAATTTCACTTTATAGGGCCATAACTATCTTATTTCTTCACATATCTTATCGATTCTTTTTTTCATGATATTGTAAATTTTATTTCTTTATGCATTTAGTTGCCTTTTTTGTCATTTTATTTTCCTCTGTTAAAGGGAGCTTTATGTTATCTCTACGGTTAGACATACTTCATTACAGCAGAAGAGCGAACTTTCGCGTCTTGGTCTTAAAAAGACTTTGATGTTGTACATGTTGTTAGTATATTGTATAAAGAAAAGCTTTTAGTAACGCTTAGCTTTTCTTTATACAATATACTAAGCCAATGTTGGCTTAGTAAATGAAGCCAACATTGGCTTGACTCAAATAAAGTAATTTAGTCGTTTGTATGAAGCTAAATGTGCAACAATCGTTCTCAGTATTCATGCGGTTTTTTCGGATTCCACTACTGAAAGTGGAATAACTGATTCAAATATCAACAGGTTATGGGCCCAGGTCTTATAATTTAAATATGTCTGTAATGGAATTGGTCTTCGCTGAAATCAAGCCGTTTGATAGACGGAACTTTGATTCGTGGAGATACAGAGTGGAGAATTTCCAGGAGGCCCAGGGAGTTCTGGAAGTACTGTCAGTGGAAAAGCCAGAACCAACGGCTACGAATACCGAAGATATTCGGAAATGAAGTGACAGTAATGCAAAGGCCAAAAATCGGATCATCTGTCTGGTGGATGACAACCACCTTGAGTACATTAATGGTAAGACCACGGCAAAAAAAATGTGGAGTGCTTTGGTCAGTACCTTTTCTGGCACCAACATGGCGAAACAAAATATGTTACGTACGAGGCTAGATAGGTTGCGGTACGAAATGGGCACTGATATGAAGAGACATTTCACAAAATTCGATGAATGTGTGGTGGCAGCTGGTGGAAAGTTGAAAAAAACGGAAATAATTTATTATTTATTCAAGTCCTTTCCTGAAGTCTTTCAGCCGTTAATAACAGCGTTGGAAAATTTGCCAGATGACACATTGACGTGCTGAACAAACCACTAACGATTAGCACAGCAGAGGAAGGCGGAACAATTATGGCTTCACATATAGGTATTTTTACAGGTTTTACAAATGTTGGTGGTAAAACAATAAAAATTGCAGTAAAAGATATTCTGTATGCCAAGGAACTGCGGGTAAATTTGCTATCCTTAAGAGCACTTCAAGAAAAAGGGCTCGAAATATTTTTCGTTCGTGGAAATAAGGCATTCATAAAAAGAAACGGCGATTGTGTAGCTGTAGGCCACCTGGTGAAAAGACCCGAGCGAACATTTGCGAGGTGAGCGATTTGAGGCACCGTAGATTAGGCCACATAAACGATGCATACCTTAGAAAGATGCAGAACAATAAGATGGTGGCCGGTCTCGAAGTTTGGGAGGAGAAAGTTCTATGTGGAGATTGTGTAAAAGGAAAACAGTCAGAGTGCCGTACAAAAATCATAGACAACCAACTTCAAGGATTCTGGAAAGAATACATACGGATGTGTCCGGTCCCATTACACCAAATAAGCATGAAGGTTATCGGTATTTTGTCACTTTTATTGACGATTATAGTCATTTCACCAGATTGTACCTTATAAAGCGTAAGTCAGATGTATTTAACTGCTTTAAAAATTTTCAATTTCACGCAGAGGCAAAGTTTGGCTGCAGTATCGCTCATCTGAGATGTGACAAGGGAAGAGAGTACCTTCCAAATGAACAAATAAAGTACTATGGCATGAAGCGTATCGTGCTGGAGACAACCGTTGGATATTGTCCAAGGAAAAATGCCGTGGCTGAGAGGTACAATAGGAGTGTGGTCGAAAAGGCAAGAACCATGTTGATTGAATCCGGTCTAAGCAAGAACATGTGGGGTGAAGCAGTCCAAACAGCAACATATTTGCTAAACAGAAGCCCTACAAGTTGTCTTGCAAATAAAACTCCAGCGGAAGTATGGTATGGTAAATTGCAAGTTTTTTGTTGTCGTGCGTTTGATCTTTTGCCTAAAGAAAAGCGGTCTAAATTTGACGCAAAGAGCAATGAGCTGGTGATGGTTGGTTATGCTGTGAATGGATATAGACTATTTGATCCAGTTTCCAAGAGAATTGTTGTTGCCAGAAATGTAAAATTTGATGAGTCACATTTTCCAGGCAAGTCAAAACGGAAATCTGAATCTATTGACAACGATGACGAAGATGTAGATAAAAATCCCTTACTTGTGGTGCGAAAAGAAATGCCAGTTCCAGAAGGGGAAACAGAAGAGAGCGATTCTATTTTTGAAATGGAACCTTTCGAAGTGTTTGAAGATGGCCATGAAAATCCGATGGCGGATAGTGTCGATTCTTCGTTTGATGATGCTTTGGCTGATTATGTTGGAGCTTCCGGTGATAATGATGGTGTTTTTGGTGCTGACAATGGTTTACGCGATAATGCTGAAACTTCGACCGAGACGACAGCATACCCTGTGCAGGAAGAAGAAGAAGCAGTGGCGCTCTTGCAGCACTCTAATTTGGTAAATCAAAGGCAAAGTTGTCGTGAGCGCAGAGTCCCAGGCAAGTTAACATATAATACGTATTTTGATCAGATATATCTGTCCGAAATAAATTTTTTGATCGCATCGTTGAGGAAAAATAAAACTTTTGTTTTAGTGGAGAGTAAGCAAAGTATGAAGGTCATCAGTTGTCGGTGGGTCTTTAAATTAAAAACCGACAAAAATGGCCAACCATGCAGGTCCAAAGCGAGACTTGTGCCTAGAGGCTACCAGCAAGTGTATGGAATCGACTACAAACAAACGTATGCACCAGTAGCACGGTTAGCTACCACACGTACGGTACTATCAGTGGCAATATATAAAGGGGCGATCTGAATGAAACAGTTTTTATGATGGTTCCAGAAGGAATTAAAGCCAAACACAATACTGTGTGTATGTTGAGAAAGGCCCTTTATGGACTTAAACAGTCTCCCTTGTGCTGGTATAAAAAATTCCATGATGCTGCAATGAAAATGGGGTTTGCAAGATCACAACATGATTATTGTGTCTATGTGAGATTACGAGATGGAAATGTATTGTACCTTGTTCTTTACGTGGACGATTTATTACTTATTGTTGAAAATGATGAGCAGCACAGTAAAGTGATGGATAGACTTACAGCCATGTTCGACATGAAGGAATCCGATTATTTTGAGAAGTTTCTTGGGATCGAAATAAACTACGACCAGAAATCAAACCTGCTGACATTATCACAAAAGAAGGCCATTAAAGACGTCCTACTTTTCATGAACATGGAAGAATGTAATGGCGTGACAACTCCAATGGATAAAACTGCTGTGTGCCAATGTTCAAATTGATGAAAAGATAAATGTGCTCTACCGAGAACTTATTGGGAAGGTGATGTACATAATGCTATGTAGCAGGCCTGATATATGCTACGCGATATCTAATTTGAGTCGGTATCAGGAATCCCCAGGCAGTGTGGAAAGAGGTTGGTACGATATTTAAAATCTACTATCAACCTGGAATTGGAATATACCAGAAGATCGAGCGAAAAGCCCTTGGTGGGCTATGTTTATAGAGACTATGCCGCAGATGAAGAAACAAGAAAATCCACGAGCGGCTTTCTATTTAAAGTATTCGGCAATATAGTTACTTGGACATCAAAGAAGCAACAAGTGGTGGAATGTTCGTCGACCGAAGCGCAAGGTGTTTGTCAACGTGGACTGTTGCCGGATCTTTTAATTGATGTGAAATCAACAACAATTTTTGAAGATAATCAATGTGCCATTAGACTAGCTTACAATATGGAGAATAAGAGAGTGAAACACATTGACGTTAAATATCACTTCATCAGGCAAAAGGTGGAAGAGAATATTGTGGAAATACATCACGTAAGCAGCAATGAACAGGAGGCTGATATATTAACGAAGCCATTACCGAAACAACAATTTGTTTATCTCATCGAGAAGCTGTCGTTAATCCAAAGACTTTTTAAGATCAAGACGGGAAAGTTCGCTCTTCTGCTGTTATGAAGTATGTCTAACCGTAGGGATAACATAAAGCTCCTTTTAACAGAGGAAAATAAAATGACAAAAAAGACAACTAAATGCATAAAGAAATAAAAGAAAATCAGTTGTACATGAAGCGCTTACTACAATTTTGTAATGATTAACATTTTCTTTTATTTCTTTATGCATTTAGTTGCCTTTTTTTGTCATTTTATTTTCCTCTGTTAAAGGGAGCTTTATGTTATATCTACTGTTAAACATACTTCATAACAGCAGAAGAGCGAACTTTCCCGTCTTGGCCTTAAAAAGTCTTTGCGTTAATCCACCGAGGAGGGGTGTTGTAGAACACACATATATTTCGATATATGTGTGTGTATGTAACGACAATGTTAGTGAAAGCTAACTAACAGATATGTTAGTGAAAGCAAACTAACAGATATGTTAGTGAAAGCTAACCAGCAGATATGTTAGTGAAAGCAAACTAACAGATATGTTAGTGAAAGCAACATTGAATTGTATCTAGAAATTATGTTATTAGTATGCTAAAGCTTTTAGCAGCATATGAGTGAATTTAAGTCGTTTGAATGAAGTTAAATGTCGTTCTCACCATTCTTGCGGTTTTTTTTTATTGCACTGCTGAAAGTGGAATAACTGATTCAAATATCAACAGAATATTTCTTTGAATTTCGTTTATGTCATTGATTCCTTTCGGTGCATATATCGGCCAATTTATCGGGCATACATACTCGTTAAAATCTGTCTACTCCTCATTACTACATCCTTGTAATATTATCTTTGCAGATTTAAACGAGTAACGATACGTTCTCTTGTTTTTGACACTTGCTCCGCCACCTCTATATACAAAATCATCGCACCATGAAAGCCCGACAAGCATTTGGACACGTCACAGCCATCTGGAAATCCCCGTCAATTTCAACCCGCGTAAAACCGCAAAATTTTACACTGACATAACACTGCGGAACACAGATTTTATTTTTATACCCTCCACCATAGGATGGGGGGTATATTCATTTTGTCACTCCGTTTGTAAAACCTCTAAAAATTTATCTGAGACCCCATAAAGTATATATATTCTTAATCATCTTAAAATTCTAAGACGATTTAGACATGTCCGTCCGTCTGTTATAATCACGCTACAATCTATAATACTTGAGATAGGTTGCTGAAATTTGGAATAGATACTTCTTATAGCTGCGGGTAACTTGGGATTGAAAATATCGAGTGGCAATATCGGTCAATGTGTTGATATAGCCCCCATATATAGCATCATACTTATTATGATTCCTACTGTTCTTACTTCTCTACATTTACCATATTTTTACACCATCCACCATAGGAAGGGGGTATTTTCATTTTGTCACTCCGTTTGTAACACCTCTAAATATTGATCTGAGACCCCATAAAGTATATATATTCTTAATCGTCGTAAAATTCTAAGACGATTTAGCCATGTCCGTCTGTCCATCCGTCTGTTGTAATCTACGGTCCGTAATAATTGAGCTAGGTTGATCAAATTTGGTAAAAATATTTCTTATAGTTACAGGTTGTATTAGATTGCAAATGGGCCATATGGGTCAATGTTTTGAAAAAGCCCCCATATATAGCATCATACTTGTTGTGATTCCTACTGTTCTCATCTACTCTACATTTACCATATTTTATACCCTCCACCATAGGATGGGGGGTATATTCATTTTGTCATTCCGTTTGTAACACCTCTAAATATTGATCTGAGACCCCATAAAGTATATATTGTTACGACATCTACCAAAGAGGGGAACAGAAGATTATCCTTCGAATGATTCTTATTGTGGCAACATCACTTTCAGTCGAAGTTTCCCATTCCCCATAATAAACAATTGTATAAAACTTCCACTGAAAATAACTTACGAGTCAAGTTGCCGCATGGTAAACAATTATACTAATCTTCTACTCAAGTTTCCAATTCCCAATTCCCTGTTATAAACAATATAAATAATTCAGCTAACGCTGAAAATAACTTAAGAGTCAAGTTGCAATAATATCAACAATCGTATCGCCACTCACTGCATACTATTATGAATTGAGTTGCACAGTATACATAAATATGTTTAGCTTTAATACTCACCATGAACAAATTAGTCTTTGGATAACATCGCAACTGTTAAGTGTTTTATTTCGCTACAACTTCGGTTCCGGGATTCACTTAGAACAAATTGGTTTCAACTCATGAAATAAGTTAATCAATTTAATCTAAAATTGGCGCAGTCGGTTGGATAGTCACTACAAAAATTAAAACATCCGTGAAAAGTGAAAGTTTAAATTTAAACAATAAGTGATTTTCCGTAAATAAAAATCTACTATTCAAAAAAAACTTAGGGCCTGTTTTTGTAACTTCTTTTTTACCACATCGCACGTCAAATGGCAAGCGAATGAAATTTTTGGTTTTTGCACACTTTGTTTTGGATATAAACAAAGAAGCTTTCAATTATCGCCAACATTTTGGTTCTTATAAGACAACAACGAACGAAATGAAATGTCAAATCAGACGATCAGAAAAATTCATTCGTTTCGGTTATGTTTGCCGTCCTTTTAAAAGATAAAGTGAAAATTGTTGGGAAAATTAATAAAAAAATGGATAAATGAACCAAACAACATTAACATGTATCTTTCGCTGAAGTATCCACCATAATTTCAAAAAACCTCTGTTTATAAGTGTGTATAAAATGTATTGAAATCCTACAACTACACTGTTGCTTTTTAAATTGTTTCATAATATCTTAAATTAGGTGACCCAAACAATCGTTTATTATACCTATCGACCTAGAATCTATTTCTGAATTGGGTTGGTTTTGTTCATCCGTCTGTTAGTAAAATTATGCTCAGAACACTATAAAATTTAGCAAGAACTTTCATTTTAACTCTATGACTTACTTATATATAGCACCTATATATACATATATGATCAATCAAGCAAACAATTGTATTTATTTTCGGTTGCTTGATTATTTCTCATTGTCTAGAATCAGCTGTTGCTACTTTTACAGCTGTAGGATAGGGTTGCCCGCGTTTTGATATTTTCGTGTGGAAAAAGCTTTAAGAAATGTCAATAACAACATGTAGGTAATATTGGTATTTGACAGGAAGACGATGAAGAAAAGAGCTTTCTCACCCGAACGATAAGTGACAATGAACCAAATTAAAAACATGATCGCTTGGGTGCGTTTTGTTACATTTAGGTGAACAGGCTGTTAATCCTGTGAAAAAGGACAAAGAACACTGTAAAAAGAACTCTCTGAACAAGAAATTCATCACAGTATAAAATAAAATGGCTCTAAACGCACCAAATGGAAATTTAGCAGCAGCAGCCGGTCCACCACAAGGCAGAACGCTCGATATTAATCCACTAACATATCTTGAAAATATACAAGGATTTGATGGACGCAAGGAGGATCTGTCGACATTTTGCACGAATGTAGACGATATCATCCCAACCCTAACGTTATACAACGAGCAAGCACAACGCATGTGCATCAACATTGTCAAAAGCACATTGACAGGAAGAGCAAGGAGAGCAATGGAAATCCACCCACATTTAAATAATTGGGCCGACATAAAAACAATGTTGGAAACTAATTTCGGGGGATTTCAGACTGCAGATCTGTTATACGAGGATCTGAGAGCAGTGCAATACAGAGGAAATACTATGGATTTTTACAACTTTATATTACACAAATTAGCACTATTAAACCAGAAAAGCAGACAGGAAGACCGCATCAACGATGTCGAAAGAAACATAGAAACTGCATTGAAAATGTTTATCACAAGACTACCCATCTATATGAGGACTGTCTTATGTGCGTTTAAACCATCAACGATGGAAGAAGCAGTCCATGAGCTGAGCCAATCAGGGTTCCTAAACGAAGAAAGAAGGAAGAAATCTGCTGAAAAACCTGATCAGAAAACTCAAAATACTAAACAAAATCACCAGAACCAACAAAAAAACAATTGGAGACCAAAAATTTATAACCCACAACAAACATGGCAGCAGAAACCACCACAGCAAAAACAACAGCATCAATTTAAACCAGAACCGATGGATCTCAGAATTTCCGTTAATAGCCTCACAACACACATCGGGTTACCCTATATCTTACTCAGAAGCCCAACAAGACGACTTAGACTACTAATAGACACGGGTTAGGTTAGGTTGAATAGACGAGACGTTTAATGCCCATGGACATACACTTAAGCCAGTGGTTCGGCCTGGTTGCGCTCCTTATTTATTATTTGTATACCCCACGGGTTCCAGAAAATCGGTACTAGACACGTATTTTCTCAGTATCTTCCAGTCATATCCTCAAGTCTGTCTGGCAATATGTCGGAACCGAAATATCGGGATCTTGCATATGTGAAAGCTGGGCAGTGACACAGAAAATGTTCCATCGTTTCGATGTTTTCACTAGACACGGGTTCAACCGAAAATGTATTAAATAAAGATCAATGCCCACCAAATTTCATAAAAGAGTTAACAAACCCTATAACTATTTAAACAGCTGCAGGAATTATATCTATTAATCACAATGGAATATTTCCAAAGGAAAAGATACAAATACCACTGAGAAATGACACTGTTTTTAGACTACATAATTTTCATAAATTTTTCAACGGAATTCTAGGTCATCAGACTCTCAAGGAAAATGAGGCAATTATCAACTATAAAGACAATGACTATTAATGACAAAATGTTTAAGCTCTATTACGAAGGAGATAATGAGGATAATGAAATTGACGATTTACCGGAAATTCATCACATTGAAGTTTTAGGAGTACTAGATCAGGTACGGACTGAACATTTAAATGCCGAAGAAACAGCAGCTATAAAAATACTGATACAGAATAATGAAGACATTTTTTATAAGAAAGGGGACGACATATCCTTTACAAATGAAGTCAAATATAAAATTGACAACGGACTTTCAGGACCAATTTATACAAAGAGCTATAGATACCCGTCAATACATACAGAACAGGTAGAAAGGGAGATGAACGAAATGCTTAAACAGGGAATAATTACCCACAGCAATTCACCATATAATGCACCTCTCTGGGTTGTGCCCAAAAAGGAAGACAAACTATGGAACCGAGAATGGAGAATAGTAATAGACTATAGGAAACTAAATATGGCAACAAGAGAAGATACACCCAATACCACGAATAACCGACATTTTGGACACATTAGGACGAGCAAATTACTTCACAACCCTCGATTTAACGAAAGGTTTTTATCAAATAGAAGTAGAACCCGAAGACCGCGAAAAGACCGCATTTGCGACACATAACGGACATTACGAATTTAGACGCATGCCCTTTGGATTGAAAAATGCTCCGGCAACAGTCCAAAGGATGATGAACAATGTTTTGAGGGAACATGTAAATGTGTATGTATGTATGTATGTGTTATTTACATGGACGATATTTTGATATTTTCTACATCCTTGCATGATCATATGACAAGCCTTAGAAAAATATTTCAAACATTAAGACAGGCGAATTTAAACGTATCATTAAACAAGAGCGATTTTCTTAAAAAGGATACCGATTTTTTAGGATACGTCACTAGAGACGGAATAAAACCTATTCCAAATAAAGTGGAAGGAATTAGGAAACAAACTATGCCAAAGAATATAAAAGGAATTCAAAGCTTTTTAGGACCAAGTGGATATTACAGAAAATGTATACCAGATTATGCAAAGATAGCAAATCCTATGACACTACGATTGCAGAAGAACTCCATAATCAACATAGGACACAAAGACTATAAAGAATCTTTTGAGAAACTTAGAACATTACTAATGTCAGATATGGTACTAAAATATCCAAATTTTGAAGAACAATTTCAAGTAACTACTGATGCAAGCGATTATGCATTAGGAGCTGTTTTATCTCAGTCACTTTTGTTTCTAGATATAATAATTAACAAAGTTATAGTTAAAAGTGAAAAAAAGTTCAAGTGAAAAAAGGCAAGAAAATCGTTATTTTACTCGTAAATCCGGATTTTGGGGGTGTCCGGCAAATTTCATAGAACAAACGTTGTTCTACTCGCCAAGACCTACAAGAAAAATAGTATCGCGGTTTTTGGTTTTTGGACTGTCGCACTGTGTTACCAGATTATAATAAAACATGACAACGAGAACAAAACCGTAGAAGAAACAATCTTCGGAAAACATAGAATTACTTATCATTTCAAGAAATGTACATCTCAAATAGTAGCGCAAATATTATCAGATGCAGCAGAACATGAAAATGTAGGATTATACTGTGAAAACTTGAACAATCTAATCCAATTGCAGACAGAATATAGGAAATGGAATGAAAAACTTAAAAATTATGAATATACAACTAACTTCAAAGTTACAAAGCGAGGCAAAATATGAAGAATTGCTAGAAAGAATAGCTACACATCACAGATTCGATAATAATCATACAGGCATAGAAAAAACTTACCAGGAGTTAAGACAAGTACTTTACTACCCTAATTTGAAGAAGGAAATAACTAAATTTATAATTACTGTCTAACATGCAATTTCAAAATAGAAAGAAAACTGATAAGACTACCATTCGAGAAGACTGAAACGCCAAAAGCACCACATGAACACTATCATACAGATATATGGTTTTTAAGTAAGTTAAGCCATGATAGAGGAAATACCAGATAAAAATTCACTACAACTAAAACAACGTTTACAAAACTTTTCCTATGTATATATGAAATTTCCTAAAAAACTAACTTTAGATAACGAATCTGCTTTCAAAACTTCACTTTTTACCGACTTTTTAAAGAAAAAAGGTATACAATATCGCTTCACAACTCCCATGAGACACACTGGAAATTCGGATATAGAAAGATTTCATAGTTCGTTAAATGAACATATTAGAATATTCAAAGCTAGGGAAGATAATTCCGATATTGCCTACAACATCGACTTACCATATCAGGCTCTTGAAGCTTATAATAATACAATTGGTTAAATACCACGGAAGAAAGCCCAATAAATTTACATTTTAGATCAGACATAGAATTATGTAGAAGAGGTATTTGAGAAAATTGAGTTGAAAAAAATGCTAGAATATAAATAGAAACAAGAACCGAAAGGATGAAGATATAAACACGAAATTCATGAAGAACGACAGAACGGAAAAACACGCTAGTAATATAAAGAAAATAAAAGCAAGCAAATTAAATGACAAAAAATATAAGAAGGATTTAAAAACGACACTACATAAATATCAATTCATTAAAAGAAAAAATCTTTCCAGATCTTTGGAAGTACTTGTTAGCAATCCAGGATTAGCACAGAAATTAATAATAACTGATTTAAACGAAGGTAATGGATACACCATCATACAACTGGGCGAGACGCAGCTCATTCAAGATTATACAAAAATTCTGCACATATTCAAACCTGACCAGTACTTGGAATATTTAGACCATTTAGAAAAAGAAATTCTGATGATAGATGACCCTTACTAAATACATCAATTAAAACACACTAAAACTAAACTAGCTAGTATAATACCAAAATACAGACAAAAAAGAGGACTAATGAACATATTTTGAACCATACTAAGAAACCATAATTATACCTAATCCAATAAGAAAAATAAAAATGTTAAATAACACTCATATATCCTTAAAAGAATTGCATTACAAACACATAAAAGATACCAACATGAGAAATGAATTAACATATAAACAGAAAACACAAAATTATGTGACCTATATAATGATAATCATAATATTGATAATAATTATTGCATTAATAATATACTTACATTTTAAGTGCAGCAAAGACAATCATACAGAAATCTTTGTAAATGTCCCTCAAATTTCTTTAGGAAATGAGGTCCATTCTAAGTCTGGGGATGTAATGACATCTACCAAAGAGGGGAACAGAAGATTACCCTTCGAATGATTCTCTTTGTGGCAATATCACTTTCAGTCGAAGTTTCCCATTTCCATAATAAACAATTGTATAAAACTTCCACTGAAAATGACTTACGAGTCAAGTTTCCGCATGGTAAACAATTATACTAAACTTCTACTCAAGTTCCCAACTCCCCATTATAAACAATAAAAATTCGGCAATGTTGGTCGCTGGATCAAGAAACTCTGCCATGCTAAATTTCAAAACGATTGGTTTTAAACTACAGCTTCTTAAGGGCCAAATCGGACGAAACATATATATGGGAGCTATATCTAAATCTAAACCGATTTTCTTCAAACTCTGCAATGGTGGTCCCTGGATCAAGAAACTCTACCATGCTAAAACGATTGGTTTTAAACTACAGCTTTTATAGGGCTAAAGGGCCAAATCGGACGAAACATATATATGGGAGCTATAAATAAATCTAAACCGATTTCAATCAAATTCTTTCCAGCGAAAGACTCCAAACTGCAAAATCTCAGAACGATCGGAGTGAAATTGCGAACTGTAGTCGACGAACAACTTAAGATGGACAGACGGACGGACAGACATGGTTAAATCGACTCTGCTAGTGATTCTGAGTCGATCAGAATACTTTAAGGTGGATCTAGCTATATTATTGTCAGGTGTTACCAACATTTGACATGAAACAAACTTTTAAAACCCTGTACCACAGTGTGGTGTGGGGTATAAAAATACCATCCTCAAATATATATGGGAGCTATAAATAAATCTAAACCGATTTCAATCAAATTCTTTCCAGCGAAAGACTCCAAACTGCAAAATCTCAGAACGATCGGAGTGAAATTGCGAACTGTAGTCGGCGAACAACTTAAGACGGACAGACGGACGGACAGACATGGTTAAATCGACTCTGCTAGTGATTCTGAGTCGATCAGAATACTTTAAGGTGGATCTAGCTATAGTATTTTCAGGTGTTACCAACATCTGACATGAAACAAACTTTTAAAACCCTGTACCACAGTGTGGTGTGGGGTATAAAAATACCATCCTCAAATGGACGACATTGCTTTGCCAAAGCTAAAGCAACTTCACACGATGCATTTTTTAAAGGCACTGAAACATTTTCTATTATTAATTGACTACTGTTATTATGAATACTAGTTTCAACAAAACTGTGATCATCATCAGATGGTATTTTGGATTTAGGTGGATTCCTGCCGTTAGGCTTAACCCTACCGTGCTCTAAAAACATCCGGGTGAATACATGCGTCGACCAACGCCCCCACGCACAATGTGCATGAGTACAAAACAACTCCGTGATTCTGGACACTTTTTCCCTCCTCCTTGGTTAGGAGTGGAGCCCATCTAAAACTCCTGCCATTCTAAGGGTCATGGCTCCCGGTTGGTTTGCAACTCCACATCCGAGAATATTCTCTCCCAGCGATTTTGGTTTCAACCACTGCCACCACGTTGCACCCAATAGGGTCCTCACCAATAGTCTGGCCGGAACCTGCGTCCCGAGGGCTTTCCTGACTCCCGTGGTACCAGATTAAGTGCTCTGGTCAGACTGCGTAGCCGAAGATACTACCAGTTAGACTCCAGAAAATCTAGGACTGGTGACCAATCTGGCATCACTGTCCAGTCCCCATCCTGGGAATAGATGGGAACTATAGGATTCGTGGATCCCCCTGTGATCATCATCAATATTAGTTTCATCAACCATAACTGCTAACAAATTTTAGCTTTTAATTCAAAAAAATTTTGTGATTGGGATTTGAAAATGTATCCACCAATGGCTAGATACATACGTTTATACAACCCGGCTTATTGACCAAAAGTAAACAGAAAGTAAACAAATATATTAAAAATGATATTATGATAGTGCGGAAATGAAAATATGTGTATTTTTTAACAGTGAAGTGTTGGAAAATTTTGCAAATAAATAAACGTCCGTCCGTCTGTTGTAATCACGCTACAATCTATAATACATGAGCTAGGCGGCTGAAATTTGTTATAAATAGTTCTTATACCTGCAGGTAACTTGGGATTGAAAATGGGCGATATCGGTCCAAATTTAGATATAGCTCCCATATATAGCATCTAACTTGTTGTGATTCCTACTGTTCTCATCTAGTATATTTTTTGTGTTTTTCGGTGTTATTTTCTTTAGGTTTGAGTAATTTTGTGAGGTCACATGCTATCCATGGTGGAGGGTATATAAGATTCGGCACGGCCGATTTCTTTATTTATCGATGCATTTTAAAAAGTTTTAAACTTTTAAAAACTTTATAAATAAAAACTATGCAAACAAAACAAGTAAAAGCGTTAAGTTCGGCCATGCCCTCCACCATAGGATTGGGGGTATATTCATTTTGTCACTCCGTTTGTAACACCACTAAATATTGATCTGAGACCCCATAAAATATATAAATTATTAATCGTCGTAAAATTCTAAGACGATTAGCCATGTCCGTCCTCCTGTTGTAATCACGCTACAATCTATAATACTTGAGCTAGGTAGCTTAAATTTGGTACATATTTTTCTTATATCTGCAGGTATGTTGGGATTGCTAATGGGCAATATCGGTTCAATTTTGGATATAGTCCCCATATATGGCATCTCCCCGATTTGACTTATTAACGTCATAGAAAACACAAATGTCAACTGGTCAGGCTAAAAGTTGGTAACAATATTTTTAGAGAAACTGACGACATTGAGATGTTGACGCAAGAGAGCCATTATGGAAGGAGATACACTCTAGAAATGCTACACATTATTGACGTTTTCGAATAGAGACTTAATTTTAAGAGATATACCGACGTAGGAAATCCCAATAGAAAAGTAAGACAGTAACTAACGAAAGCGCACACGGTGAAGGATCATTCTTTGTTACAATAATATTAAATACTAGCTTTAACCCGGTGCGCTTCGCAGCCCTCATCTTTTATTTATTTTCTGTTTAGGGTACTGTTAAATGGTTATACCTCTTTCTTTCCAAATAACATCATTATTATATATGGTGCAAAATTAAGACGATTTGATTACCTTTATACTATAAAATGCGAACCCTCGTTACATTTCTTGTACCCTGGTAAAATATAAAACCATGTTTGTCCCACTGTGTCTATAAAGGTACGAATTTAAAAAAGCTAAAGTGAGTCGAATAGAATAACCTATTTGGAAAAAAACAATTTCTTAGCTTTGGTTTATGCTGTAAGAGCTATCTTTGCACTCTGGGACCACATTCAACACTTTTAGCGCCACTGTTCCATATTAAACACTTTTATTACACTAAAGTACGAATTTTATACATATTTGGGACTATTGTTTCCCTTTTTCCTCCACTTACCACTTTAAACCATTTTACCGTATTTAACTTTTTTGCTTCACTGTACCATATTTAACCCTTTTTGCTCCACTAAACGATATTAAACACATTTTTGCCCCTCTGTAGCATAGTGAACAATTTTTGCTTGCCCCAACTTCATCATAATATTAACCTTTTTGCACCACAGTGCTACTAAAAGCATAAGTTTTGAAAAAACACATTCTTATTTCATATTTAAGTTACCCTCTCTCCCTTTTTGCATACTTTACATTCATACTGTACTAAATGTACGCTTTTTGACCCACTGTTCCATATTTCACCGTTTTGGGTCCACTGAATCATATTTAACATCTTTTTGTCCTGCTATATTTTTGTCTACACTAAATTTAACCGTTTTAGCCCCACTGTAGCATACGCGCTACACATATTAGACAACTACATTCATCGTTTGCCGGAACTAAAATTTCGTTTGTTGTGACCGAAACTTATTTCGCGTAAGCAATTGTTTCTTCTGACCAAAAGAATTCCAGTCGTCGAAAAACGAGAATTGTTGTTGTCTAATATTTCGTTTCGGAGAAACGAATTTTTTCTTTGAATGTAGTTAACACATTTTTGCCCCAATGTTCCATAGTTTACGCTTTTAGCCCCACTGTACTATACATAGCCCATTTTGTTCTACTTTACCTTATTTTACAATTTGTGGCCACTGTAACCGTTTTTGTCATACTGTACCATATTTAACCATTTGTGTCCCACTGTACCATATTTAACACATTTTTGTCCCACTGTTCCATAGTTTAAGCTTTTTGCCCCACTGCACCATAATTAACTTATTTTGTTCCACGTTACCATATTCAACTAATTGTGCCACACTGTTCCATAGTTAACCCTTTTTGTCCCACTGTGTCATATTAAACCCTTTGTGTCACTGTACCATATTTACCAGTTTTTTTCCCCTGTATCATATTTAACCCTCTTTTATCCACTGTACTGTATAGTTTACCATTTTTGTCACACTGTGGCATATTTAAAACCTTTTTGCCCCATTGTGTCATAGTAAATACATTTTTGCCCCACTGTTCCATAGGTAACGCTTCTTGCCCCACTGTACCATTTTTAATCAATTTTGTCCCACTTTACCATATATAACTATATTTGCCCCACTGTACCATTGTTAACCCTTTTTGCACAACTGTGTCCCATTCAACTCTTTATCTCACTGTACAAAATGTGTGCCCCAATGAACCATATTAAACAAATTTTTGTTTCACTGCACCGTATTTAAAATGTGTATTCACGCTAGCATACTTAGCCCTTTTTCTCCGACTGTACCATATTTAATCATATTTTCTCCACTGTGCATTATTTAAACGTTTTTGACAACTGTGCTCCTTGTTTATCATGTTTAAGTTCCAATTTTGGCAGATTGTTCCATTTTTTATCCGTGCCTCTTCAAGTTAGAATTACTAAAAATCACTTCCGATCTCTAGTTTATGTTCCAAAAGTTGCCCTGAAACCATTGATCCATGTTTGTCATTTTTAAGCTACTGTACCATATTTTACATTTTTGCCCCACTGTGCCCCGAAAACTACGAATACAAAAAAAAAACTGACTATCCCGATCCGTTGTCCTAAAGACATCCTTCGCTTCAATTTTCACCATTTTAATTTTAGGCTTCTAATTTGGCGGTGGTAACATATTTATTCCTTTCTGTGCCTAATTTTTTCAAAAAATCGCTACTTGTTCTAGTTTACGTCCCAAGAGCTACTCTCACACTAAATTTCACGATTCTAGGTCTTGCCATTTGGATTTGGCTGTTGTACCACATTTTTCACTTTTTACCCCACTGTGTACGTAAATGTTCGAATTTCGAAAAGTCCTGTCTAAGTCAATCTCATAAGGGCTACCCTCACACAAAATTTCACGATTCTAGCTCTTGCCTTTTGGATTTGGCTGTTAGTTTAGGCTGAAGAGAGGAGACGTTTAAACGTCTCATGTCCATTAACATACACTTAAGCCAGTGGTTCTGCCTGTTGTGCGCTCCTTATTTATTATCTTTTTAAACCCTCCACCATAGGATGGGGTATATTCATTTTGTCACTCCGTTTGTAACACCTCGAAATATTGATCTGAGACCCCATAAAGTATACGAGTATATATTCTTAATCGTCGTAAAATTCTAAGACGATTTAGTCATGTCCGTCTGTCCGCCGTCTGTGGTTATCACGCTACAGTCCGCAATAATAGAGCTATGTTGATCAAAATTGGAACAAATACTTGTTATAGTTGCAGGTTGTTTGGGATTGCAAAGGGCCAAATCGGTCAATGTTTTGATATAGCTCCCATATAAGCATCTTACTTATTTTGATTCCTACTGTTCTCATCTACTATATACTACATTTGTATACCCTCCACCATAGGATGGGGGGTATATTCATTTTGTCACTCCGTTTGTAACACCTCTAAATATTGATCTGAGACCCCATAAAGTATATATATTCTTAATCGTCGTAAAATTCTAAGACGATTTAGCCATGTCCGTCCGTCCGTCTGTTATAGTCACGCTACAATCTATAATACTTGAGCTAGGTGCCTGAAATTTGGTTTGAATACTTCTTATAGCTGCAGGTAACTTGGGATTGAAAATGGGCGATATCGGTCCATATTTAGATATAGCATCCAACTTGTTGTGATTCCTACTGTTCTCATCTAGTATATTTTTTGTGTGTTTTCGGTGTTATTATACCCTCCACAATAGGATGGGGGGTATATTCATTTTTATACCCTCCACCATAGGATGGGGGTATATTCATTTTGTCACTCCGTTTGTAACACCTCTAAATATTGATCTGAGACCCCATAAAGTATATATATTCTTAATAGTCGTAAAATTCTAAGACGATTTAGCCATGTCCGTCTGTCCGTCTGTGGTAATCACGCTACAGTCCGCAACACTAGAGCTAGGTTGATCAAATTTGGTACAAATACTTCTTATAGCTGCAGGTTGTTTGGGATTGCAAATGGGTCATATCGGTCAATGTTTTGATATAGCTCCCATATAGAGCATCTTACTTATTGTGATTTCAGTCGCCGCCAGTGGTAGCGAACGGACGTTTTATTGCAGAGCGGATAGTTTTTTTTCAACCTATTACGCAATACTTATTCACCTACCTACTACGCAACCACAAGGTGTTGTTCTTAAAGTGGGGGTTGAATTTGTTGCATCGGTCTCAGGACAGACATTTTGGAAGTAGTCTGGAAGGCCAACATCGACGTACCTATTACGGGCAAATACTGGCTATGGGGGTCTCTCCCAAAAATTTATGATTAACCCTGATGAAGTAAATGATGTGAGAAGGTGAGTAAGTCCACCAAACCATCCATAAAAGAGGGGGCCTCAAACAAAAAGACCCATTCTAAAGGAAAAAGGCAAGGCGGCTGTAAGAAAGGGTAAGGAAACACCATCTTATTCCCAAATAGCCAAAAAACATATTCAGGACGAACTACACTATGCCATAATTGATAGCAGTAGTGCGTCTGGCAGAATTCCCGAAGAGCAAAAGAGCATCTTCGAAGATTTGTTCTACACAAAGGTATTGGACCACATTCTCGAATCTAATGATGGACCAACAATCCAAGTAATGAATGGAAAAAACCCCATTGGCAGGACAGTTAAGTCGAGCCCAGACACGAACGTACCGCCTGCAGTGGCAAACGAAAATAGTGAACAGAAACAAGCGAGTGAGACAATTCCAAAAAGTGAGGTGGAAATGGTCTATAACATCGCCAATGTGCCGATAACATCATCAATTTTGCAGAAAGTTCCCAGCAAAGGTGGTGATAAGGATATGAAGAGGAGCACAAAAACTCAAAACAAAGAGGGAGCGACAAAAAACAACACCGCCTTCCAAAAAGAGGTCGATAACATTACCAAATTGCCGATAATATCACAATTTTGCAGAATGTTCCCAGCAATAGTGGTGATAGGAATAGGTACATAAAGAATCAAAACAAAGATGGAACGACAAAAAGTAACACCGCCTCCCAAACAGGTCTACTTGAAGAGTGTGTAATAGGTAGTAAACGAAAGGAGGAGAAAGACACTACCAAATAAAGAGGGAGTGCAACCAAATAGGATAGACGACTCCCAAAGGAAACTTTTACTGGAAAGACAATGATTGAGGTCATCCAGATAAACCTCCACCAGAGCGAAACGGCATCCATTGCTCTGATGAACATAATAAATAAAGGCGGAGTTCATGTTGCTTTGGTCCAGGAACCGTGGACTACTAGTAACAAAGTTACTGGATTAAACCATATGAACTACAATCTTTTCTACGCTAACACAGGTACTCGTCCAAGGACTTGTATTCTGTGCCATAAAAACTCGTCCAAGGACTTGTATTCTGTGCCATAAAAACTTATGCTATCTTTTCTCTCCAGAGTTGTCAACATCGGACGCAACTGTGCTGATGCAAGGTAATGGAAGTATGTACCTGGCATCAGTATACCTGCCATTCGATGCGCCGACATTGCCACCTACGTCGGAATTACAACGTCTGGTAAGGGAATCCAAAAATACAAGTAATGTGTTACTAGCTGGTTGTGATGCCAACTCACACCATATTGCTTGGGGTAGTACTGACACCAATAAAAGGGGACAAGCCCTTATAGAATTTTTTGAATACTAACGATCTACTAACTCTCAACATAGGGAACAAGGCGACCTTTGTTAACAAAATTAGGGAAGAAGTATTAGATATAACGATATGCTCGGAAAACCTCATTGATGAGACCCATGAGTGGAGGGTTTCGGATGAACACTCCTATTCGGACCACCGCTATATAAGGTTTAAAATTGCACGGCCACCGCCTAACCCAATAAGTTTCCGTAATAAGGCTAAAACCGACTGGACCAAATTCGGCAATCTACTTAGAAATCGATTGGGCCAGCCTAAACACGATTATCCAAGTACAGAAAACATTGATATCAATCTGAGGAGGATTACGGAGGCTCATATAAAATAATTCGATGATAGTTGCTCGCTTCGAGAAAGGAAATCTGCCTATGAGAAACCCTGGATGACAGGGCAAATTTGCTCGATTGGCAAGGATGTCCGCAGACTTTACAACAGAACTCGACGTAAAAAGCTATCAGTATATTGGGACGACTACCACAGAAGACTCAAAGAATACAATAAAATCATTAGATCGGCGAAACGTAACTCCTGGAGGCTTTTCTGTGAACAGGTAGACAGCGTTAACAGCATGTCTAAAATGAAAAAGTTCCTCTCAAAAACTCATGTCCAAACCGAAACACTGGTGGATGAAACGGGTAAAAGGATGGAAACTATAGAGAATACCGTAAGGCTCTTGATGAAAACTCATTTTCCGACTGGTAATGCTGGACCAACAGAGGAACAGTTACAGAATGAAAATGTATTGCAACAAGTACCTATTACGGATATAACAGATGGTATGGTTAAAGAAGCAATAACAAGTTTCTCTCCTTTTAAGGCTGCGGGACCGGACGGAATATTTCCAGCGCTTCTTCAGAATGAGGTGGATCTGGTATCAACTCATCTTGTTGGAGTTTTCACTGCATGCCTAACTCATGCATATACCCCAAAAAATTGGCAGGAATCAAGGGTGGTCTTCATACCTAAGCCTGGCAAGGCGAGTTATACGATCCCAAAGGCTTATCGACCTATTAGCCTAACTTCTTTCCTCTTAAAAACAATGGAGCGAATAATTGACGACATGATCAAAAGTAAGATAGCCGATGACAAGCTAAAATTCAAGCAACACGCATATGTTAAAGGAAGATCAGTGGAAACAGCTCTACATGAGGTAGTACACCACATAGTCCTTCAGTGAAAAATTGTACACACTTGCCGTTTGTATAGACATTGAGGGCGCTTTTAACAACGTTCAGACCGATACACTTATCCAGTCCTTAGGCGAGTTTCAGGTTGACCGGGCGTTGATAAACTGGATCAACAATATGCTAAGGAATAGGTGGATTATTTGTGGGTCATATGACGTAAAAATCAGAGACAAGGTAAATCGTGGTATACCTCAGGGGGGGCATTTTATCGCCTCTCCTATGGGTTACGACGATACACAGTCTCCTTAAAGCCCTCACCAATGAAGGACTTAAACCAGTCTGTTATGCAGACGACGTTATAATACTTCTAAGGGGCACACATCCAAACCAACTATGCAGAAGAGCTGAGGAGGCACTTAACATAGCATATAACTGGGCACATCCAAGGGGACTAAATGTCAATCCAGACAAAACAGAAATATGTCTATTTACAAGGAAAAGGAAGATTCATCCATTCATAGGTTTTATCCATTCATTCATAGGTTTGAGTTATTTTGTGTGGTCACATGCTATCCATGGTGGAGGGTATATAAGATTCGGCATGGCCGAACTTAACGCCTTTACCCATTATTCTTCACGAGTTACAGAAAATCGGTACTACACACGAATTTTCTCAGTATCTTCCAGTCATATTCTCTGAGAAGAGTCAAGTCTGGTAATATGTCGGACCCGAAATATTGGGATGTTGCATGTGTGAAAGCTGTAAGCTTAAGTGTCCCGTTAGAACACTCATCATCTTACTAATCTCGATCTTGTTTAGTTTCCGAAAACTACTTGTTTTCTTTTCATTTCAGTCACCCCACAGTATCTTTGCAGTTGTTGATACTGTTGCTCTATTCCACACAGTTTTGTGAGCCATCACTGCCCAGTGCTTCAACTCATGAAGCCAAACTGCTTGCTCGTTCATTTCCAATCACTCCGTTGTGTCCTGGTACCCAGCTAATTCGCAGTGGGCTGAGTAAATATTTATTGAGTAAATATTTACAGTCTTAACAATAACTATCCTTAATCCTTGAATATCTTAAAAAAGAATCAATTCATGTCCTTGATTTTATTCGTACTAAAGGGTCAAACTATTATGAACTCACTACGAAAGACTCTAAATGGAGCCTTGATGGCCCTAAAAGACATAGCATTTTTTATACCCTCCACCATAGGGTGGGGGTACATTCATTTCGTCACTCCGTTTGTAAGTGGGGGGAAATGTCTGCTGTAGATAGCTGGCCGGCAAAATGTCGTTATGCTGCCAAAAGGTCGTTATCCCGCCGAAAGGTCGTTATCCCAGCCAAAATGTCGTTAAGAATTACGCATGTGGCAACGCTGTGTACCATCGTTGGTAATGTTCTGAAAAGTTCATGTATGCACCCCGTTGGTAGTGTTTTGAAAAGTTCATGTATTTATATAGGTATGCAGCCAAAACAACGCTATGAAAAGTTCATGTATGCACCACGTTGGTAGTGTTTTGAAAGGTTCATGTATTCGTTACTAATGTTCTGAAAAGTTCATGTATGCACCACTTTGGTAGTATTTTGCCGTGTAATGCACTACGTTGATAATATTTATATAGTTATGCCGCCAAGAGGTCGTTAAGAATTACTCTCGTAACAACGCTATGCACCATCGTTGGTAATGTTGTGAAAAGTTCATGTATGCACCACGTTGGTAGTGTTTATAACAACGCTATGCGCCATTGTTGGTAATGTTTTGAAAACTTCATGTATTTTGCCGTGTAATGCACCATTGTTGGTAATATTTTAAAAGTTCATGAATTTTACCGTGTAATGCGTGTAATGCTGGTAATATTTAAACGTGGCTACTAGAATTCGGGGTATCGTTGAAATATAAAGAATTCGGCAACCAAAAATTGTTTACCTGGTTTGAGGATTGAAGTGCAATCCTAGGACGGACTTAGGAATATGTACGAGTGCGAAATCGTGTTAATTGAATACAATCCGGGGACAGACTTAGAAATGCGTATGCGACAGCGTTATGCGTCATCACTGGGTAGTTCCCGAGGGCGACTCAGCTGGAGGGGTGAGATATGGTTAGATATCGCTGATAATGTTTCACAAAGGTTTGTAGAATTAGGGAACCAAAAAGTGTTTGCATGGTTTGAAGATTAAAAAAACAATTCGATGAATTCTTGTCTAAATTTGTGGTAATATCCATTTGAGTTGTGATTGAAGAAAATCTCTACTTGTGGAAAAGCAGGTCAATTAAATATTTAGAAGGTGTAAAGGTTTTTATTATTATCGTTTTTGAAAATCAAATGTGCACATATAATTCATTAGAATCAAAAAGGGTGCATTAATTTCGGTAGAAGAAGTATTGTATAGAATTAATAATAGTTAAGGTTTAAAACGGTTTGCAGAGAAATCAACCTAGAAGTGTGGGAAAAACTTAAAACGAATACCAGCAGATTTGTATAAAATGTCTATAAAGAGATACTCTGATTGTGTGGTTTGAGAAATTGCTCAAGACATTGTGAGTGTAAAAGAGTTGACCTTTTCACTCACATGCAAGAAACCATTTTCCAACAAATTTAATGCAAGATATACACATATATATTTTTGAAAACAGAAAAAGTATTAATTTTATAAATTTTAGTTTGTGGTAACCATTGAAACCTTAAACATCGCTATTCATTCAAAGTATTTCGTTTCAAGTGAAATATATCTTATCTGTGTGTTGATAACTACGGAGACAAATTTCTAATTGTCTTAGTTTATATTGAAATTTTTTTTGATAATTAATAAAGATAAAGTTTATTAAAAAAATAAAATATATACAATGGCTCGCTATACATGTAATTTGTGTAATATATTTTTCGCCCAGAAAAGATGTTATGATAGACATGTTAAGAAGCATTGTCCTGAGTGCGCCAAATTCTTTCACAATGTCTTCGCGATGAGCCATCACAACAAAATGGTGCATAGTTCAACAAGCATCCAGAGTTCCAAATAATTGCATTCAACATCAATCTTTTAATCAATGCCCTTCTTCAGAAATAGAAGAACCAACTCAACAAAATTCGTTACCAACAAATAGCCACCTACAACAACAACAGATACTCGAGCCACACCATCTACAAAAACAAGTACATCAATATAATTTACAATTAAATCGTGAAATGAACCATCGCCAGCAGCAATATTCGTACAATTTAGTACAACAACATTACCACCACCATCAACAACACCCCCACCCTCAATATCAGCAATTCCACCACCAACAACAACACCTCCACCAACAATATCAGCAAGACCACCACCAACAACAACACCTCCACCAACAACACCTCCACCATCAATATCAGAACAAACACCAACAACAGCAAACGGTTCAAACAACAAAAATCGAAACCTCCTCACTAATATGTAATACTACGGAATGTGAAAATGGGGAAGATAAAGTCAACTAAACACCTTTTGTGAAGATTGCGATATGGCGGTATCATTAAAATATGCACATGATCGCACAAATGAACACCGAGCTAATGCAATTAAAAAAATTAGCGATGGTATAAGTGTGTTAAAAACTTCTTTTAACAATCGTATTGTTACATACGAATATTTAAATGTAAAAAAATTTTTATTTCCTGAAGAGTTTTTAGCTGAGGCAAAACAATCATTATTAAAACTTTTGCAAATACAATTAGAAGAGCGTACAACAATAAAGTTTAACATAAGTGCTGGTCCATCTGCTGGGAAAAGCAACATTGAAGATAAAAACGAAACCACCGTTTTCACGCACATGTCAAAAATGACATTATTAACGCTAGCTAGTGACTTGGAATGCGAATTCGACATTCATTCAGACATCATTAGAAATAAAATGTCAGAATTTCAGGAGAAGGATTCTGGCTGGGCTTTACACAAAATTTGAAGACTACAAATCAGCATAAATAATGTTGCTTTAACAAAGGTTGGGAACTATAAAAAATCAATGTTTAACATCCTCACTTGAAAATGGTGTTCAGCTTAACTTCAGGGGGTTAAAGTTCCCATTAGCAATAAACGACCTCAAAAAGTTTGAAGACAACAATATTGACGTTAGGTTAGGTTAGGTTGAAGAGAGGAGACGTTTAAACGTCTCATGTCCATACACTTAAGCCAGTGGTTCGGCCTGTTATGCGCTCCTTATTTATGACCTTTTTATACCTCACGAGTTACAGAAAATCGGTACTAGACACGAATTTTCTCAGTATCTTCCAGTCATATTCTCTGAGATGAGTCAAGTCTGGTAATATGTCGGACCCGAAATGTTGGGATCTTGCATGTGTGAAAGCCGGGCAGTGACACAGAAAATGTTCCATCGTTTCGATGTTTTCTCTGCATGCCCTGCATTCGTCGTTTCCTGCTAGTACTATGCGATGGAGATGTGCTTGTAGGCATGAGTGTCCCGTTAGGACTTAAGACTTCTTGTTTTCTTTTCATTTGGGTCACCCCACAGTATCTTTGCAGTTGCTCCTACTGTTGCGCTATTCCACACAGTTTTGTGAGCCATCACTGCCCAGTGCTTCAACTCATTTTTCGCGGCTTCGAAAGGTTTCCAATTTTCCAAGTTTATTACTCCAAGTTCTCTGCCCTTTGAAGCCAAGCTGTTTGCCCTTTCATTTCCAATCACTCCGTTGTGTCCTGGTACCCAGCAAATACGCAATTTACCATGGGCTGAGTAATCATTTATCGTTCTTTTACAGTCCAACACAGTTCTGGATCTGACCCTTTCCGATGTTATTGCTTTAATCGCCATTGGCTATCTGTGAAGATGTTGGCATATTTAGGCTTTGTCGTGTTACTGAGCCAGTTCACACACTCCGTGATTGCTCGAACTTCTGCTTGAAATACCGTGTTATGGTCAGGGAGGCGGAAGTGAAGTTCGACTTCTGGTTCATCAATAAAAAGTCCCCATCCGTGTAGCAGCTGGTTCCCACTGGCACATGGGCCAAAGTTCCATTTTCCCAGGAGCGTCTGTCTGGCACAAACGTATCACAGGTAGCTGTAAGCCGCACTTCAGGAATGCGGTCCGAGATTTCTGGCGTTTGAATGTGACCAACTAGATATTGTAAAATCTTCTGATGGTACGACTTGTGGTCTCGATTTATCCATTCATCCATCACTTGTAGACGTCTTGCTGTGAGGGCTGCCTCATACTTTATACGGATGTCTATTGGTTGGATGTGCAGTATAGTCTCCAACGCTTTTGTTGATGCAGTTCTAAATGCCCCGCTTATGCCTAGACAGCACATACGTTGAATTTTTGCAAAGGTATTACGTTGCACTTCTTGTCCATTGATGTCCACCACACTACACAGGCGTAGGTGATTATTGGTCTAATCACGCTCATGTAAAGCCAGTGAGTCATATTTGGACGTAGTCCCCATTTTAAACCTATAGCTCTTCTGCACAACGACCAACATCTGTGGGCCTTTTTAACTCTTTCTTCAAGATGATCTTTCCAGTACAGTTTCTGATCCAAGATTACTCCCAAGTATTTTACCTTTTTAGTTATAGCAATTGTCTTATTCAGGAATCGAGGCCGGGTAAAACGTGGGATCTTCGTTTTCCTTGTAAATAGACATATTTCTGTTTTGTCTGGGTTAACATTTAATCCCCTTGGTTGTGCCCAGTTATATGCTATGTTAAGTGCCTCTTCAGCTCTTCTACATAATAGATTTGGATGAAAGCCCCTTAGAAGTATTACAACGTCGTCTGCATAACAGACTGGTTTAAGTCCTTCATTGGTGAGGGCTTTTAGGAGACTGTGTATCGTCGTAACCCATAGAAGAGGCGATAAAATGCCCCCTTGAGGTATACCACGATTTACCTTGTCTCTAATTTTTACGTCATATGACCCAAAAATAATCCACCTATTCCTTAGCATATTGTTGATCCAGTTTTTCAGCGCCCGGTCAACCTGAAACTCGTCTAAGGACTGGATAAGTGTATCGGTCTGTACATTGTTAAATGCGCCCTCAATGTCTATGCAAACAGCTAGTGTATACATTTCTTTACTGAAGGACTCTTCTATGTGGTGCACTACCTCATGCAGAGCTGTTTCCACTGATCTTCCTTTGACATAGGCGTGTTGTTTGAATTTTAGCCTGTCATCCGCTATTTTACTTGGACCATGTTACCAATTATTCGCTCCATTGTTTTTAACAGGAAAGAAGTTAGGCTAATGGGTCGATAAGCCTTTGGGGTCGTATAACTCGCCTTGCCAGGCTTTGGTATGAAGACCACCCTTGATTCCTGCCAGTTTTTTGGGGTATACGAATGGGATATGCATGCAGTGAACACTCCAGCCAGATGAGTTGATACCAGATCCACCTCATTCTGCAGAAGTGCTGGAAATATTCCATCCGGTCCCGCAACCTTAAAGGGAGAGAAACTTTTTATCGCTTCATTAACCATACCATCTGTTATATCCGTAATAGGTACTTGATGCATTACATTTTCATTCTGTAACTGTTCCTCTGTTGGTCCAGCATTACCAGTCGGAAAATGAGTTTTTATCAAGAGCCTTACGGTATTCTCTATAGTTCCCATCCTTTTACCCGTTTTTTCCACCAGTGTTTCGGTTTGGACATGAGTTTTTGAGAGGAACTTTTTCATTTTAGACATGCTGTTAACGCTGTCTACCTGTTCACAGAAAAGCCTCCAGGAGTTATGTTTCGCCGATCTAATAATTTTATTGTATTCTTTGAGTCTTCTGTGGTAGTCGTCCCAATATACTGATTGTGTTTTACGTCGAGCTCTGATGTAAAGTCTGCGGACATCTTTGCCAATCGAGCGAATTTGTCCTGTCATCCAGGGTTTCTCAAAGGCAGATTTCCTTTCTCGAAGTGGGCAACTATCTTCGAATGATTTTACAAGAGTCTCGGTAATCTTCTTCACATTGATATCAATGTCTTCTGCACATAGATAATCGCGTGTAGGCTGCCCCAATCGATTTCTAAGTAAATTTCCGAATTTAGTCCAGTCGGTCTTAGCCTTATTACGGAAACTTATGAGATTTGGCGGAGGCCGTGCAATTTTAAACCTTATATAACGGTGGTCTGAATAGGAGTGTTCATCCGAAACCCTCCACTCATGAAGCTCATCAATAAGATTTTCTGAACATATCGTTATATCTAATACTTCTTCCCTAATTTTGTTAACAAAGGTTGCAGTGTTTCCTATGTTAAGAGTTATGAGGTCATTTGTATTCAAAAATTCGATAAGGGCGTGTCCCCTTTTATTGGTGTTAGTACTACCCCAAGCGATATGATGGGAGTTGGCGTCACATCCAGCTAATAACTCATTACTTGTGTGTTTGGATTCCCTCACCAGACGTTGTAATTCCGACGTAGGTGGCAATGTCGGCGCATCGAATGGCAGATATATTGACGCCAGGTACATATTTCCATTGCCTTGCCTCAGCACCGTTGCGTCCGATGTTGACAACTCTGGAGAGAAAATTAAACATAAGTTTTTATGGCACAGAATACATGTCCTTGGACGAGTACCTGTGTTAACGTAGAACAGGTTATAGTTCACATGGTATAGTTCATAATCCAGCAACCTTGTTGCTAGTTGTCCATGGTTCCTGGATCAAAGCAATATGAACCCTGCCTTTATTTATGATGTCCATCCGAGCGTTGGATGCTGTCTCGCTCCTGTGGAGGTTTATCTGGATGACCTCAATCATTGTCCTTCCAGTAAAAGTTTCTTTTGGGTGTCTATCCTATCTGGTGACAACCCCTCATTATTTGGTAGTGGGTCATTCTTCTCCTTTCGTTCACTACCTATTACACCATCTTCCAGTCGACAATTTTGGGAGGCGGTGTTATTTTTTGTCGATCCCTCATTGTTTTGAATCGTTTTGTGGTTCTTTATATTTTGATCACCACCTTTGCTGGGAACTTCCTGCAAAAGTGGCGGTACTATTGGTGAACTGGTGGTGTTATTGACTACTTCCACATCAGTTTTAGGCAGTGTCTCACTTGTCTCCATCCGTTCAATACCAGTGTTTTCCCCTTCAGACAGTATGTTTGGACTTGATTCATCTGTCCTGCAAATCCGGACCTTTCCAATTTTGAAAAAGACTGTCCAGATCAAGAAGTACGCCATGCCCTTCGGCATGACAAGATTGTTCTTGGATTCTGGGTCTATGCCCTACACGAGGAGAGTACCCTCGGTATCATCCTTCCTATAGAAGACTTCCCACTATCTCACGGAAAGTTTTGAATTCTGTTTGCCAATTTTTTTTTTTTTCCAATTTGAAAATCCTCAATATTTTTTAAGGAGTTGCAAGTTGAAACTATCTATCGATTTAAATAAGTTACTCGCAGTCGAAAGGAAAGACGTCTTGTTGAGTTGATGGAATCCAAGAGAGAGATTTTTTATTTTACGAAAACGGATGTGCTGGCTTTCGTTCATGCACCAGCTGTTCAAACATAATCGCTTGTGCTTAGTATACTCTAAACATAGCTTACACAGATGTAAACTTATATTTACTAAAACTAAATCTATTACAAATTTGAATTCAGTTAATAATTCAATTTAATTAATTCAATTAATGTGGAACTTAATTCAGGTTATCAATCCAAATCAACATTCCGGCGCCTTTGAAGGATTGTAGACCTTCAACAATTGGGAAGAAGGGCCACCTTATGTATGGACCTCCTAAATACGCCGTTTTTTGTTTTTATTTCGGCAACTCTGACCTTGCCATCTGGTCCTTGGATTACGTTGATGACCCTCCCGGTCAACCATTCTTGTGGCGGATAATTGTCCTCGTGGATTAAAACCAACTTGCCCACATGTAGATTGCATGTTTCTTGATCCCACTTGTTCTTGTTCTGAAGTCCTAGGATGTAATCTCTCGACCAAGCCTGCCAGAATCTCAGCTTGAGAAATGAAAGCATTCGCCATCTCTTCGAAAAATTCAGCTTGCAGTCTTTGACGTCTTCTACGGATTCTGGCGGCAGCGAACGTAGACCCTCTCCTATGAGTAAATGTGCTGGGGTTAACGCTTCGCCGTCGTTGGGATCTGAGGATAGGGTAGCGATCGGGCGACTGTTGAGTACCGCCTCTACTTCTGCTAGCATTGTACTCATTTCCTCTACATTGAGTGACGCATTGCCCACCGCTCGCAGTAGCAGATATTTCGCTTGCTTGACGGCGGCTTCCCAGAGGCCTCCGAAGTGAGGAGGTATGAAGCTGAACTCTACGCTGCACGACGCTGCGTACGAAGATATTTCGCCTTTGTGCTTCTCGAACGCGTCTTGAAGCTCCTTGAGAGATCTGCTGGCTCCCACGAAATTGGTTGCGTTGTCGCAGTACACTTTCTTCGGCAGCCCTCGTCTGGCAACAAACCTTTTAAAACATAGAATAAACGCATCAGAGGACAAATCAGACACTAAATCTAAATGAACCGCCTTGGATGTAAAACAAGCGTAAACTGCGATGTACATTTTTATTGGAGCTCTGCCACGAATTCTTAACGACACTTTCACAGGACCACAAAAATCCACACCAGAAATCAAAAAAGGTCGTAGTGCTCTAACCCTGTCACTGGGTAAATTTCCCATTATTTGTTTCAATAGTTTGGGTTTGTATCGAAAGCAATGGACGCATTGACGAACTATTCTTGAACATTCTTCTCTGGCATTAATAAGCCAAATCGATTCTCGCGATAGCGCAATCAAAGCCTTTACCCCTGCGTGACAATTATCTAGATGTAGACTTCTCACATACAAAGTGGTGTTAATTAATCGACCTCCAACTCTAAGCAAGGAAAAGGTTCGACTCTTTTCCATAAATGTGTGAATGAATGGCGTTAACCGTTGAACATTAGATGGCAATAACTCGGATTTACCCAATTTTCGAATTTCGTCAGAAAATGAATCTTTTTGGACAATTTCCACAAGTTTGTAAAAAGAATACTTTAATTCTTTTGCATTAAGAGTTATAGATTCTGGTCTTTTAAACTTTTTGAGTCCATCTATTAGTCTGAGAACATATGCAAATACTCTGATGAGCCTTTTGTATGACGAATATTTCAGTATAAAATCTAACATATTGTTAGAGGTTTCCCCAACTGCCAAATGTACCATTGTCCTCCTCCTCTCCATTGTCTTTTCCTCCTCTGTTAACGAAAAATGACAATTAACAGGCCATAACGAAATGTCTTTGAGCAGAAATGAAGGGCCTTTAAACCATATTGTGTTTTGAATTTCCTCCACGTCGCAGCCTCTTGAAACTATATCGGCTGGATTTTCTTTCGTGGGTACATGTCTCCATATTGCACCGTTAGACCAATCCTGAATTTGGGCAACACGATTTGAAACAAATGTGGAGAGGGTAGATGGATGAGCTTTGATCCAATGAAGAGTTATTTCGGAATCGGTCCAGAAGTAAATACTTTCTACATTAAGAGACAATATATTTTTTAATTTCGACCACAGTTCAGATAGCAAATGAGCTGCACTTAACTCTAACCTTGGTAGAGTTTTAGTCTTGAGCGGAGCGACTCTGGACTTAGCCGTAAGAACATGGCTATAAGTTGTACCCAATGCTTCACATCTGGCATAAATACAGCACCCATAAGCTCGTATGGATGCATCAGCAAATCCATGAATTTGAACCTTTGCCTTTGGGAAAGTATTTACGTATCTTGGAATTTTAATTGAATCAATTTTTCTTAAATTTGTCTTAAAATCTTCCCACGCTGTATTTAACCGCATAGGGATAGATTCGTCCCAGTCTAACTGCTGGAGCCAAAGCTCCTGTAACAATAGTTTCGACTTTGTAATTATTGGACATATTAAACCCAGTGGGTCGAACAATCGGGATGAAACAGACAAAATGTTCCGCTTAGTAGCCCGTAGTTCCTTGAAATCGTCATCTAACTGGAACTTGAGTATATCGTCTTTTGAAACCCAGTGTATTCCCAGCGCTTTGTACAGTCAGAATCTGTTTTCAATAATTTATCCTCACCTATGCTATCACTAAAGTTCACATGATTTGAATTCCATTTAGTCAAATTAAATCCTGCTGACTCCAAAATGTAAGTCACCTGGTTTCGAATCTCGTGGATTTCTTGAAGAGTATCAGCACCAGTTAATAAGTCGTCAACATAGAAATCTCTTCGGATTACTTTAGATCCGAGAGGTAAAATTTCGTTGTATAAATCGCTAAGATGTATCAAACACTTTACCGCCAAGTAGGGTGCTGACGATGTTCCATACGTCACAGTGTTTAATCTATACACTTTCAACTCGTCTGTAGGGTTTGGTCTCCAGACAATTAATTGAAAGTGTCTATCGGCCTCATTTATCAAAACTTGGCGATACATTTTTTCGATGTCTGCTGTGACAACGAATCTATGCATACGAAAATGAATTAATGTGGAGTATAAACTTTCTTGGACTGTTGGTCCAACCATTAATAAGTCATTGAGAGAGATTTGGGTCGATGTGCGACTGGAAGCATCGAATAGAAGTTTAGTAGAAGTGCTTTGCGGCCGCAATACGCATTGATGCGGAATGAAATAGTGGGGCAAGTCTGGTATAACGTTGTCCGTAAGGGACATGTGACCTAACTCGATATATTGTTGCATAAAATCGTTATACATACACTTAATATTCTCATCTCTTTGAAGTCTTCGCTCTAAAGATAGGAAACGTCTTTTCGCGGTATCGTAAGATGAACCCAGTTGGTTAGGGTTATCTTTAAAAGGTAGAGAAACTTTAAAACGACCTGATGGTAGACGCTGAATCGAATTTTTAAACTTTTCTTCACAGATCAGCTGTTCCTCGGTAAAATTACCTCTGGCATTTCTTGGCAGGTCCTCCATTTCCCAAAATTTTCGTACAATTGAGCCCGCAGCTTCTTCATCTACAACTCGATTGACTACATGGCAATTCGTAAGTCTTGGACCCGCTGGTTGGGCATATTTACCTGCTACTACCCAACCAAGCAAAGTCTTCTGAACTATAGGAATGCTTGGATTGGACTTTATCTGTCCAACGCACAACAGCTCAAAAAAGAGTTCACCACCAATTATTAAGTCCACCTTTTGTGGTTTGAAAAAATTGGGATCGGCCAATTCTATATTTTTCGGAATGTTCCAATGGGCAGTGGCAATTTTACGATCTGGTTGAATATTTGTTATTGAGCCTAGAATCCAAAACCTGGACGAAAACTGCGATGAATTAACTCTTGATTTTACAGTGAGTTGAATATTATTTCTCGAAATAGAGTTTATTCCGGCGATGCCCGATAACTCAAGTCTACCGTGATTTCGTTTCAAATTCAGTCTCTGAGCAAGTTCTTCAGTCACTAAATTAGGCTGTGATCCTGAATCTAGCAAAGCTCTAGCCATTACAAACATTCCGGAATTAGACCTGACTTGAACTAGGGCTGTTGCAAAAATAACGTTATCATCTGCCATTGAATGATTTACGGAAGCATTCGAAGTTGTTGGCAGTTCTGCAGAGAACTGCGAAGCGGAGTTATGGCTTGTGGAGAGTTCGCAAGCATTGTATCGATGTAAAAGAGTGTGGTGCGAACCAGAGCATACATTGCATTTTGAAGAATTACATCGAGCAACTGTATGACCCCTTTTAAGGCAGTTGATGCACGCGGGTACTGATTTGACGTACTAAAATCTTTGCATGACTGGCATCGCGGCAAACGATGCGCAATTTAGAACTGTATGTTGTGTTGCCTTACAAAAAATGAATTTCTCTTGTGACGATTTAGTCTTAGTGCATGACAATGTTGACTTAAATCTTCTTTTAGAGACAGTCTCAGTTTTATTTTTAGAAGTATTGGGCCTCGCACTTGAGGCCTCATCAGCAGAAATATGTTGGTAGCGTTTATTAAGAGCAGCTTCACAATCTGACCACAATGGTAGACTTTCATAGTTAAGTTGCTCCTCCCACTTAATCTTAGTACCATTATCCACTTTTGACATCACTAAATGTATTAGAATTGCGTTAGCAATCTTTTTGTCATCTCCTATAGACAGTAATGAGTCATAGATTGCCGATACTGTATCGATCATACCTCGCAATGCAGACGCAGAAGGCTTTATTATTTCAGGAAGATCGAAAAGTTTGGAAATGTTGTCAAAGAATATTAAACATTCGTTGTCGTATACCTTCTTCAAACTGGCTAAAGCCTTGGGATAATTTTCTTCCGAGATCTGAAAGGCTTTTACAGTACCTAAAGCCTCTTCGGATAAACAAGATATCAGATGGTTATATTTTTCTATGTCTGTTAAAGTTGGATCAGTATGTACCAAATTTTCAAAAAGACTGATGAAATTTTTATACCCGGAATATTTTCCGGTAAATTTAGGAAGCCGCATATTGGGCAACCTAGATTGATGAGAAGGAATACTGAACGATGTTTCAATCATACTGGGCTTTCTATTCTTGGACAGAATACCAAGGAATAGTGATTTAGTAGAAACGCAAATATCTTCTAGCTGAGCTCTTTCCATATTTTCAGGCTCTAATATATCCAAATCGGACTGGTATTTCATTGCCTGTTCTATGTAGGATTTTAAGATATCTAGTCTACACTCCAATTCTATGGGATTAAATGAAATAGTTTTATCTCTGAATGATTTACGAATTCGTTCAATATTTTCTATCACCTTTACTTTCTTCTTCTTTATCTGGTCAGCCGAATCTACCCTTGACGGAGAATCTTGTCTTTTCTTTCCCGTCATTTTCGTAATTACAACTTATGAGAACCAGCTACGACAAACACTATAAGAGTCTCCTATGGAATTGCTAATTACATTTATTATCGCAAGCTTCACACAAAGTCTTGGGGCACTTGAATTCAATTCAATGAAATATTTGATAAATAATAAAATTTGTTGCACTTACTGGATAGCGAGTATTAATATTTGGATGGAGCTTTTATGTGTTCCTCAGTGACACTCATTTGATAATTTCCACCTGTATTTATGATTTCTCCTCGCTCTCTGTATGATCCAGCAGATTTATTAGAAGACCCCTCCTCTCTTTGTGATAATATGTACTTTACTTTTTATAATTTTTACTTTGCTTTGGTTTCTCTTTAATTAATAAAATTATTTCAATTCACACAATTTAGTTTTTCGTCGTCTTTCTTTATCTTCGTTTGTTTACTTATCGTTCAGATCGATAACATATCGATATTCAACTTAAATCAACGTGATTTATTATTTGTCGTGATACGCGATGGCTTAGCGCTGAGCTTACAGATAAAGATAGAGAGACGTAAATCATGTGGATTTGGGTATTTAGAGTAATCGCTATTCTCAACAAAGTAACGAGTGCTCTCTTCTATTTGTCATCGGCAAAACAGTGATATTGAAAGCTCTTTAATATTTGAGATTTAAGAGAGGCAGAATATACCAAAGAACAAATAGCGTGTTGTATAATGTTTTACATTCAATGCGGTAGCTAATAGAAATGTTATTAATCTCTTAAGAAGTCGTTTGCTTTATACAAATATTAAAGACGAGACATTCCGATTACCTTTCGGATGTCATTCCAATCGCAGTAATTTAGCGATGATATGGAAGCAAATGATTTCTTAAGCAATTACCTCAGTATCGGATATTTCAGATTCTGAATTACTCCCCTGGTGACTGCTTCTACAAATACGGCAACGGCAGCTACAGCAAGGCATCGAAGGGCGATGATTATCGAAAGTACGATATTTCTAAAAACAGCAATATTCCACCAAAGACGTCGAGTACAAACCAGCTCTTGATTTGTTAATTAAAAAATTATAGAATTATGGACTTAATTGTCCCTGCTCGGGCGCCAAATGAAAATCCTCAATATTTTTTAAGGAGTTGCAAGTTGAAACTATCTATCGATTTAAATAAGTTACTCGCAGTCGAAAGGAAAGACGTCTTGTTGAGTTGATGGAATCCAAGAGAGAGATTTTTTATTTTACGAAAACGGATGTGCTGGCTTTCGTTCATGCACCAGCTGTTCAAACATAATCGCTTGTGCTTAGTATACTCTAAACATAGCTTACACAGATGTAAACTTATATTTACTAAAACTAAATCTATTACAAATTTGAATTCAGTTAATAATTCAATTTAATTAATTCAATTAATGTGGAACTTAATTCAGGTTATCAATCCAAATCAACACAATTCATTACATTTTTTTATTGAATCTTTCATTATTATAAAATGAAAATAACAATATGTGGACAAATCTTAACCTAAAATACTAATCTCTGGGTTATTGCCATTGCGAATAAACCATTGAGACTTTACACGATTTTTTACTTAAACAAAAAGGTTAACATTTCAAACTTAGGAATTCATAATTTAATTTCATTATTTTGTTTTTGATTAGGATTTGTTTTAATTTATATCATGTCCGGCGTATCTCTCCTTCTAAGGCGGTCATGACCTTCAAAATTTAGTAGTTCTCGAGCCAGGATGTTTGGATGATTGAATAGTTTACCCACGTAACACCGGCAATATTTTTCAATTTCCTCTTTTACTGTTGGCATGTTGAGATCCTTATGGATGTTAGCGTTACTTATATACCATGGTGCACCTGTAATTAAACGAAGAATATTCGATTGTCTTCTTTGTAATTTGCATACATTCGAAGCGCACGCTGTACCCCAGAGCTGGATACCATACGTCCAAATTGGCTTCAATACCGTTTTGTATAAAATAATTTTATACTCTGGATCTAGGGCAGATCTTTGGCTGATAAGCCACTGAAGTTGATTAGTTTTGAGTTTTATTTGAGTAACTTTAGAGTCTATGTGGCGCGACCACGTCAAACGCCGATCTAAATGGATTCCAAGGTATTTTACATGATCCTTTTGGGGAATCTGTGAATTGAAAATAGAAATTGGAGGACTTGCATCCCTTCGCAGGATAAAAGTAACATGAGTACACTTTGAGGCATTCACCATTATTCTCAATTTTTTTAACTTGATTTAACTTGAAAAGACCGATTAGTCAAATAACTCCTGAACAGTTTATGCGTGTTGATTGGCAGAAGGTCGCATATTTTGTACAAAAGTCCTTCGTGCCAGACTTTGTCAAATGCTTGGGAAATATCTATGAATAACGCCGAACAGTATTCTTTATTCTCAAAAGCTCTTTTGATACAGGTTACGATACGGTGTACCTGTTCTATAGTATTATGACTTTTTCTAAAACCAAATTGATGGTCAGGTATAATATTGTGAGAAATTATATGAGGTGTGATTTTCTTCATGAGAATGGACTGAAACATTTTTGAAAGTATCGATAGTAAGCTTATAGGGCGATAGGATTTGACTTGAGTTGGATCTTTGCCTGGTTTCGGTATCATCACGATTTCAGACCTCTTCCAAGATAGGGGGAAGTAACCTACACGGAGAATTGCATTGAATAAAAATAACACAATTTTCAAGGCTGAAAATGGAAGTTCTTTAATCATTTTCGCTGTTATACCATCTCCTCCGGGCGATTTCTTTAATTTTAGTTCTTTGACAGATTTTTCAACATCCTTTATTCTAAGCTTGATTGGGCCAGGAATTATATCATCTATCACGGGCTGATAGATTGGGCGACGAATTAAATCATCTATCACGGGCGGATAGATTGGGCGTGGAGTTATATCGTCTATCACGGGCGGATAGATTGGGCGACAAGTTATGTCATCTATCACGGGCTGATAGATTGGGAGAGGAATTGAGTCATTTATCCCGGGCGGATAGATTGTGTGAGAAATTGTATCATCTATCACGGGCGGATAGATTGGGCGAGGAATTGTGTCGTTTATCACGGGCGGATAGTTTGGGCGAGGAATTATATCTATCACGGGCGGATAGATTTCAGATGTATCACTGTTGGGTGTAAAAACGGACTCGAGGTAGTTTGCGAATGCATTTACTTTCTCTTCTGTGCTTTTAGCCCAGTTCCCATTTTCAAGGCGAATTGGGGATTCATGCGCAACAGGACCTCGCATATTTTTTGTGGCCTTCCAGAGACTATAATCTGTTTTCTGGGTTGGATCCAGAGATTGCAAATATATTTTTAGATCACTTTCCTCGGCTGATTTTAGGGCTGATTTCAATCTCTTCTGGCAATTTTTTAGTTTTGTTCTCAGTGCTGGGGAGCGATATTGTTGCCACTCTCTTCTTACGCTTCTTTTTTCATTGATTAACGCTTGGATGCCTATTGGGTTATTGGAGTTATCTCTTTTGAATGCGCTTTTTCGAGTAGCCACTTTAACAGCACTGTTTACAACGTCTGTGAGTAGGTTTACCGCGGCTTCAATTTCATCCGTTGTACGTAACGATACACCATCGGATAGGTGTGAGCTAACGTATTGTTTATATTTTAGCCAGTTGGTATACTTATTGGGCAAACTGTCACACCCATTTTCATGATTGTTGTAAAGCAGTGTCAAAATGGTAGGCGAATGATCCGATGATAGATCAAGTGATGGACATAGAGATAATTGTTCACGCCTTATATTTTTTATTATAGCGAAATCAATAAGGTCAGGCGTTTTGTTCAGATCTGAGGGCCAATGTGTTGGGTGACCGCTCGAAGCTACATCTAGTTTAGCAGATGTTATGGCTTTAAGTAGTTGTCTACCTTTTGGAGTAGTGAGGCGAGAGCCCCAAAATGTGTGCTTGGCATTGTAGTCACCTGCTACCAAAAACTTTGTGCCAAGAGTGGAGAAGAACTCCATGAATTGATCTTTGTTAATATTGTGCCTAGGGGGGCAATATATCGACGATATCACCAGATTTGTGCCTGTGATAGCGATAGAAGTTGCTTGTATATGATCAGTCCTATATTCGGGCATAGGATAATGTTTGATTTTATTTTGGACAATAAGAGCTGTACCACCACAGGCTCTCCCGCTAGGATGTTTAGTATCGTATGTGGAATAACCACGTATCCTAAAACAATTTCTGGTTGAAAAATGTGTCTCAGAGACTAATAAAATATCTATACAGTGGTTTCGGAAAAAATTTTCTACCTCATTTCTGTGTTGGCTCAGGCCGTTTGCATTCCAATAACAAATTCTCATTGGATTTATTTTTGATTTAACACGAGTTGCATAAGCATACTTTGATTTCTCATCATTTCTTGCATCATGCTTTGCATATTCAACATGAATGAATTCATAGTTTCTATTAATTTTTCTATTGAGTTTTCGAGGGGAAATTGGGGGGGTAACGAATTACCATTTCTTGTCATACGGGCGTATGACATATTTGGATGAATTGTATTCTTTGGGATTCGGTTTACGTTTGGGTCGCTAGAACTAGCATTTTCCGTAGGAGATACAGTTCTAAAGCCTGGGAAAGGCGATGGAATATAGCTTGCATATGTTGGAGTTTTATTAACATTGTTTGATTTTTTCATGTGCTTATAGACAGGGCAACCCCTGTAGTTTGCTGTATGGTTCTCACCGCAGTTACTAAATTTTTTTACGCCGGTATCTGTTCTAGGATGGGGACAGTCAACGGACTTGTGCACATCGCCACATCTGACACAAACGGCCGGTAATTTACAGTATGCCTTGGTGTGTCCAAATTCTTGACAATTTGTACATTGGGGAGGATCGGCTCGTTTTAAAGGTTCCTCGACTCGAATTCTACGGTTGCACAAATATCTTAGGTCGTAAATAGGATGAGGTGCGCCTTTTTTCTTTATTCTTGAAGAATCAAATGTTAGTTCAACCTTAAACATGGTCTGAGGAATTTTCTTTTTATTTATAATGTTTATTATGGATTTAACTTCGTAACCCTCTTTAGCAAGTTCATCGATTATTTCAGCTGTTGAAACTGTACTATCAATACCCTTAATTACAACCACAAGACCTTTTGAACTCTTAAGCTGGTAAGTGTAGTAATTCTTTTTCTCGAGATCGAGCAACCCAACCACCTTTCTATAAGACACTTCGGTATATGTCTGAATTTTTGTTTCGTATACATTGCCTCTACGAAGTGAGAGCAACATAGAAGTTTTCTTTGCCTAGTAGCTGGGACAGCTTATTTACCAACGCGTTATTTGTTTGTTCCCACAAGAAAAGCGGAGGTGGTTTGGGTTCTCTTTTAGTTTCATTTGTTTCTTCATTACTATCCTCAGAGCTGAGAAGGTGAAATCGGTTCGAACTTACCGCATTCATTCCTTTGGAAACTTTGGGATCTGGTTCCTTATGAGGAGACCTTGCACTTGCCATTCGTTTTGTCACTAAAATATATCTATCTAAACCAGTTTGTATTTTCTCATCTTTGCCCGTTGTACTGTTTGGATTTGTACCTTTGGGGATTGTTCCTGTTGCTGTGGCAACACTATTTCCATTCGGATTAGCTACTGAACTTGAAAGCATACTTTTAGGCATTACGTTATTTTGCATTGTTTTTGTTAGCATTTCTGTTTGATTTGTTTCACTACTTGACAACTGCGGTGAGAAAGACCGCGCATTGTTTGGGGTTTTGGCGGTCAAAAAGAGGCTGTCATCTCTTCTAGGCGTTGTTGTTGCGTTACTTTCTGTATTTGTCACAGAAATGTACGCATTTCTGCCATTAAGACTTAACCGCCTCTCAACGGAGGGAGTGAGAGACATGCACGAATATTTGTTTTTGTAAATTTCCTTTGTTTATTTATGAACAACCAACTATGATTTTTCACTTGATTATTTTTCTTGCAAAAAGTTTAGCAATAAACTTTAACACCAAATCACTTGTTAATAGCGTCCAACTCGCTTTATATGCTTTAGCAGGGTTAATCCCAAAGAAAATAATTTTTTAATAGAATTTTTGTGAGGGCCACTATAAACACGTCTGTACGCAACTATGTTGCCAGATAATTTATCTGTTTGCCAATGATGTCGAGTATGTACTCTGATGAGAACTTACTGGGACATCCCTTAACATACAGGGTCGTTTTTATGAGTTCAGGAATGTCGCTTTTCCTTACCAATTATAGCTTTGCGGCGTCCCAAGGTGAGGGGAAGCTATCCACAAGTTTTACGAGGACACCAGCGCAGCGTTGTGATGCCAGCCTTAGCATCAAAACACCCCTCTCAAACTAGCAACTCATTACTTCGATTGGTGGTTCATCCTTAGATTCGAGGACGTATGCCGCTACCCTCGAATAGACCAAATCTTCGAAGTTACTCTTTTGGTCTTCGGGGATTCTGCCAGATGCACTACTGCTATCAATTATGGCGTAGCATAGATCGTCTCGAAAATGTTGTTTAGCTATATTATGTAGAATAAGATGGTGGCTTCTTACCCTTCTTTATGGCCAATTGATTTGTCCGTGTCTGTAGAGTCTTTTTGTTTAAAGCCTCGTCCTTAATGATTTGGTTGACTTGACCTGCGTTACTGGCTCAACTTTACCGCCCACGATCGAAGGACCCAGACTAGAGACCTCCTTTTGTGTGGTTACGTTAGGCTTATCCGAATTACTGGAAGACAGCGAGCCCTTTTTCTTCTTTGTCACTTTCACAGCACTATGTTCTTCGGGAGACCTGACTCTTTTGCGGCCTCCATGTTTTTGTTGGAGGTAGAATTGTCAGGTTCATACCGTAATAGGTTCAGTCGGTTCAACTTATTCAGTTTCCTTCTTTGTGCCCCTGACGTCTCTTTGAGTTAGCAACAATAGTGATATTGTTTTCATTTGATGATTCAGAGTCAGAGTCCCCACTGGCTTTTATAGGCTGGGGTTGCTTAAAGCCCCGGCTGGGTTCTGCTTCATCTGTCTTATCATTTGTTTTGCCTGCGGCTGGATGTGCTCTTGTTTCATTTTCGACTACGGGATCCAAGGCACCAAAGCTCGTAGAAGTTGCTTGCTCACGATTGTTCGATAACGACGACACATGACTCGTGAGTGAATCAACGCTTGTCGCCGGCACTGGGTTTTCCCTCCCCTGCGTCGTAATCTCCTTCGTCTTTTTTGGTTTAATCTATGGGAGACACCCCCATAGCCAGTATTAGCCCGTAATAGGTACGTCGGTATAGGCCTTTCAGACTGAGCTCAGAAATTTCTGTCCAGAGACCGATGCATCCAATTCAACCTACGCTTTAAAAACAACAAACCACCTGGTTGCGTAGTAGGTAGGTGAATAGGTATTGCGTAATAGGTTAAAAACTATCCGCTCTGCGATAACACGTCCGTTCGCTACGACAGGCGGCGACTGAGTTAGTGTAAACGTTTTTGGTTTCGAGGGTCGTGAAGTGGTGGGTCCCTACTATTTGACGAAGAAGGATCAGAAAAATCATGTGAATCTCTTACTCCTCTATAATGAATATAATTTCCACTTCATCTACATAAAAAATATGTCAAGGTGAGTACTTTTACTTAATATTAAATATATAATTTTTATTTTATTTTTCTTACAGATTGCTGAGAAGTCAATTTACAAGAAACACACGGACAATCTTCATTTGCAATGGATGCATACAACATTTTACGTCTGAAAGTGTGTACATGACACACAAGAAAGGCTGCAGTCGTGTCGAGGTACATCTGCCCGATAAGAAAGATGCTATACTAAAGTTTGAACATCATGAAAGAAAGCTGCGAGTACCCTTTGTAATATACGCAGACTTCGAGTCGCTGTTGGAGTATATAGATAGTCCTATTTCGGTTACTGGAAAGACCCAACAAATGAGGAAGCACGTTCCTTGTGCGTTCAGTTTTAAAGTAGTATGTTGCTATGATAGTAGCTTAAACGAATTTGAAAGTTATGTTGGTGAGAACGCACCTAAAGTATTTTTTAGAACGCTTAGTTAAAGTCGCTAAACGTATATATAATAACCACTTAATGATTAAAAAACCTATGGATAGATTAACTCCTGCAGAAGAAGTAAACTTTTTAAAGGCGGTCCTCCACATTTGTGAGGAAAAATTAGAAGAGGATAGAGTTCGAGACCATTGTCATTTGACTGGTAAATTTCGAGGAGCAGCTCACAATGAGTGCAAGTTAATACACAGCACCCGACCATCCACATATCACAAAACTACATATATATATATCATATTAAGAAAGCACTTAGCAACAGTAACATGACGCCAAACATAATGAATTCTTTATTGGCTACACCCAATGATACATGACGAGTGTTAGTACGCATAATTAATCGGAAACGCACATAATACGAATAATTAGATTTTTTCCATAAAAAGAACATTGCAACATAGGTACACGTATCACCAAAATATCGTATGATTCCCTTTGTTTAAAAACTTATAAATACTTGAATTAATGGGAAAGAGTTCAGTTCAACTTTGGAGCACAATAGGGAGCTATCACTCAAACACATAAACGGTTCGCGTCGCGTATTAACAACAGTGAATCATCTTCAGGATTCCGCACTTTAAGCTTGTTACAAGAATCTACTAACAAATAGGATTAAGGGATTTATTAAATAAAGTGTTCAAAAATAAAAATATATTTTTTTACATTAATCCCACCTCGAAACATTAATTGGCGCCCAACACGTGGAGCAAGAAAAGTGTTAAGTTTTAAACGCGTGTGATCGTAGTGTCCTGTTGATCCTTGTAAACTCAAAAATTCGTTAATCAGTACCCTTATAATAAAGGCGGAAAGTACGAAAAAACTTACCAAGTATCCTTAGAATTAAAAGGAGAAAGTGGAAAATAAAAATTTCTAGTACCCTTACATAAAAGGAGGAAAGAAATAAAATTTATCGAGTACGCTTAAAACTTGAAAGCAGGAAAGAAAATTTAAACTTACCAAGTACCCTAAAAAAAGGCGAAAAAGGAACTTTAAAATATTTTTTGCGATTCCTACGGGACCCTCCAAAAAATTTACAACATAATACAATTTTTTAAGAAAAAAACATTTTTAAATATATGGAAAAGTTTTTCTTAAGGTCCACTGAAAATACTTCAGACCTAAGCATCAATTCTCTAGAGAAACTAGAAATTGAACATTTTGACAATATATACGATTCCGAAGAGGGATACAATAGTGATTACGTGAAACCAAAAAGACAGAACTTAAAAAGAAAGTACAGTCAAATAAATAAAGAAAGTGAAAATCCGCGAATCACGCAACAAATATCAAGCGATTAAACCGACGTAAACGTTCGTTCCGAATTAAAACAACGCTTTAAAAAATATTTTAAATATAAACCAAGGGAAGAAGTGAAAATAAGAAGAAACTCTACCAGAAACCAGAAAGCCTTCAATTGCCGTAAGACAGGAAGGAAGACAAATACCGAAGCCGTGAAGTCAGCCACCCAAGAAGGACGAAGTAAGACAACATAATCATCAAATAAGATAATTAAGCTAAATTTAAGAACTTTTAAAAGTATATGAACGATCTTTGTAAGAGTTTTGAACAACTAAAGATGCCAGGTACTACAGGAAACTCTAGCCAGACGGTAGTGACGTTAGGGATTAATGACATAAAAGGATTAATTACCGAACAGACAAGACAGTTAGGAGACCAAGTGAGGAACTTACAGAAAAAGTTAGAATCATATACGGGAGAAACTAAATATTATGATTACAAAGATGAAGAGGTAGATGATACGATAGAAGATAAAACAGACTCATCGTTAGCAAACGTATTGCCAGAGTTAAGAAATAGAGAAGGTTATGTTTCATGGAGGCAAGCTGCCCATAACATAATGAAATTACACAAAAAACTCAGCAGACCATATATTTATTCTCTAAACAAAATAAGGATAAAATGTGTAGGAGAAGCGGATGCTATCCTTAACAGTCATAACACTCCTCTAAATTTTCAGGCTATAATAGCAAGATTGGATTGTGCCTTTGCGGACAAACGTCCTAGACACATCCTAGAAACCGAACTAAATATGTTGAGACAGGGAAGTATGTCCATAATGGAATACTATAATAAGGTCAATGAGAAACTCACGTTGTTGATAAATAAAACGATTATGACATATGGAAACGAAAGTTCAATGACAAATGATTCGAACGAATTCCACAGGCAAACAGCATTGAAAGTATTCGTATCAGGATTGAATCATCCTTATAATAACATAGTATCGTCCATGCAACCAATAGATTTACCAAATGCTTTAGCGAAAGCACAGGAACAGGAATCTAATTATCATAGGGCTCAGATAGCCATGAACTACGAAAGGAATGTAAAAACCCAACCGCATAATAAAAATAAATATGGTAATAAACATGACAATAATATGAGATACCCAACAAATCCGCAGAATAGTAATAATAATAATAGAAACTTCCAACAGAGACAGTTCTCTAAACCAGAACCGATGGATGTAGACTCTAGCGGACAATATAGACATAATAATGTTAACCAGAATGAAAGAAATTACAAACAACCAGTGTATAGGAATAATTTCCAACCAAATAATAACAATAATAATTTCAATCGAGATAATCATGCAGCGAAAAGACCATTTAATGGTTCAAACCAGGTACAGTTACAACCACAAGTAAAGAATCACCGAGTAAATAATTTAACAGGCGATCAGGAAGAAATTAAGGAAACTGATAAGACAGTTGAAAATCATTTTTTAGATTAAATGATGACTTGCCTTACATAATAAAGAAAGATTTAGGGACAGGTCAAAGATACAAAGTTTTGATAGACTCAGGTGCGACAAGTTGTTACATTAGGACAGGTATATATAAAAATAGGAATGAATTACCAAATCAGAAACAGGTACGGACAATAAATGGGACGAGATTATTAAAACACTATCACGAGATTACGTTATTAGGAGAAAAGACCATTTTTTATGAAATAGACACATTGGAATCAGATTTATTGATAGGATATAACCTATTAAAAAAGGTAAATGCAGTAATAGACATTGCCAACAGGAAGCTAATATATAGTAAAGGAATTGAAAAAATAATCAGTTCAGACGATGAAACTGTCGTTAATGAAAATATAAGTAAATATTATAAACCAGAGATAATTAATACTGGTATAAAAGTAGAACCAGCGGAGAAATTTAAAACACAAAGTCAAGTGGAAACCACTAAGAAGGTTATGAAAAGAAAAACTCATAAAAAGAAAGTATACAACACAAGAAGTAACACAAAGATGACTAGAAGTTACGAAAATTTGCAAATGCTAAATAATATGGAAGTACAGGGAATAGGTACACAAAATTCTGAACAAAATGACGACGAAGAAATACAAATCTTAAAAAATCAGATAAGAAACGAAATACAGGAGTTACACTCGACAATAAATGTGAACTTACCATTTAGAACAGATGTAAAAGCAGAAATAAGAACTGAAAAGGAAGGACCAATATGGAGTAGACAATATCCTTATCCTTTTGCAGCATCAAATTACGTCAACGAAGAGATAAATAGAATGTTGAAAGAAGGAATAATTAGGGAAAGTAGAAGCCCCTACAATTCACCAATATGGATAGTACCAAAGAAGGGATTAAACGAAGATGGTACACCGAAACAAAGAATGGTTATCGATTTTAAGAAATTAAACGAAATAACTATACCCGATACATATCCAATACCAGAGACAGAAATTATTTTATCTAATTTAGGTCAATCAAAGTATTTTAGTACTATTGATTTAGAATCGGGATTTCATCAAATTTTAATGTCAGAAAAAGACATAGAGAAAACTGCGTTCTCAGTTAATAATGGAAAGTATGAATACATAAGAATGCCATTCGGATTAAAAAATGCACCCAGCATATTTCAAAGAGCTATGGATAATATATTGCGGGAATATATAGGAAAATTCTGCCATGTATACATAGACGACATAATAATATTCTCAAAGAATCTGGAAGAACATACCAGACATTTAAAATTAATTATCCAAAGATTAAAGGACTCAAATATGAAAATCTCATTAGAAAAATGCAAGTTCTATAGAACAGAAGTAGAATTTCTAGGCTACATAATAGCAGAAGGAATAATAAAAACAGACCCAAAGAAAATCGAAACAATAAATGAATATCCATTCCCAACCACATTGAGGCAACTAAGAGGATTCTTAGGTATAACGGGATATTATAGAAAGTTTATTAAAGATTATGCAAAAATTGCTAAACCATTAACTAAACACTTATCAGGAAAAGGTCAAATATCACAGCAAATGTCAAAAAAGACACCAGTAGAATTAGATTATCAAGCAGAAAAAGCTTTCGAAAAATTAAAAAGAATGTTAGCAGATACTGTAGAACTTAGTCAACCAGACTATACAAAGAAATTCGTTTTAACCACCGACGCATCGAATGAAGCGATGGGAGCTGTATTATCACAAGATAACAGACCAATAATATTCATTTCCAAGACATTGGACAAAACAGAGCAAAACTACGCTACAAATGAAAAAGAGCTATATGCTATAGTATGGTCATTGAGGACTTTGAGGAATTATTTATATGGAGCAAAAGAGTTGGAAATCCATACGGACCATCAACCTTTGACATTTTCCATGTCACCTAGAAACCCCAATGCGAAGATTAAAAGATGGCTTTTATTATTAGAAGAGTATGCCCCAAAAATAATCTATAAACCAGGAAAAACAAATATAGTAGCGGATGCTTTATCTAGACAATATATGAACCATATATCAGACACAACTTCTGAAAACGGATCGACAAGCTCAATCGATACCCAACATTCATGTGAAAGCGTAGATACCAATCAAATTCCGGAAACAGGAAAACCTTTAAATCAGTTTAAACAACAGTTAGTAATTCATACAGGGAATATAACGATACACGAACAGTTAGACGTGTTCGATAAGAAAAGACATTTAATTAATTTCAACGATACCGAGGATTTAGTACCAATTTTAAAGGAATATTTAAGACCAGGTATTGTAACGGCAATACACTGTACGCCCGAAGTGTTATATAGAATCAAGGATATGTTGAGAGAAACATTTCCTGGAATGAAATTCGTTTATACAAAACATATGCCAATAGATGTAACAGATGACGAAGACAAACGAAATGTAATTGAAAAAGAGCATACGAGAGCTCACAGGAATTATTTTGAAAATTATAAACAAATGAGAGTTAAGTTTTACTGGCCAAATATGATAAGAGAATTGAAAGAATTCATAAGAAATTGTAACGTTTGTAATAAAAACAAATATGTTAGACACCCAGTAACTATACCAATAGGGGAAGCACCCATTCCAGAAAGAGAAGGTGAACAATTTCACTTAGACATATTCTATGCGGAAAGTAAAATATTTTTGACATGCATTGATGCATACTCAAAGTTTTTAACAATAAAACAAATTGAGGATAGGACTAACCTAGATGAAAAAGTTCTAGAAATCTTACAGATATTTCCAGAAGCAACAACCTTAATGTTAGATAATGAAGGAGGATTTACCTCATTACAATTTAAATCTCTAATGCAAAGAATGGGAATACAATTGAAGTACTGCAGCCCAGGACATAGCAAATCGAATGGACAAGTAGAAAGGGTTCATTCCACTTTAATAGAAATATCGAGATGTATCAAGGAAGAATATCAGATTATCGATAGTATAGAAGCTATTTATAAAGCAGCACAACAGTACAATAAATCCATACATTCTGTAACAGGATTACAGCCAGCCGACATCTTGTTTAATAAAGTAGACCATACCGAAGTTAAAGATAAATTAAAAAGGGCACAAGCACAAATGTTAGATAGGGAAAATAAGAATCGAAAGATTAGGAATTTCAAAGAAGGAGAGATAATATATGAAAAGATATTGAATGAAAGGAATAAATTACGACCAAGATATAAAAAACAGAAAGTAAGAAAAGATTTGGGAAAAACAGTCTTAATATATAATAATAACAGAATGATTCATAAAGATAACATAAAATAATCTTTACAGATGAATTTATTGATAATAGCACTCATAATACCACTGATTGGAGCAGACATAGTGGATTACACGAGAGAGGATTATATTCTGATCGAAAATGGAGAATGTGCTATATACGAGAAATATGGTAAAATATTTCATGTCACAAACCTATCTTATTATTCAAATGTAATCAGGGAAAACAAAGCTATGATGAGTAAGGTATTGACGGATTATTATGAAGTAGAAATAAAGATAGACGGGAGAGATCCACAACCTCATAAAAATGACGTAGACGTACAATGGACAACCATAGAAGTTGAGATAGAATTAATAGAGACTTTATTGGAAGAACTAAGGATAAATACAAGAAACAAAAGAGGTATAAATGAATTAGGAACCTTATGGAAGTGGATAGCAGGTACCCCAGATCATGATGACATGATACAGATAAATGATAAGATTACAGAATTAATAGTCAATAATAACAAACAATTTGTTACTAACTCTAGAATATTCTCAATAATAAGTAATATGAGCAAATCAATAGATATAATGAGAAACGGTAAAGGAAACCTAAAAGTAATAAAAAGAAGGAACAGATTAATACTACAGGATTTAACAAATATCATACATGCAATTAGTTTAGCCAAAGCAGATATCATTTTTACAGGAATTCTTAATTTAAAAGAAATAAGGGAAATAATGAAACTAGAACAGGATAAAGTAATACTGACAGACATCTTAGATGCTTCAAAATTTAAAATGGTTCAAACAATAGATTGTATAATTATGTATATTAAATTCCCAATAGTTAAAAAAGTATGTAAACTTTACGATGCTAGAGCAATAAGTAAAAATAATACCGAATTGTTAATTGAAAAACAAATAGCAAAATGTCACAATAAATATACCAATATTAAAGATTGTAAAACAGAAATGAGAAACACATTTTGTAAAACATCTAATGAAGAAACATGTTTAAGCAATATCTTAAATAACAATCATGCCAAATGTAAAAATATCAAGAAAAAGACTCCAAGAATAGAAGTAATAAAAGACGGAGCAATTATAATATCAGGCAATAATACAGTAGATAATATAGAAATTGAAGGAACATATCTTGTAACTTTCGAAAATAATGTAACTATTAATAATATTACAATAGAAAATCCTTCAACTATAATTCAAAACTATGTAAAAAATAACCGTATACCCATATTCGATATAATTGATACTATACATAATAACACAGAAGAATTTGAAAATATAGATTATATTGCAATTAAATCAGAATTAAACAGAGGAAATACCAAATTCATTGTAACTCTGAATATAATTATATTACTAATAATAATATATGTAACCAATAAATTAAGAAAATATGTAATGCAATATATAAGAAAGAAAAGAGAAATTGTAAGGAAAGCTGAAGATGAAAAACGAGAAAATGCTTTATACGAATTACGAAGACAGATTAATGAGATTCAAGAAAATTAAATAAGAAAAGTATAAAGTATTATAAGAAATAAAGTAGAGAAGCGGGGCGCATCTCTTAACAAAGGGGGGAGTTAATACACAGCACCCGACCATCCACATATCACAAAACTACATATATATATATCATATTAAGAAAGCACTTAGCAACAGTAACATGACGCCAAACATAATGAATTCTTTATTGGCTACACCCAATGATACATGACGAGTGTTAGTACGCATAATTAATCGGAAACGCACATAATACGAATAATTAGATTTTTTCCATAAAAAGAACATTGCAACATAGGTACACGTATCACCAAAATATCGTATGATTCCCTTTGTTTAAAAACTTATAAATACTTGAATTAATGGGAAAGAGTTCAGTTCAACTTTGGAGCACAATAGGGAGCTATCACTCAAACACATAAACGGTTCGCGTCGCGTATTAACAACAGTGAATCATCTTCAGGATTCCGCACTTTAAGCTTGTTACAAGAATCTACTAACAAATAGGATTAAGGGATTTATTAAATAAAGTGTTCAAAAATAAAAATATATTTTTTTACATTAATCCCACCTCGAAACATTAATTTGCAATCTTCAATGTAGAGTCGCTAAATTCATACCAATATTTGTTCTTAACTTCTCATCATACGACTCTCATCTCTTTATTAAAGATTTGGTAGATTACGAAGGTGAAACAAAGGTAATACCATTAAATAAAGAAGTGTACATATCCATGTCACACTTCATTCCAATGAATGATAAAGACAGGTTAGAACTCAGATTCTTAGATAGCTTCAGGTTTATGCCAAGCAGTTTAGGTGATATTTCTAAACATTTACCTCAACATGCTCTCCATGAAGTTCGAAGCAAATACCCCAACGATGCAGATTTTAATCTTATGCGAAGAAAAGGTGTGTTTCCATATGAGTATGTTTCATCGATGCCTAAATTAGCTGAAAAGCAACTTCCACCGAGAAGTGAGTTCTACAACAGTCTTACAGAGTGTTCTGTAGAAGACTACAAACATGCGCAAGATGATTGGAATCATTTCAAGTTTGAAACCATATCTGACTATATGGAATTATACTTAATAGAAGACGTTTTACTATTGACTGATGTTTTTGAAAATTTCAGAAATGTATGTCAAAGTATACATCGCTTAGATCCATGTCAGTATTATACATCTCCGTCACTATCATGGGATGCTATGCTTTTATGCACAAAAATCTTATTAGAGTTGCTTACTGATATTAACATGTAAAATTTTTTTAGAACTGCTATTAGAGGGGGGATTGTACAATGTTCAAAAAGACATCTTGTAGCAAATAATAAATTCATGTCTAACTACAATCCGATTCTAGAAGAAATTTTTCTATTCTACTTCGATATGAATAACTATATGGAAAAGCTATGTCAGAATTTCTTCCACAAAAAGATTTTCAATGGGGTTTAGATGTAGTAGATTTCCAAAGATATTCTCAGAGAGAATTTATTGCGAGTATACCACACGATGCGGAGACAGGTCTCATGTATGAGGTAACTCTCGAATACCCAAAACATTTGCATGACGCACATAATGATTTGCCGTTCTGCCCCGAAAATAAAATTGCTGGAGATTCAAAAATTCCCAAATTAATTTTAGACTTTTCCGAAAAAAAGGAATATAGAATGCACTATAGAGCTCTTCAGCAATGTTTAAAACATGGTTTGGTATTAAAAAAGGTTCATCGTATTATATCTTTTACACAATCCAGGTGGTTATCTCAATATATCGATAAAAATAATCAGGAAAGAGCTAAGGCGCAAAATGATTTTGACAAGATTTTTTGGGAAGACTACGGAAAACGTTGACAAGCGGAAAAATGTGAAAATTGTTAAAACTTGGGAGAAAACAAATCGAAACAGATTGGGGGCAAATGCCTTAATTTCCAAACCAAATTTTAACAGTTTGTCACAGTTTTCTGATAACAAGGTTGCAATTCAATTGGACCGTGTGCAAGTTTTGTATAATAAGCCAATATATTTAGGATTTTCCATCTTAGAGTTATCAAAATGGGAGATGTATAATTATTATTATGATTACCTATTATCAAAACATGCGTTCCAAATTTCATTAGCATACATTGATACTGATTGAGAGCAACATAGAAGTTTTCTTTGCCTAGTAGCTGGGACAGCTTATTTACCAACGCGTTATTTGTTTGTTCCCGCAAGAAAAGCGGAGGTGGTTTGGGTTCTCTTTTAGTTTCATTTGTTTCTTCATTACTATCCTCAGAGCTGAGAAGGTCAAATCGGTTCGAACTTACCGCATTCATTCCTTTGGAAACTTTGGGATCTGGTTCCTTATGAGGAGACCTTGCACTTGCCATTCGTTTTGTCACTAAAATATATCTATCTAAACCAGTTTGTATTTTCTCATCTTTGCCCGTTGTACTGTTTGGATTTGTACCTTTGGGGATTGTTCCTGTTGCTGTGGCAACACTATTTCCATTCGGATTAGCTACTGAACTTGAAAGCATACTTTTAGGCATTACGTTATTTTGCATTGTTTTTGTTAGCATTTCTGTTTGATTTGTTTCACTACTTGACAACTGCGGTGAGAAAGAGCGCGCATTGTTTGGGGTTTTGGTGGTCAAAAAGAGGCTGTCATCTCTTCTAGGCGTTGTTGTTGCGTTACTTTCTGTATTTGTCACAGAAATGTACGCATTTCTGCCATTAAGACTTAACCGCCTCTCAACGGAGGGAGTGAGAGACATGCACGAATATTTGTTTTTGTAAATTTCCTTTGTTTATTTATGAACAACCAACTATGATTTTTCACTTGATTATTTTTCTTGCAAAAAGTTTAGCAATAAACTTTAACACCAAATCACTTGTTAATAGCGTCCAACTCGCTTTATATGCTTTAGCAGGGTTAATCCCAAAGAAAATAATTTTTTAATAGAATTTTTGTGAGAGCCACTATAAACACGTCTGTACGCAACTATGTTGCCAGATAATTTATCTGTTTGCCAATGATGTCGAGTATGTACTCTGATGAGAACTTACTGGGACATCCTTTAACATACAGGGTCGTTTTTATGAGTTCAGGAATGTCGCTTTTCCTTACCAATTATAGCTTTGCGCCGTCCCAAGGTGAGGGGAAGCTATCCACAAGTTTTACGAGGACACCAGCGCAGCGTTGTGATGCCAGCCTTAGCATCAAAACACCCCTCTCAAACTAGCAACTCATTACTTCGATTGGTGGTTCATCCTTAGATTCGAGGACGTATGCCGCTACCCTCGTATAGACCAAATCTTCGAAGTTACTCTTTTGGTCTTCGGGGATTCTGCCAGATGCACTACTGCTATCAATTATGGCGTAGCATAGATCGTCTCGAAAATGTTGTTTAGCTATATTATGTAGAATAAGATAAGGCTTCTTACCCTTCTTTATGGCCAATTGATTTTTCCGTGTCTGTAGAGTCTTTTTGTTTAAAGCCTCGTCCTTAATGATTTGGTTGACTTGACCTGCGTTACTGGCTCAACTTTACAGCCCACGATCGAAGGACCCAGACTAGAGACCTCCTTTTGTGTGGTTACGTTAGGCTTATCCGAATTACTGGAAGACAGCGAGCCCTTTTTCTTCTTTGTCACTTTCACAGCACTATGTTCTTCGGGAGACCTGACTCTTTTGCGGCCTCCATGTTTTTGTTGGAGGTAGAATTGTCAGGTTCATACCGTAATAGGTTCAGTCGGTTCAACTTATTCAGTTTCCTTCTTTGTGCCCCTGACGTCTCTTTGAGTTAGCAACAATAGTGATATTGTTTTCATTTGATGATTCAGAGTCAGAGTCCCCACTGGCTTTTAAAGGCTGGGGTTGCTTAAAGCCCCGGCTGGGTTCTGCTTCATCTGTCTTATCATTTGTTTTGCCTGCGGCTGGATGTGCTCTTGTTTCATTTTCGACTACGGGATCCAAGGCACCAAAGCTCGTAGAAGTTGCTTGCTCACGATTGTTCGATAACGACGACACATGACTCGTGAGTGAATCAACGCTTGTCGCCGGCACTGGGTTTTCCCTCCCCTGCGTCGTAATCTCCTTCGTCTTTTTTGGTTTAATCTATGGGAGACACCCCCATAGCCAGTATTAGCCCGTAATAGGTACGTCGGTATAGGCCTTTCAGACTGAGCTCAGAAATTTCTGTCCAGAGACCGATGCATCCAATTCAACCTACGCTTTAAAAACAACAAACCACCTGGTTGCGTAGTAGGTAGGTGAATAGGTATTGCGTAATAGGTTAAAAACTATCCGCTCTGCGATAACACGTCCGTTCGCTACGACAGGCGGCGACTGAGTTAGTGTAAACGTTTTTGGTTTCGAGGGTCGTGAAGTGGTGGGTCCCTACTATTTGACGAAGAAGGAGCAGAAAAATCATGTGAATCTCTTACTCCTCTATAATGAATATAATTTCCACTTCATCTACATAAAAAATATGTCAAGGTGAGTACTTTTACTTAATATTAAATATATAATTTTTATTTTATTTTTCTTACAGATTGCTGAGAAGTCAATTTACAAGAAACACACGGACAATCTTCATTTGCAATGGATGCATACAACATTTTACGTCTGAAAGTGTGTACATGACACACAAGAAAGGCTGCAGTCGTGTCGAGGTACATCTGCCCGATAAGAAAGATGCTATACTAAAGTTTGAACATCATGAAAGAAAGCTGCGAGTACCCTTTGTAATATACGCAGACTTCGAGTCGCTGTTGGAGTATATAGATAGTCCTATTTCGGTTACTGGAAAGACCCAAAAAATGAGGAAGCACGTTCCTTGTGCGTTCAGTTTTAAAGTAGTATGTTGCTATGATAGTAGCTTAAACGAATTTGAAAGTTATGTTGGTGAGAACGCACCTAAAGTATTTTTTAGAACGCTTAGTTAAAGTCGCTAAACGTATATATAATAACCACTTAATGATTAAAAAACCTATGGATAGATTAACTCCTGCAGAAGAAGTAAACTTTTTAAAGGCGGTCCTCCACATTTGTGAGGAAAAATTAGAAGAGGATAGAGTTCGAGACCATTGTCATTTGACTGGTAAATTTCGAGGAGCAGCTCACAATGAGTGCAACCTTCAATGTAGAGTCGCTAAATTCATACCAATATTTGTTCTTAACTTCTCATCATACGACTCTCATCTCTTTATTAAAGATTTGGTAGATTACGAAGGTGAAACAAAGGTAATACCATTAAATAAAGAAGTGTACATATCCATGTCACACTTCATTCCAATGAATGATAAAGACAGGTTAGAACTCAGATTCTTAGATAGCTTCAGGTTTATGCCAAGCAGTTTAGGTGATATTTCTAAACATTTACCTCAACATGCTCTCCATGAAGTTCGAAGCAAATACCCCAACGATGCAGATTTTAATCTTATGCGAAGAAAAGGTGTGTTTCCATATGAGTCTGTTTCATCGATGCCTAAATTAGCTGAAAAGCAACTTCCACCGAGAAGTGAGTTCTACAACAGTCTTACAGAGTGTTCTGTAGAAGACTACAAACATGCGCAAGATGATTGGAATCATTTCAAGTTTGAAACCATATCTGACTATATGGAATTATACTTAATAGAAGACGTTTTACTATTGACTGATGTTTTTGAAAATTTCAGAAATGTATGTCAAAGTATACATCGCTTAGATCCATGTCAGTATTATACATCTCCGTCACTATCATGGGATGCTATGCTTTTATGCACAAAAATCTTATTAGAGTTGCTTACTGATATTAACATGTAAAATTTTTTTAGAACTGCTATTAGAGGGGGGATTGTACAATGTTCAAAAAGACATCTTGTAGCAAATAATAAATTCATGTCTAACTACAATCCGATTCTAGAAGAAATTTTTCTATTCTACTTCGATATGAATAACTATATGGAAAAGCTATGTCAGAATTTCTTCCACAAAAAGATTTTCAATGGGGTTTAGATGTAGTAGATTTCCAAAGATATTCTCAGAGAGAATTTATTGCGAGTATACCACACGATGCGGAGACAGGTCTCATGTATGAGGTAACTCTCGAATACCAAAACATTTGCATGACGCACATAATGATTTGCCGTTCTGCCCCGAAAATAAAATTGCTGGAGATTCAAAAATTCCCAAATTAATTTTAGACTTTTCCGAAAAAAAGGAATATAGAATGCACTATAGAGCTCTTCAGCAATGTTTAAAACATGGTTTGGTATTAAAAAAGGTTCATCGTATTATATCTTTTACACAACCCAGGTGGTTATCTCAATATATCGATAAAAATAATCAGGAAAGAGCTAAGGCGCAAAATGATTTTGACAAGATTTTTTCAAGATTTTTTGGGAAGACTATGGAAAACGTTGACAAGCGGAAAAATGTGAAAATTGTTAAAACTTGGGAGAAAACAAATCGAAACAGATTGGGGGCAAATGCCTTAATTTCCAAACCAAATTTTAACAGTTTGTCACAGTTTTCTGATAACAAGGTTGCAATTCAATTGGACCGTGTGCAAGTTTTGTATAATAAGCCAATATATTTAGGATTTTCCATCTTAGAGTTATCAAAATGGGAGATGTATAATTATTATTATGATTACCTATTATCAAAACATGCGTTCCAAATTTCATTAGCATACATTGATACTGATTCTTTTATAATAGCATCTCAAGGGGGTCACATCTTTTTTAACATCACATCCGAGGACTTAGAAATGAGGTATGATACATCTAATATGCCCCCAATAACATATATAATGTTCCTATTCCTATTATAAATAAACAAAAATTGGGTATGATGAAGGTTGAAAACTGTGGTAGACTAATGACGTAATTTGAGGTATGATACATCTAATATGCCCCCAATAACATATATAATGTTCCTATTCCTATTATAAGTAAACAAAAATTGGGTATGATGAAGGTTGAAAACTGTGGTAGACTAATGACGTAATTTGAGGTATGATACATCTAATATGCCCCCAATAACATATATAATGTTCCTATTCCTATTATAAATAAACATAAATTGGGTATGATGAAGGTTGAAAACTGTGGTAGACTAATGACGTAATTTGTTGGCCTTAGACCGAAAATGTATGCGATACAAGTTGAGGGTAGTAGGGAAATAAAAAAATCTAAGGGTGTAGGTTTAGGTTTAGGTTAGGGTGGCAGCCGTATTTTTTTACAAGCTCACATAGACCAGTTTAGGTCCCTAGTGTTACCACGGGCTGAAATGCCCCTCATCGAAACCAACCTGTTTGATATATAAATTTATCGATAGTACGAATATCAGTACTGGAAAGATCTGTTAGGCTGCCTAAAAAGGCCGACCCCAGTATATCCAGTCGTCGTTTACTCAAAGCGGGACAGTCGCAAAGCAAGTGCTCAATGCTCTCCACTTCTTCCTCATCTCCACAGCTTCGGCAGAAGTCATTGGAGTCAATACCCAATCTTTTGGCGTGTTCGCCGATCAAGCAGTGTCCCGTCAGAACCTGTACTAACGTAGACAATCGTTTCCTCTCTAGTGCGAGGAGATATTTTGACCTTCTCAGGTCATACCTTGGCCAGATTTGTCTAGCTACCCTGCAGGTGCCGATTTCTGTCCATCTATCGTTGGACTGCCTGATTGCCTCTTGCCTAAGCCAAAGCTTGCACGTGGATAGTGGCGCACCAATATATGCAAATTCTTCGAGAATTTGTAATGTCGTCCCTTTCCTAGCAAGTTCATCGGCTTTGCAGTTCCCCGGGATATCCCTATGCCCAGGCACCCATATGAGGTGTATATTAAACTGCTCAGCCATCTCGTTAAGAGATCTGCGGCAGTCGAGGGCTGTTTGTGAATTTAGGGATGTTGCCTCCAGAGAATTGATGGCAGCCTGGCTGTCCGAGTAAATGACAACGCCATTGTTGGTTACTATGTTGCGACTCAGCCACTTGGCGACTTCCCATATTGCCATTATTTCGGCTTGATAGACACTGCAGGTATCTGGTAGTCTGTGAGCTATATCCAGACTAAGTTCTTCACAGTGTACTCCGAAGCCAACCTTTTCATCAAGCTTCGAACCATCCGTGTAAAAGTGGAGATGGTTTATATTACCTGGTATTCTGCCGACCCATTCATCTCTGGCGGGAATCATAGTGATGTAATTTCTCTCGAAGGTGTACACTGTTGGTATATAGTCCACTCGGTCGGTTACCATAGCACTACACTTTGATATCCTCATGTGACCATAGTTCTTGTACCTCCACATTGATAGGCAGTTTAATCTTATTGCCGCTTTGGTTGCAACTTCTCTCGCCACAATATTAATCGGCAGTATATGGAGTAGGGCTTGTAGAGACTCGGTCGCTGTAGTCCTTAAGGCTCCGCTTATGCTCAGGCAGGCAGTCCTCTGAACCTTTGTTAGTAGGTTGGTAATGGTTAGTTTGTCAGTTGCCGTCCACCATACCACAATACCGTATAACAGTATCAAATTTCACAACATTGAATTGTAAACATAATATGTAATATGTATAAATATATACATCTTTTTTAATTTATGTAAATAAAACAATAATTCTTTTATATTAAAAAGTAAAATAATGCCTTGAATTTCGTGTAATATATTTCGTAAAATAATATAGGTATACATTTTGTTATTTATTTATTTTTGGTGAGAAGTGTATATAAAAGTATTATGAAACTTAAATAATCTTTCGAATAATGCCAGTTAGAGGTGTGTATTCTAGAAGTCGTTCGTGAAGTATTATGCAGTATGCGGAAGTGTTCTCAGGAATTGATTTACTGGTTTCGAATTCTAATTTGACATCAATAGGACCACTTTTAATAATTTCATTCTGATGGCTGACGTCAATTACAACAATTGGTTTGTCGTTGAATTTTTCACATGATATGATTGGTTTTGGCTCTCGAAAATAATATTTTTTTTGAAATTTTGCATACATATCTTAGAATAGCATAACGATTTTCGTCAATTTTCAAATTTAAGTCATCATATGGGTAAGTATCAGAATTTAAGTGTAGTTTAATGTTTGTTAAATTTGCGTGGATAAACTCCCCATCTTTTTCAAATGCAAACAAAATGAATCGAGGTTTTTCTCTATTCACAGATAGCTTTACATTCCAATTACATTTTGTTGAACCATGAAATGTCGGATTGAAGTGACAATCCCAACTACGAAAAGTGATTGGTAACGAAGATCCATCCTTTATTGTTTTCATTATTCGCATTTTCGATATGTCAGACAGGTTTACATGCGGAATTCTCCAAGTAATGTTTTTGGTTGTCAAGTTTAAAGTTTCCGTTGTATCAGATGAGTGGCAGACGTTGATATCATTGGAAGTCCGTAAAAGTATTAGATCATGCTTACTGTTCACACATCAACACATCCATCTCTAAGTCATTTCCATTATCCCAACCAGCATTTCGCATCATTTTACTCTCAAAATCGGTTAATGAAACAAAATTGTTTATGCTAGTGGTTATTCCTAAATATCGTGTGCGATCAATTTCGACGCCATTAATTTCATAACGAATTTCATCGAACATGTGTACCACACAATTATTGTGCAATCGAGCCTTTGTTGTTTTCTCCCCTCCTGTTTTGGCTACGACCCCTTCTATATAAATATAGCTTTCGCTTGGTAAAAAAAAATATAGCTTTCGCTTGGTGAGCCATTTATGGCGAACTCATGTAAATTATTCATAAAGGATCCTGATGTAATATTACATTGAATCTGAATAGCGTTTACTTTCAAAATATTTACAGGTAACTGAGAGCTATGTCTCATGTTCGCAGCCAAAATTCTCCCACCGAATCCCAACAATGTTCCTATTGACCGATCTTGATTAAAATCTATGACGTCATGAGAGGAAAATACTTCAATTTGTAGAGTATTATTATTTGCAGCAATCTCTATAGCTTTGTGACCATCATGTTTTCCATATACCCCTTTCAGGTAATCTACTATATCCTCCAGCTCGTAAGATCCGACAGGAATTTCTATTATCTGGTCTCCGATATGAAACAAATTATTGTCATAGTCCACATTTGGTATAGAATTGTATGAGTGAAAGTCTATAAGTGCACACTCGTAGTCTTCAGTTAATTGAATTGGCGAAAGTAATTATCTGTTCATTTAATTTAAACTATAACAAATTATTGTCATAGTCCACATTTGGTATAGAATTGTACGAGTGAAAGTCTATAAGTGCACACTCGTAGTCTTCAGTTAATTGAATTGGCGGAAAGTTGTTAGCTGTTAACAGATGACCTTCCAGTTAAGGCTAGTGTTATTGACATTGTGAACGCTAGTTGTTGAATGAAAAACGTTTTGATCATTTTTTAATTTATTTTGTGTAAAATATTTTATTTACAAAATTTCATTTTTATTTATCCATGAATTGTGTTGGCTGGAGAAACCCAACCATTTAACATATACTTGGTCACCTCTAGTTTTTAAGACCTTTTCTACAAAATATGTATTAGGGAAACGAGTTCGTCGAATTTCTTCCACATAGAACCGCCCTTTGATTGGATTTCCTTCATAGTCTTCCAAGATGTATGTCACAGGATTCGTTATCTGGATAGACTTGATTCGAAATATCTCTGTACTATAATTTGGGGTGTATCCTTTCTCAAATATATTTTTGTATTTACTTATACGAACGTAATCTCTCACACGCAATTTAGATTTTGGAAAAATTTTTAGGTGGCTGTATACTGTATCCAACAAAATTTTCTCATATTGTGGATTTACATCTTTGGGTGCCATCTTTATGGTACCATGATTTTTGCTTTTATAAACATCAATCAACTGCTTATAAATATCGAGCCATTAATGGTTTTAATGTTCGATTAAAATTTTCAACAATAAAAGACTTCATCACACTGTATGTAGAATAGTGATTAATAGAATATTTTTCCATTAACCCCTTAAATTCTTTGTTAAAAAACTCTTTTCTATCGTCAATTTTCAAATTTTTTGGTATTCTACCCTGACTTATTACTTTTTGTATAGCTTTGGAAATATCAGAGGCGTTTTTGGTTTTTGTTGCTTCTGCCCAGGCATATTTTGAAAAAGTGTCAATAACGGTTAGCAAATATCTGTATCCTTTATTTATTATTGAATAATTCCCCATTTCGACCAAATCCGCTTGCCATAAATCATCAATAGCCTTCATGATAACTCTCCTACGAGGAAAGTGCTTTCGTGCAGGAGAATGAATCTCGTTCACAATTGTTCTTCTCTCCATGACTAACTATGACTGTTATATATTAAGGTTGTAGGTAGTGACATTTTAGACATCACCTCAAATACGTCCGTAAAATTAGCTTTTAATTGTTTTATCTCCTCTCTAATATCACAAAATTCAGCTTTAAATGTTCTTCTTAATATTTCTTGTGAATGAGATAATTCTGTTTGTAAATAAACTTTGTTGATTGCGTCTCTGTTTTCTGATGGCGGCGCCAAATTTTTGATTTTCTTATTTTGGATATCGAGGTTATAATACCGGTCAACAACAACCCCAAAATTTTCGAAACATTCCTCCTTAAAGATTCGGAATTTGAAAAGTGTCCGAACTTGTCGACGCTCATTTTGTAATTAAGCAGTTATTAATAAAGTAATATATTATATTTGCTTCTTTTAACTCTTCAATAATTGATATTATTTCATTATTTTGATTGTTATTACCAGCAGTTTCGGATGCGATCAAAAGTCTAAGTCGTTCAACTAATTCATTTGGATCATCCCAGTATATATAGTTAGGGTTTTCAAGGTTAAGACTCATTAATCCTTCACCTGTGTCAGTAGTTTGAAACATTTTTTTTTATTATATTACTGTATTTAAAACCTTTGCTTCCTTTTATTTGTCCATTTGATTCATTATTTCTTCTGTGTGCATTTGTGTTTGTTAAAATCCTTTTGTAGATGCTCAGTTCAGATGAGTCATAATTCTTAGGATTTTTTAAAAATAGGAGTTCATGTAATCCAGGTGTTTACGCCCACGTTTGATTTCCAATCATTATTTTATCCTTATTTATTTGAAGACTACTATTACCAAATTTCCATTCACCATTTTCATCTTCATGTGGTCCATATATGTATAGTATCAAGTTGCTTGTCCTTTTTCAAAGATATTAAATCAACATCATTTTCATCCTTTTGTTCTTCCCCCTCCGATTGTGAAAAAAATTCGTCGTCATTTCCCCTAAATTCATTTCGAAGGTTATTGATAGTGATAACCTTCGAATTTAAATTTCTTTTCAGAGTTGAAATTCTCAAGATTCTCATCATTACACAGTTTTTACCGCGTATTATTTTCAATTTTGATGGGCGTATTCTTATTTATCAATTTTAAGATTTTATTTAGTGGTGTGGTTATGGGTTTTAATGTACTCTCTAGCTGATTTGATGCTTCATTTTGGCCCATTTTAATGCTTTGAAATTTATTTTTCAAAATTTTTCTAGACTTAATTAGCTCCTTTAAGACGTTATCATTCATTTTAAATTATTGCTAAGGGTGTATTTTTATTAGTTTTAGTGAATTATTCACCTTTGGTTCTTAAACTAACTAGTTTTATTTTTCAAACTGATCTGTTCCTTTTTAAACTTACTAGTTCTATATTTTGATCTGAGTAGTTATATTTCTTGATCTGATCAGTTCTACTTTTCAACTGAGCTGTTTTTAGTAATCGGGTTTAAATGTGACGTCTATTCCGATTGGGTTATTATCAAGTACTAAATGTATCAAATCCTTTTCAATATCGACCACCTTTAATGTCATTATCTTTACTTATAGTTAAAAAACCGTGTTCATCCTTCAACATTCGCGGCATATATCCAAAAACGATTTTTTTAGTGGCAAATCACTCCCCACATGATCGCTATATATATGTTTTATATTCATTTCATCCTGCTTGAACATGATAATAGAATGGCATACATGATAATAGAATGTAAATATAATGAATCTATATTTTTATGTCTCCCCATGCAAAAATAATTTCGAATATTATTCTGTTTTCCACATGCAACATCATCGAATATTATTATGGAACTTGCTTTAGCTTGATCTGGTGTTATTACATCTGAATTATCGGAGAATGTATAAAATCCCATACCTTTTATAGGTGTTATAAGTGTCTTCAAATATTCATAATAAGTAGATATTTTCAAATTTTAAACCATTTGGACTCTCAATAAGACTTATCATAATATTAGTTTTTCCGCAATTCGATGGTCCAACTATTAATGCACGTATTGAATTTGGTAATAACGGACTAAGTCTCAGTTTATTAGAATTATTTGGTGTGAAATCGAAATTTCGCACATTAATACGAGTATTAGTATCCTGTTTTACTAAACGAATTTTTGCAGCTGTAGACAATTGTATTGCTCATTCAAATTTATATACACTTTTTGTCTTTACAGAAACATTCAAATTATATAAAATGATAATATATTCGAAAAATAAATTTATTAACAAAAGAACCGTCAAAGGGGGAGGGTTGCTGAATAAATTAATTGATTCTTTGCCATTTCAACTTCATTTACCTGGTTATCGATTTTGTGGCCCAGGAACAAAATTAGAAAACGGCTGAAAAGAGGTGATAAAGGAATAAATGGTTTGGATGCCGCTTGCAAAAATCATGATCAGCGGCATAAAGCGGATATAGAGTTACCTCAAAGAGCTTGGGATCGAGTTAAAGCTAAGGATAGCACTTGGAGGGAAAAATTAAACGCATATTTGGTTTCTAACGCTATGAAGGACAAAAACCTCATAAACGCCTATGTGGGATGAAAATGTTTTCTACGACTATAGCGAATGCGACCAGAATTCTAAAGAAGCAAAAGCCAGAAGATATTAAAACAGCTATAATGATTGCTCGAAAAGCTATTGCTAAATCATTTAAGGGGCGAAAATCGCATGTTATTATCCCTAGAGTTATAAGAGTTCCTAAAATAGGAGGCTTTCTTCCTTTAATTCCAATATTGACCGCACTCAGTGCTTTGGGGGCCTTAGCTTCGGGTGGTGTATCAATAGCAAAAGCTGTACATTCTGCGAAGAATGCTAAGCAACAACTTGAGGAGAATTCTAGACATAATAGGAAGATGGAGAGTATTGCCATGGGGAGGGGCCTTTATTTGAAACTTTATAAGAAAGGGTTGGGAATCGTATATAATAATAAACAAAACACAAAAAACTGATAAATCAGCTACCCAATAAACCTCTAACTGAGAATGATCTAAAATTATTTGCGGTTAAATATATCTCGTATTTTAGAGGAGTCTTTATGAGAGATAAACACCCGAAAAAGCCTCATGTTAGAGAGTGTGGAATAGTTAACCTAGACTCATATAAAGGTCCAGGTACTCATTGGGTAGCATACTACAAAAAATATAATCGAACCAATTACTATGACAGTTTTGGAAATCTTCAGCCGCCATTAGAAATAGTACAATATTTAGGAAAAAACATAAGCTATAATTATAAGAGGGACCAACAATTCAATACTGTTAATTGTGGTCATTTGTGTCTAAAATTTCTTTCCCAATTTAAATAAAAAATATTTTTTTCTTTTTAAATTTGTAATTTTATTCATCAATTCTAGAAAATAATTTATAAATTTGTACATCTTTCTTAATAATACTTGTAATTTTTTTACCAAACTCAAAACATAATCTAGTTAAATCGACCTCAACATCTTTCTCATAATAACCCTTTATATCAGTTATTTGAACGTAGGTTTTATTTAAATTAACACATGTAGGAATATAAAAATTATCATAAAAATGTGCAATCTGCTTTTGAAGTATGCCATTCCAACATATGAATGTTGTTAGAAATATTCCTATTCTGGTTATAGAGCGCCATGTTTCGCCGTCAATTTTGATTTTGTTACCATTTTGCTGTAGGACTAAGAAACAACGACCATCCTTTTGTCGAAAATCGAAATTGATATTTTTTAAATTGAATGAATCGAAAAATTCAAACTGGTCCAGCCGCACCTGAATGTACTCTTTGTATGTCATCAGGTGTAGCCACATGTCGCCAGAAAACCCAACGAAATCTTTCCGTTTATTTTGGAGCCATATTATAGGCTCGAATTTCCATGTATGTAGTTAAGAATCCACATTTAACCTTAAAATTTAAATTAACGAAATATTCCATTTCAACGACAACGTTGTGGTTTTGGAATTTATCCGCCGCTTTAGTTCTACGTTCCATTATCGTTGACTGAGTAAATTGTACTATAATTTTTTCTTAAAGTGAAACCATATATAAAGGCTGCTAAAAGAAAGTTACACCTATCAGTCTACCACGAAAACAGCATGGACAATGTATAAATTCAAAAGGTCGGAAATTACCATATTGGATTTTCAATACTGTCGCGGTAATGATAACGGTATATATATGAAAGAACTGGCGTTTATGGGTGGTTCCTCTGTCGCACCAAATTACTTTCTATTCAAACAACCTTTCGGTTTTCGTGAATTAACTAAAGCAGGACGTGGGAAAAACAACTACTGCAAGAAATTCGTGAATGGGTTGGATTGGTCGGTGGGTTCAATAGACTACTGCTGTGTTGGCGATATTCTTACACCTCTAAATAGTTATAAGTATATTTTTGTCGTAGGTAAAGCTAAAAAAGACTTTTTATCAAAATATGTTAATACGACTATAATTAGGTTAGGTTAGGTTGAATAGAGGAGACGTTTAAAACGTCTCATGTCCATGGACATACACTTAAGCCAGTGGTTCGGCCTGTTGTGCGCTCCTTATTTATGATTTTCATACCCCACGGATTACAGAAAATCGGTACTAGACACGTATTTTCTCAGTATCTTCCAGTCATATCCTCTGAGATGAGACAAGTCTGGCAATATGTCGGAACCGAAATATCGGGATCTTGCATGTGTGAAAGCTGGGCAGTGACACAGAAAATGTTCTATCGTTTCGATGTTTTCCCTGCATGCCCTGCACTCGTCGTTTTCTGCTAGTCCTATGCGATAAAGATGTGCCTGTAAGCTTGAGTGTCCCGTTAGAACACTTATCATCTTACTAATCTCGATCTTGTTTAGTTTCAGAAAACTACTGGTTTTCTTCTCATTTGGGTCACCCCACAGTATCTTTGCAGTTGCTCTATTCCACACAGTTTTGTGAGCCATCACTGCCCAATGCTTCAACTCATCCTTCGTGGCTTCGAAAGGTTTCCAACTTTAAAGTTTATTACTGGAAGTTCTCTGCCCTTTGAAGCCAAGCTGTTTGCTCGTTCATTTCCAATCACTCCGTCGTGTCCCGGTACCCAGAAAATAGGCAGTTGATCATGGACTGAGTAATTATTTATCGTTCTTTTACAGTCTAACACTGTTCTGGATTTGACCTTTTCCGATGTTATTGCTTTGATCGCCATTTGGCTATCTGTGAATATGTTGGCATATTTAGGCTTTGTGGTATTACTGAGCCACTTAACACACTCCGTGATTGCTCGAACTTCTGCTTGAAATACTGTGTTATGGTCAGGGAGGCGGAAGTAAAGTTCGACTTCTGGTTCATCAATAAAAAGTCCCAGAACCGTCCTTCCTCCTAGCCTGGACCCATCAGTGTAGCAGCTGGTTCCTACTGGCGCATGAGCAAGTGTTCCGTTTTCCCAGGAGCGTCTGTCTGGCACGAACGATTCACAGGTAGCTGTAAGCCGCACTTCAGGAATGCGGTCGGAGATTTCCGTTGTTTGAATATGACCGACCAGTGATTGTAATATCTTCTGATGGTACGACTTGTGGTCTCGATTTATCCTTGTAGACGTTTTGCTGTGAAGGCTGCCTCATACTTTATACGGATATCTATTGGTTGGATGTGCAGTATAGTCTCCAACGCTCTTGTTGGTGCGGTTCTAATTGCTCTGCTTATGCCTAGACAGCACATACGTTGCACTTTTTGCAATGGTATTACGTTGTACTTTTTGTCCATTGATGTCCACCACACTACAGAGGCGTAGGTGACTATTGGTCTAATCACGCTCATGTACAGCCAGTGTGTCATATTTGGACGTAGTCCCCATTTTGAACCTATAGCTCTTCTGCACAACGACCAACATCTGTGGGCCTTTGTAACTCTTTCTTCAATATGATCTTTCCAGTATAGTTTCTGATCCAAGATTACTCCCAAGTATTTTATCTTTTTAGATATGGCAATATTCTTATCCAGGAAACGAGGCACGGTAAAAGGATGAATCTTCCTTTTCCTTGTAAATAGACATATTTCTGTTTTGTCTGGATTGACATTTAGTCCCCTTGGTTGTGCCCAGTTATATGCTATGTTAAGTGCCTCTTCAGCTCTTCTGCATAGCTGGTTTGGATGTGTGCCCCTTAGAAGTATTATAACGTCGTCTGCATAACAGACTGGTTTAAGTCCTTCATTGGTGAGGGCTTTAAGGAGACTGTGTATCGTCGTAACCCATAGGAGAGGCGATAAAATGCCCCCCTGAGGTATACCACGATTTACCTTGTCTCTGATTTTTACGTCATATGACCCACAAATAATCCATCTATTCCTTAGCATATTGTTGATCCAGTTTATCAACGCCCGGTCAACCTGAAACTCGTCTAAGGACTGGATAAGTGTATCGGTCTGAACGTTGTTAAAAGCGCCCTCAATGTCTATACAAACGGCAAGTGTGTACAATTTTTCACTGAAGGACTTTTCTATGTGGTGTACTACCTCATGTAGAGCTGTATCCACTGATCTTCCTTTAACATATGCGTGTTGCTTGAATTTTAGCTTGTCATCGGCTATCTTACTTTTGATCATATCGTCAATTATTCGCTCCATTGTTTTTAAGAGGAAAGAAGTTAGGCTAATAGGTCGATAAGCCTTTGGGATCGTATAACTCGCCTTGCCAGGCTTAGGTATGAAGACCATCCTTGATTCCTGCCAATTTTTTGGGGTATATGCATGAGTTAGGCATGCAGTGAAAACTCCAACAAGATGAGTTGATACCAGATCCACCTCATTCTGAAGAAGCGCTGGAAATATTCCCGCAGCCTTATAAGGAGAGAAGCTTTTTATTGCTTCTTTAACCATAGCATCCGTAATAGGTACTTGGTGCATTACATTTTCGGTCTGTAACTGTTCCTCTATTGGCCCAGCATTACCACTCGGAAAATGAGTTTTCATCAAAAGCCTTACGGTATCATCTATAGTTTCCATCTTTTTACCCGTTTCATCCACCAGTGTTTCGGTTTGGATATGAGTTTTTGAGAGGAACTTTTTTATTTTGGCCATGCTGTTAACGCTGTCTACCTGCTCACAGAAAACTCTCCAGGAGTTACGTTTCGCCAGTCTAATGATTTTATTGTATTCTTTGAGCTTTCTGTGGTAGTCATCCCAATATACTGATAGCTTTTTACGTCGAGCTCTGTTGTAAAGTCTGCGGACATCCTTGCCAATCGAGTGAATTTGCCCTGTCATCCAGGGTTTCTCATAGGCAGATTTCCTTTCTCGAAGCGGGCAACTATCTTCGAATGATTTTACAAGAGCCTCCGTAATCCTCCTCACATTGATATCAATGTCTTCTGTACTTGGATAATCGTGTTTAGGCTGGCCCAATCGATTTCTAAGTAGATTGCCGAATTTGGTCCAGTCGGTTTTAGCCTTATTACGGAAACTTATTGGGCTAGGCGGTGGCCGTGCAATTTTAAACCTTATATAACGGTGGTTCGAATAGGAGTGTTCATCCGAAACCCTCCACTCATGGATCTCATCAATGAGGTTTTCCGAGCATATCGTTATATCTAATAATTCTTCCCTAATTTTGTTAACAAAGGTCGCCTTGTTCCCTATGTTGAGAGTTAGGAGATCTTTGGGAGTCGTCTATCCTATTTGGTTGCACTCCCTCTTTATTTGTTAGTGAGTCTTTCTCCTCCTTTCGTTTACTACCTATTACACACTCTTCAAGTAGACCTCTTTGGGAGGCGGTGTTACTTTTTGTCGTTCCATCTTTGTTTGATTCTTTATGTACCTATTCCTATCACCACTATTGCTGGGAACATTCTGCAAACTTGGTGATATTATCGGCAATTTGGTAATGTTATCGACCTCTTTTTGGAAGGCGGTGTTGTTTTTTGTCGCTCCCTCTTTGTTTTGAGTTTTTGTGCTCCTCTTCATATCCTTATCACCACCTTTGCTGGGAACTTTCTGCAAAATTGATGATGTTATCGGCAAATTGGCGATGTTATCGACCACTTCCACCTCACTTTTTGGAATTGTCTCACTCGCTTTATTCTGTTCACTATTTTCGTTTGCCACTGCAGGCGGTACGTTCGTGTTTGGGCTCGACTTAACTGTCCTGCCAATGGGGGTTTTTCCAATCTTAAAGAAGATTTTCCAAATCCCGAAAAATGCCATGCCTTTTGTCTTGACAAGGCTATCCCTGGAATACGGGTCTATGCCTACCACCATCAGAGAACCATCGGGATCATTTTTCCTGTGGAAGACTTCCCACTTCCCCACTTTAAGGTTCGAATCTTGTTTGCCAATGACGCTGAGTATGCGCTCTGACGGTACCTTACTAGCCCATCCTCTGACATAGAAAGATGTTTTTATGAGTACAGGGATATCGCTTTTCCTTACCAGTTTCAGCTTTGCGCCGTCCCAAGGTGAGGGGATGCTCTCCACTAGTTTTCCGAGGACATCGACACAGCATTGTGATGCCAGTTTCAGCATCAAAACGCCCCTCTCAAACGTGCAACTCATTACTTGGATTGTTGGTCCATCATTAGATTCGAGAATGTGGTCCAATACCTTTGTGTAGAACAAACAGACGCACTACTGCTATCAATTATGGCATAGTGTAGTTCGTCCTGAATATGTTTTTTGGCTATTTGGGAATAAGATGGTGTTTCCTTACCCTTTCTTATAGCCACCTTGCTTTTTCCTTTAGAATGGGTCTTTTTGTTTGAGGCCCCCTCTTTTATGGATGGTTTGGTGGACTTACTCACCTTCTCAACAACAAGATCAACATCTCCTCCCACCATTAACGGATTCTGACTAGAAACTCCTTTTTTGGTAGATTGAATAGGTTTCTTCGAAGTGCTGGGTGTCGGTGAGCTTTTTTTCTTCTTAGTTGATTTCGCATGGCTATGCTCTTCGGGAGATCTGAGTCTTTTAGTAGATGTAGAAGAGTCAGATTCATCCTGTAATATCTTCTGCCGGTTCATCTTATTCAGTTTCCTTCTTTGTGCCCCGTGACAGTCTTTTCCGATTTTCAACAATAGTAATATTGTTATCACTTGATGACTCAGAGTCCGAGTTCCCACTACCTTTTAAAAGCTGGGGTTGCTTAGAGCCCCCCCTTGGGTTTTCTTTATCTTCCTCATCGTTTATTTTGCCAAAGGCTAGATGTGCGCTTGTATCTGTTTCGACTACGGAATCCGAGGCACCCAACCCCGTAGAAGTTACTTGCTCACGATTGTTTGATAACGACGACACGTGACTCGCGAGTAAATCAACGCTTTCCGCCGGTACTGGGTTTATTTTTCCCTGTACCGTAATATCAATATCAGCCAGTATTTGCCCGTAATAGGTACTTCGATGTTGGCCTTCCAGACTACTTCCAAAATGTCTGTCCTGAGACCGATGCAACAAATTCAACACCCACTTTAAGGTTGCGTAGTAGGTAGGTGAATAAGTATTGCATAATAGGTTGGAAAAACTATCCGCTCTGCAATAACACGTCCGTTCGCTACCACTGACGGCGACGACTATAATTAATCTTGAGGATAAAATGAGTCTATCAAATTTGAATTGCTATTATACTTCCTGTCCAATTCATATGGATAATAGATTTAAGTGTGCTTTAAATAATTTATTTAAACTGTTTGTATTTATTGAGAACAATTATCATCAGATTCAGGATTTTATCCTAGATGAAATAAATTACTACAAACATGTGTTTTATTTGCTCAAATTCGTTTTTATTTCTTTATAAATATAAAACGTAACTATACATAATAAAATTTGTGTGTGTGGATTTCTAAAATCTAGTTTGAAAAAACAGTGTGGTCGCATCTCACTAGTCACATTTTGCTTTTCGATTTATTACCATTTACACCACATATATCAAAACCTAATCTTGGTAGCGCACGATCCAATTCCACATAATTTATTGGTATTGTTCGTAGTTAGTCGCCTCAGCAGTGGACATGATTTTGACCAGCGCAGATGTTCAGAAATCGGAGAATCATTATGTTTCCAAGAATATATCTCAACTTCACGGAAATAGCATTTTAAATTTACATACCCTAAAAAGGTTACAGAATTCATTCCAAAACTTTCGAATAAAGAGAAAAAACATTTGTTTATACAGATTGTACTTTTATTATATACCTTTTTAATTATTTATTTTAAATACATATTATTAATAATTAATTAATTAGGGCATTAGGTCGTCTAATGTCCACATGTCGGCTTCTCTTCTTATTTTTTCCATTTCTACGACACTTATTGTGGGTTGGTATTCGTCAGCGCCATATTCTGAGAGTACTTGTGCCTGCTGAAAATATGGTGCACCCCATATTTCTTCCTCCGTCTTGGCTTGCATTTCAGCCACTTGTTCGAAGTCATCATCCTTCATTGCGATGATGGCGTCAGTTTCGTAGTCCAAAAATTCTCCTGAATTCATTTTTTGTTTTTAAAATGTATTTTTTAATTTTAGTGAGAGCTTTTGTCTCTACGCAGAGAAGATATGCTATGTACTGATTCACTAAAACGGTACATTCCTTTTTATATTTCGATTTTACAACACATTGGTTTGAAAATGATAAAACTCGCAAACCTTTTTGAAACATTATCAGCGATATCTAACCACATCTCACCCCTCTAGCTGAGTCGCCCTCGGGAACTACCCAGTGATGACGCATAACGCTGTCGCATACGCATTTCTAAGTCTGTCCCCGGATTGTATTCAATTAACACGATGTCGCACACGTACATATTCCTAAGTCCGTCCTCGGATTGCACTTCAATCCTCAAACCAGGTAAACAATTTTTGGTTGCCGAATTCTTTATATTTCAACAATGCCCCGAATTCTAGTAACCACGTTTAAATATTACCAGCGATGGTGCATTTCACCGCAAAATACATGCTCCGAATTCTAGTAGCCACACAAATATTACCAACAATGACGCATTACACGGTAAAATACATGAACTTATAAAATAATACCAACAATGGTGCATTACACGGCAAAATACATGAAGTTTTCAAAACATTACCAACGATGGCGCATACCGTTGCTACAAACACTACCAACGTGGTGCATACATGAACTTTTCACAACATTACCAACGATGGCGCATAGCGTTGTTACGTGCGTAATTCTGAACGACCTTTTGGCGGCATAATTAATATATATAAATATTATCAACGTAGTGCATTACACGGCAAAATACTACCTAAGTGTTGCATACATGAACTTTTCAGAACATTACCAACAAATACATGAACCTTTCAAAACACTACCAACGTGGTGCATACATTAACTTTTCATAGCGTTGTTTTGGCTGCATACCTATATAAATACATGAACTTTTCAAAACACTACCAACGGGGTGCATACATGAACTCTTCAGAACTTTACCAACAATGGTACACAGCGTTGTCACGTGCGTAATTCCTAACGACATTTTGGCTGGGATAACGACCTTTCAGCGGGATAACGACCTTTTGGCGGCATAACGACATTTTGGCGGCATAACGACATTTTGCCGACCAGCTATCTACAGCAGACATTTCCCCCCTACTTTTGTAACACCTCTAAATATTGATCTGAGACCCCCATAAAGTATATATATTCATAATCGTCGTAAAATTCTAAGACGATTTAGCCATGTCCATCTGTCCGTCCGTCTGTGGTAATCACGCTACAGTCCGCAATAATAGAGCTAGGTTGATCAAATTTGGTACAAATACTTCTCATAGTTGCAGGTTGTTTGAGATTGCAAATGGGCCATATCGGTTAATGTTTTGATATAGCTCCCATATATAGCATCTTACTTATTGTGATTCCTACTGTTCGCATCTACTATACATATTCTAAATTTTTATACCCTCCACCATAGGATGGGCGGTATATTAATTTTATCACTCCGTTTGTAACACCTCTAAATATGGATCTGAGACCCCATAGAGTATATCGTCATCAGAAACGAAAAAGGGCGTAACAACAAGAAAAATGGAAATTCAGTTTTTGATGGATTTCGGTACACTGTATCAAAATACACATCCTGACAAATTTTTAGCGGCGTAATCTTAAAAATGGCGAATTTATTAACAAAATTAAAAGGGCCTAACAAAAAATTATTTTTTTTTTCATAGGTAAAAATCCTATTTCACGTAATTTTCACAAACAACTTATAAAACATGTTTGTGTGGTTTTATATATGCATCATTATGTTTAGATATTACGTTTTTCTATCGGCAGCACTTTTCATTTTATTTAGTTTTTTGCTTCTCCTGTAAAATTTCCAAACATGATGATAGGCCCTTTTCCGTTTCTGATGACGATATATATTCTTAATCGTCGTAAAAGACGATTTAGCCATGCCCGTCTGTCCGTCCGTCCGTCTGTTGTAATCACGCTACAATCTATAATACTTGAGCTAGGTGGCTGAAATTTGGTTTGGATACTTCTGATAGCTGCAGGTAACTTGGGATTGAAAATATCGGTCCATATTTAGATATAGCTCCCATTTATAGCATCCAACTTGTTGTGATTCCTACTGCGGTACTACACACGAATTTTCTCAGTATCTTCCAGTCATATCCTCTGAGATGAGTCAAGTCTGGTAATATGTCGGACCCGAAATATTGGGATGTTGCATGTGTGAAAGCTGTACCATCTATTTAGTTGAATTTTACAATTTTCAATGTATATTAAGTAGTTTCCTTTAAGTTCTGTTGGGAACTGATTACATGTTTGTGCTACATTTTGTCTTATATTAATAGTTATTATAACATTTACTCCTATTTCAATTATTTCCGATTTCGGATTTTTTTCGTACAGACAATACATAGTTTCCTTATTAAGTATGTTTTTTATACATTGATTATCTCTATATTTGATATATTTTATTTTTTTTTACTTCATATATTTCATTGTTATTAGTTAAATATTTGTAATTACTTAGTACCAGTTGTTTATTGTTTTTGGTATAGGTATAGGTTGTATAATTAGTTCTTTGTGAATTTCTTGGCTGAAATTTGGGATAGTTATTATAAATATAATATCTGTTTCTTTAGTTGCTACTTTTAGTTCCATATTTTCCAATTTAGTAATAGTGATATTAAAGTCGTTAATTTCTTGATCTGTCAGTATGTCACGTGTAAGTGTGTTAAGTTTCGCTGCTAATAACAGTTCTCTGATTTGTTCCATTATTTTCTCTAAGTGATCTAATTCGTATTTCAGGCTGATCGTTTGAAAATCTGTCATTGTTTGGTTCAGGAGGACATATTGATGTGAAATTAATTTTAATTGTTCATTTCTAAGGATTGTAAGATTGCTCAACTGTTAGTCAAAGTGTCGGTTAATTCGTTATGGTCATTTGTTGCAATTATTCTCAGCTTTTCTTCTATTTCCTCTCTGTCGTCATTGTCCATAGTTCCGTAAAGATAATTTAGTCCTGTTCAAAATAGGTTAATTAGTCCTCTTTTTTGTCTGTATTTTTGTATTATACTAGTTAGTTTAGTTTTAGTGTGTTTTAATTGACGTATTAAGTAAGGGTCATCTATCATCAGAATTTCTTTTTCTAATTGGTCTAAATATTCCAAGTACTGGTCAGGTTTGAATATGTGGAGAATTTTTGTATAATCTTGAATGAGCTGCGTCTAGCCCAGTTGTATGATGGTGTATCCATTACCTTCGTTTAAATCAGTTATTATTAATTTCTGTTCTAATCCTGGAGATATCATCAGTAAGATTGTCAACAAGTACTTCCAAAGATCTGGAAAAGTTTTTTCTTTTAATGAATTGATCTTTGTGTAGTGTCGTTTTTAAATCCTTCTTATATTTTTTGTCATTTAATTTGCTTGCCTTTATTTTCTTTATATTACTAACGTGTTTGTCCGTTCTGTCGTTCTTCATGAACTTCGTTTTTATATCTTCATCCTTTCGGTTCTTGTTTCTATATCCTAGCATTCTTTCTTTTTTCAACTCAATTTTCTCAAATACCTCTTATAATTCTATGTCTGATCTAAAATGTAAATTTATTGGTTTTTCTCCCGTGGTTAAATGAATTGTATTATTATAAGCTTCAAGAGCCTGATATGGTAAGTCGATGTTGTAGGCAATATCGGAATTATCTTCCCTAGCTTTGAATATTCTAATATGGTCATTTAAAGAACTATGAAATCTTTCTATATCCGAATTTTCAGTGTGTCTCATGGGAGTTGTGAAGTGATATTGTATACCTTTTTTCTTTAAAAAGTCGGTAAAAAGTGAAGTTTTGAAAGCAGATTCGTTATCTAAAGTTAGTTTTTTAGGAAATTTCATATATAGGAAAAATTTTGTAAATGTTTTTATTAGTTGTAGTGAAGTTTTATCTGGTATTTCCTCTAGCATGGCATATTTGGAAAATTTATCTATCATGGTGATATATCTACCATTTCTACTTAAAAACCATATATCTGTATGATAGTGTTCATGTGGTGCTTTTGGCGTTTCAGTCTTCTCGAATGGTAGTCTTATAGGTTTTCTTTCTATTTTTAAATTGCATATTAGACAGTTATTTATAAATTTAGTTATTTCCTTCTTCAAATTAGGGTAGTAAAGTTCTTGTCTTAACTCCTGTTAAGTTTTATCTATGCCTGGATGATTATTATCGAATCTGTGATGTTTAGCTATTCTTTCTAGCAATTCTTCATATTTTGCCTCGCTTTGTAACTTTGAAGTTAGTTGTATATTCATACTTTTTAAGTTAATTGGATTTTCATTCCATTTCCTATATTCTGTCTGTAATTGGATTAGATTGTTCAAGTTTTCACAGTATAATCCTACATTTTCATGTGCTGCTGCATCTGATAATATTTGCGCTACTATTTGAGAAGTACATTTCTTGAAATGATAAGTAATTCTGTGTTTTCCGAAGATTGTTTCCTCTACGGTTTTGTTCTCGTTGTCATGTTTTATTATAATCTGGTAATCAAATGATTGCAATGGCTTCTCAGAAATTTTGAAATAATCTGTGCCGTCTTCGGCGGCTGAATGTACAGTTGGTACAGGAGATTGACCTCTCACATCTGTCATTAATTCATGTGTTTCCTGCTCATTTAGACCGTGTTTTCCTAGATACAGTAATTTTCGCTTATAACGAACCCGCTTAAAACGAACTTTCGCCTAAAACGAACCAATTTCAAAAGCACGTGCTTTATTTCTAATAAACCATGAAATTTTTGTCGCTTATTACGAACCCGTTCAAAGCGAACTTTCGGTTATAACAAACTTTATTTGCATTCAAAATTTGTTTATTTTTCGGTTAAAACGAACCCATTTGTTTATATTTCGGTTAAATTAGTGTTTATGCATCCAAATACAAGCTCAGTTTTACAACCTATGGACCAAGGTGTCATTCACGCATTGAAAAGTAAAAATCGCCACTTGCTTCTCTCAAAAATTGTTAATTCGGTTGATATGGGTGAAGATAACTTTATAGTTAGTGTACTGGACGCAATCAATTTTTTGCATATGGCATGGTTAAAAGTCAGCAAAACAACAGTTTCTAATTTCTTTCGGCACGGCGGATTTACCAGCAATGAAGATGAGTTCGACTCGGATGATGATCTGCCATTAATAGAATTGCTAAATCAACCAATGGAAACATTTACAGATGGTAATAAAAAGGGTTTGTTGAGTTGTCGTACTTTAAATTAACCTTTATTATTTGCATTTACAGTTGGGATAGAAAGCTTCAACGATGACATATGATTTGATGACGACCTTGTAACTACGGAAGAATTGGACGACGCAGCTATTTTGCAGTCTGTTCGCGCTGATGATGACGACCTTGACGACAATATGGACAACGAAGAGCCAATCCGAGTCACAACTACCCTGGATGCAATGTGTAGCGTAAGCTATGTAAGAACTTTTCTTCAGTCACGCGACACTCCACAACAAATTCTTGATCACTTGGCTCAAGTAGAAGTGTATATAAATGAAACTAATATTGGTACTAAGCAAACTCAAATAACTGATTTTTTTAAAAACTAATTTTTTTATACATATGTATTAAAATATCCCAAAATTGTCTTTAATAAATCAATGCATGTGCACTTACATACATAAATTGTTTTCTTCAAGTCTTCATTTAAACCGAACTTCGTTTAAAACGAACTAGTTTACCCAGTCCCTTGAAGTTCGATTTAAGCGAAAATTACAATGTGTTTTTAGTGTATCTTTATAAGATAATGTGGCGTCACAAATTTTGCATGTTCTACTACTTTTGTCTCCATGTGCCTTTAAATGTCTTAGTAGATATCTTCTAGCTTTATACGATTTTTTACAAATTGTACAAATGTGTTCGTTCCGTCCTTCAAATACGTTAGTTTCCCGTATTCTTGAAAGTGCGTCAGCCACTTTATTTTCTTTCCCTTCTACGTGTTGGATGTGAAATTCGTACTCATTCAGTTTGATTTTCCATCTTATTAACTTTGAATTTGGCTCTTTGAGGTTTGCCAACCATATCAATGGTTTGTGATCAGTCTTTAAGGAAAATTTCCTTCCGTAAAGGTAGTGTCTGAATTGTTTCACAGCCCATACTACAGCTAATAATTCTTTTTCTATAGTCGAGTAATTTATCTCGTGTTTGTTCAGTGTTCTAGAAAAATAAGCTATGGGTCCTTGTGACTGAGATAAAACAGCTCCTAATGCATAATCGCTTGCATCAGTAGTTACTTGAAATTGTTCTTCAAAATTTGGATATTTTAGTACAATATCTGACATTAGTATTGTTCTAAGTTTCTCGAAAGATTCTTTATAGTCTTTGTGTCCTATGTTGATTATGGAGTTCTTCTGCAATCGTAGTGTCATAGGCTTTGCTATCTTTGCATAATCAGGTATAAATGTTCTGTAATATCCACTTAGTCCTAAAAAGCTTTGAATTCCTTTTATAGTCTTTGGGATAGTTTGTCTCCTAATTCCTTCCACTTTATTTGGATTAGGTTTTATTCCGTCTCTAGTGACTACGTGTGCTAAAAAATCTGTCTCCTTTTTAAGAAAATCGCTCTTGTTCAGTGATACCTGTCTTAATGTTTGAAATATTTTTCTAAGGCTTGTCAGATGATCCTGCAAGGATGTAGAAAATATCAAAATGTCGTCCATGTAAATAACACATATCCTATTTACATGTTCCCTCAAAACATTGTTCATCATCCTTTGGAATGTTGCCGAAGCATTTTTCAATACAAAGGGCATGCGCCTAAATTCGTAAATGCGGTCTTCCGCTTCTGCTTCTATTTGATAAAAACCTTTCGTCAAATCGAGGGTTGTGAAGTAATTTGCTCGTCCTAATTTGTCCAAAATGTCGTCTATTCGTGGTATTGGGTATTTGTCTTCTCTCGTTGCCATATTTAGTTTCCTATAGTCTATTACTATTCTCCATTCTCGGTTCCCTAGTTTGTCTTCCTTTTTGGGCACAACCCAGATAGGTGCATTATATGGTGAATTGCTGTGGGTAATTATTCCTTGTTCACGCATTTCGTTCATCTGCCTTTCTACCTCTGTATCTGTATATATTGACGGGTATCTATAGCTCTTTGTATAAATTGGTCCTGAAAGTCCGGTGTAAATTTTATGTTTGGCTTCATTTGTAAAAGATAAGTCGTCCCCTTTCTTATAAAAAATGTCTTCATTATTCTGTATCAGTATTTTTATAGCTGCTGTGTCTTCGGCATTTAAATGTTTCATTATCCTCATTATCTCCTTCGTAATAGAGCTTAAAAATTTTGTCATTAATAGTCATTACATTGTCTTTATAGTTGATAATTGCTTCATTTTCCTTAAGAGTCCGATGACCTAGAATTCCGTTGAAAAATTTATGAAAATTATGTAGTCTAAAAACGGTGTCATTTCTCAGTGGTATTTGTATCTTTTCCTTTGGTATTATTCCATTGTGATTAATACATATAATTCCTGCAGCTGTTTTAATAGTTATAGGGTTTGTTAACTCTTTTATGAAATTTGGTGGGCATTGATCTTTATTTAATAAATTTTCGGTTGAACCCGTGTCTATTAGTAGTCTAAGTCGTCTTGTTGGGCTTCTGAGTAAGATATAGGGTAAAACGATGTATGTTTTGAGGCTATTAACGGAAAATTTCCACATGTCTCTTCCCCTAACGGTTCGACTTCTTGTACATAACTTAAATTAATATCCTTACTATTTCCTGAACAAGTTGGCTGCTCGTGGAAATGGTTCTGTCCTCTGGTCTGGGCTGTTCCGATGTCCATCGGTTCTGGTTTAAATTGATGCTGTTGTTGTTGCTGTGGTGGTTTCTGCTGCCATGCTTGTTGTGGGTTATAGATTTTTGGTCTCCAATTGTTGTTTTGTTGGTTCTGGTGATTTTGTTTAGTATTTTGAGTTTTCTGATCAGGTTTTTCTGCAGATTTCTTCCTTCTTTCTTCGTTTAGGAACCCTGATTGGCTCAGTTCATGGACTGCTTCTTCCATCGTTGATGGTTTTAACGCACATAAGACAGTCCTCATATAGACGGGTAGTCTTGTGATAAAAATTTTCAATGCAGTTTCTATGTTTCTTTCGACATCATTGATGCGGTCTTACTGTCTGCTTTTCTGTTTTAATAGTGCTAATTTGTGTAATATAAAGTTGTAAAAATCCATAGTATTTCCTCTGTATTGTGCTGTTCTCAGATCCTCGTATAACTGATCTGCAGTCTGAAATCCCCCGAAATTAGTTTACAAAATAGTTTTTATGTCGGCCCAATTATTTAAATGTGGGTGGATTTCCATTGCTCTTCCTGTCAATTTGCTTTTGACAATGTTGATGCACATGCGTTGTGCTTGCTCGTTGTATAACATTAGGGTTGGAATGATATCGTCTACATTCGTGCAGAATGTCGACAGATCCTCCTTACGTCCATCAAATCCTTGTATCTTTTCAAGATACGTTAGTGGATTAATATCGAGCGTTCTGCCTTGTGGTGGACCAGCTGCTGCGGCTGCTAAATTTCCAGTTGGTGCGTTTAGAGTCATTTTATTTTACACTGTGATGAATTTCTTGTTCAGAGAGTTCTTTTTACAGTGTTCTTTATCCTTTTTTACAGGCTTAAGTTGTTTTGAATCGCAGATTTTTATTTACGGATAATCACTTATTTTTAAAACTTAAACTTTCACTTTTCACGGATGTTTTTATTTTTTAAGTGACTATCCTACCGACTGCGCCAATTTTAGATTAAATTGATTAACTTATTTCATGAGTTGAAACCAATTTGTTCTAAGTGAATACCGGAACCTAAGTTGTAGCGAAATAAAACACTTAACAGTTGCGATCTTATCCAAAGACTAATTTCTTTCTTTTATTAATTGTTCATGGTGAGTATTAAAGCTAAACATATTTATGTATACTGCCCAACTCAATTCGTAATAGTATGCAGTGAGTGGCGATACGATTGTTGATATTAATGCAACTTGACTCTTATGTTATTTTCAGCGTCAGCTGAATTATTTATATTGTTTATGATGGGGAATTGGAAACTTCAATAGAAGTTTAGTATAATTGTTTACCATGCGGCAACTTGTAAGTTATTTTCAGTGGAAGTTTTATACAATTGTTTATTATGGGGAATGGGAAACTTCGACTGAAAGTGATATTGCCACAAAGAGAATCATTCGAAGGGTAATCTTCTGTTCCCCTCTTTGGTAGATGTCATAACAATATATTCTTAATCGTCGTAAAATTCTAAGACGATTTAGCCATGTCCGTCTGTCCGTCCGCCCGTCCGTCCGTCCGTCTGTGGTAATCACGCTACAGTCCGCAATAATAGAGCTAGGTTGATCAAATTTGGTACAAATTTATTAATATTGATCTGAGACCCCATAAAGTATATACTCGTATATTCTTTATCGTCGTAAAATTCTAAGACGATTTAGCTACGTCCGTCCGTCTGTGGCAATCACGCTACAGTCCGCAATAATAGAGCTAGGTTGATCAAATTTGGTACAAATGCTTCTTATAGTTGCATGTTGTTTGGGATTGCAAATGGCCCATATCGGTCAATGTTTTGATATAGCTCCCATATATAGCATATTACTTATTGTGATTCCTACTGTTCTCATCTACTATACACATACTACATTTTTATACCCTCCACCATAGGATGGGGGCTATATTAATTTTGTCATTCCTTTGTAACACCTCTTAATATTGATCTGAGACGCCATAAAGTAAATATATTCTTAATCGTCGTAAAATTCTAAGACGATTTAGCCATGTCCGTCCGTCTGTGGTAATCACGCTGCAGTCCGCAATAATAGAGCTAGGTTGATCAAATTTGGTACAAATACTTCTTATAGTTGCAGTTGTTTGGGATTGCAAATGAGCCATATCGGTCAATGTTTTGATATAGCTCCCATGTATAGCATCTTACTTATTGTGATTCCTACTGTTCTCATCTACTATATATACTACATTTTTATACCCTCCACCATAGGATGGGGTATATTCATTTTGTCACTCCGTTTGTAACACCTCTATATATTGATCTGAGACCCCATAAAGTATACATATTCTTAATCGTCGTAAAATTCTAAGACGATTTAGCCATGTCCGTACGTCCGTCCGTCTGTTGTAATCACGCTACAATCTATAATACTTGAGCTAGATGGCTGAAATTTGGTTTGGATACTTCTGATAGCTACAGGTAACTTGGGATTGAAAATATCGGTCCATATTTAGATATAGCTCCCATTTATAGTATCCAACTTGTTGTGATTCCTACTGCGGTACTACACACGAATTTTCTCAGTATCTTCCGGTCATATCCTCTGAGATGAGTCAAGTCTGGTAATATGTCGGACCCGAAATATTGGGATGGTGCATGTGTGAAAGCTGTAAGCTTGAGTGTCCCATTAGAACACTCATCATCTTACTAATATCGATCTTGTTTAGTTTCCGAAAACTACTTGTCTTCTTCTCATTTAAGTCACCCCACAGTATCTTTGCAGTTGTTCATACTGTTGCTCTATCCCACACAGTTTTGTGAGCCATCAAAGCCCAGTGCTTCAACTCATGAAGCCAAACTGCTTGCCCGTTCATTTCCAATCACTCCGTTGTGTCCTGGTACCCAGCTAATTCGCAGTGGGCTGAGTAAATATTTATTGTTCTTTTACAGTCTTAACAATAACTATCCTTAATCCTTGGGTATCCTGAAAAAGAATCAACTCATGTCCTTGATTTTATTCGTACTAAAGGTCAAACTATTATGAACTGACTATGAAAGACTCTAAATGGAACCTTGATGGCCCTAAAAGACATAACAATTTTTTATACCCTCCGCCATAGGATGGGGGTATACCAATTTCGTCACTCCGTTTGTAACACCTCTAAATATTAATCTGAGACCCCATAAAGTATATACGAGTATATTCTTAATCGTCGTAAAATTATAAGAGGATTTAGCCATGTCCGTCCGTCCGTCCGTCTGTGGTAATCACGCTACAGTCCGCAATAATAGAGCTAGGTTGATCAAATTTGGTACAAATACTTCATATAGTTGCAGGTTGTTTGGGATTGTAAATGGGCCATATTGGTCAATGTTTTGATATAGCTCTCATATATAGCATATTACTTATTGTGATTCCTACTGTTGTTATCTACTATACATATACTACTTTTTATACCCTCCACCATAGGATGTGGGGTATATTCATTTTGTCACTCCTTTTGTAACACCTCTAAATATTGATCTGAGACCCCATAAAGTATATATATTCTTAATCGTCTTAAAATTCTAAGACGATTTAGCCATGCCCGTCTGTCCGTCCGTCTGTGGAAATCACGCTACAGTCCGCAATAATAGAGCTAGGTTGATCAAATTTGGTACAAATACTTCTTATAGCTGCAGGTTGTTTGGGATTGCAAATGGGCCATATCGGTCAATGTTTTGATATAGCTCCCATATATAGCATCTTACTTATTCTGATTCCTACCGTTCGCATCTACTATACATATACTACATTTTTATACCCTCCACCATAGGATGGGGGTATATTCATTTTGTCACTCCGTTTGTAACACCTCTAAATATTGATCTGAGACCCCATAAAGTATACATATTCTTAATCATCGTAAAATTCTAAGACGATTTAGCCATGTCCGTCTGTCCGTCCGTCCGTCTGTTGTAATCACGCTACAATCTATAACACATGAGCTAGGTGGCTGAAATTTAGTTTGGATACTTCTTATAGCTGCAGGTAACGTGGGATTGCAAATGGGTAATATCGGTCTATATTTAGATATAGCTCCCATATATAGAATTCAACTTGTTGTGATTCCTACTGTTCTCATCTAGTATATTTATCCCCTCACCTTAGAGAGGAGGGTATATATCATTTGCTACGATCCAAAAGTGTAACACATCGAAGGAGTGACTTAAGACCCTAAGTATGTTCGGCGGATATCCGTTTTGGGTCATTTTAAGTCTAATGAGCAACGTCCGTCTGTCTGTCTGTAGTACTTCCCCAACAAAGGGTTAACATTTAGTGAAATATTGGTTATTTAATAACATCCATACTATTGAATCCTCTGAAATTCTACACATAGTAGTAGTTTATTAGTCACTATTACCTCGAGAAAAATAGGCCAAGTTGGCACGCCCGTTTTGGTACCTCCCACACAAATGGACCATTTTGTAACAAAAGTTACTAGCTTATAACTTTATTACCAGTGCATACAAACACCTGAAATTTTGTACAGTATAATGGTTTAATAGTACCTACAATACAGTGAAAAAGTTGCATTATTGCCACGCTTCTTTTGGTATCTCCCACACAAATGGACCATGTTGTACCAAAAATTACCAGCCTATAACTTTATTACCAGTGCATACAAAGACGCGAAATTTTGTACAGTGTAATGGTTTAACAGTACCTACAATACAGTGAAAAGTGGTCATTATTGCCAAGCTCCTTTTGGTACATCCCACACAAATGGAACAGTTACCAGCTTATGACTTTAATACCAGTGCATAAAAATACTTGAAATTTCGAACAGTGCAATGCTTTTATAGTACCTACAGCGGCTGTAATTGGCACGCCCCTTTTGGTACCTCCCACACAAATGGACAATGTTGTACCAAAAGTTACCAGCTTATAACAATAATACTCGTACCAGTGCATACAAATACTTGAAATTTTGTAAAGTGTAATGCTTTTATAGTACCTAGAGTCCAGAGAAAAATGGGCGTTATTAGCACGCCCCTTTTGGGTACCTCCCACACAAATGGACCTTTTTGTACCAAAAGTTAACAGCTTATAACTTTAATACCAATACATGTTTTAAAGTTATTAAATGTAATTTAACTGTATTTTCTTTAGGTTTGAGTTATTTTGTGAGATCACATGCTATCCATGGTGGAGGGTATATAAGATTCGGCATGGCCGAACTTAACGCTTTTACGTGGTTTCTTTAGGTTTGAGTTATTTTGTGTGGTCACATGCTATGTATGGTGGAGGGTATATAAGATTCGGCATGATTCGCAGTGGGCTGAGTAAATATTTATTGTTCTTTTACAGTCTTAACAAAAACTATCCTTAATCCTTGAATATCCTGAAAAAGATTCAATTCATGTCCTTGATTTTATTCGTACTAAATGGTCAAACTATTATGAACTGACTATGAAAGACTGTAAATGGAACGTCGATGGCCCTAAAAGACATAGCAATTTTTTATACCCTCCACCATACGATGGGGGCGTATATTAATTTCGTCACTCCGTTTGTAACACCTCTAAATATTGATCTGAGACCCCATAAAGTATATATATTCTTAATCGTCGTAAAATTCTAATTGTAATACACACCTCATATGGTTGCCTGGGCATAGGGATATCCCGGGGAACTGCAAAGCCGATGAACTTGCTAGGAAAGGGACGACATTACAAATTCTCGAAGAATTTGCATACATTGGTGCGCCACTATCCACGTGCAAGCTTTGGCTTAGGCAAGAGGCAGTCCAGCGAAAGATGAACAAAAATCGGCACCTGCAGGGTAGCTAGACAAATCTGGCCAAGGTATGACCTGAGAAGGACAAAATATCTCCTCGCACTAGAGAGGAAACGATTGTCTACGTTAGTACAGGTTCTGACGGGACACTGCTTGATCGGCGAAGACGCCAGAAGATTGGGTATTGACTCCAATGACTTCTGCCGGAGATGAGGAAGAAGTGGAGAGCATTGAGCACTTGCTTTGCCACCGTCCCGCTTTGAGTAAACGACGACTGGACATACTGGGGTCGGCCTTTTTAGGCAGCGTACTATCGATACATTTATATATCAAACCTAAACCTAACCTAACTCTAGGGACCTAAACTGGTCTATGTGAGCTTGTAAAAAAATACGGCTGCCACCCTAACCTAAACATAACCTAAAATTCTAAGACGATTTAGCCATGTCCGTCCGTCCGTCTGTGGTAATCACGCTACAGTCCGCAATAATAGAGCTAGGTTGATCAAATTTGGTGCAAATACTTCTTATAGTTGCAGTTTTTTTGGGGTTGGGGCCATATCGGTCAATGTTTTGATATAGCTCCCATATATAGCATCTTACTTATTGTGGTTCCTACTGTTCTCATCTACTATACACATTTTTTCCTTTATTTATTCCTCGAAGGAACATAGGGCTTCAACAAGATATTTCCAACTTAATCTATTACATGAAATAATTTTAGCTTCTTCCCATGATTTGTCTATTGCTGCTAGCTCTTTTCTTACTGTTCTGCGCCAAGTATTTTTGGGTCTTCCTCGTTGTCTACTTCCTTGGGGGTTCCATTCCAAGGCCATACTGGTTACGCTTTCAACTGGCTTTCTCAAGGTATGACCTATCCATTTCCACTTTCTGCGTTTTATTTGTATGTAGATGGGTTCCTCCCGGGTCAAGCTCCAGAGATTTTCATTTGTTATGGTGTTAGACTTTTATTTATAAAAACTTGTAGTCGTTGTTTTATCGACTCGTTGGTCATGGTTGACATCTCACTTCCGTACAACAGAGTAGATTTAACGCATGCGTTAAAAATGCGCATTTTGGTATTCCTCGTGATATGTGGTGCGCGCCATATATACACATACTACATTTTTATACCCTCCACCATAGGATATGGGGTATATTAATTTTGTCACTCCGTTTGTACCACCTCTGAATATTGATCTGAGACCCCATAAAGTATATATATTCTTAATCGTCGTAAAATTCGGAGACGATTTAGCCATGTCTGTCTGTCCGTCCGTCTGTGGTAATCACGCTACAGTCCGCAATAATAGAGCTAGGTTGATCAAATTTGGTACAAATACTTCTTATAGTTGCAGGTTGTTTCGGATTGCAAATGGGCCATATCGGTCAATGTTTTGATATAGCTCCCATATATAGCATCTTACTTATTGTGATTACTACTGTTCGCATCTACTATACATATACTACATTTGTATACCATCCACCATAGGATGGGGGTATATTAATTTTGTCACTCCGTTTGTAACACCTCTAAATATTTATCTGGGACCCCATCTATTTTCAATTTTCCAAAAATGGGCGGAATCGTACCAATAGGCTTGCTCCGCCCATATGTATAAGTCAAATTTTGAAATTGAAATATTTTCCACAATTCAGTAGCGAGAGTTCTGTAATTTTGTGTGTAAGTATCTGGTGGCATTCTACGCGATTGGTCCAAAAAAGGGCGGGATCGGGCCGCGTACATATAGGCCAAATTTGAAATTGAGGTATCTTTAACAAATTGTTAGCGAGAGTACTGAAATTTTGCGTATATATATCTGGTAGCAGCCTGCGTAATTGGTCCAAAAATGGGCGGCATCGGACTAATTGGCGTGGCCCCGCCCCTATATGTCAAATTTTGAAATTAAAATATCTTACACAATTTGTTAGCAAGAGTGCTGACATTTTGCGTATGTATGTATCTGGTGACAGTCTAAGTGATTGGTAGAAAAATGGGCGGGGTCGTGGCCCCGTCCATATAGACCAAATTTTGAAATTGAGATATCTTACACACTTTATTAGCGAAAATGCTGTAATTTTGTGTACACATTTTTAAGTTGAGATATCTTGCACAATTTATAAGCGATAGTGCTGTAATTTTGTGTATATGTGTCTGGAGGCTGTCTACGTGATTGACACACAAATTGGCGGAATAGGACCAGTGAGTGTAGCCCAGCCTATATAAGCCAATATTTTCAATTGATGTGTCTTGCACAATTTGTTAGCATGAGTGCTGAAATTTAGTGCATGTGTATCCGGCGGCAATTAAATTTTGAAATTGAGATATCTTCACAATTTCTTAGCGAGAGGGCTCTTATTTTATGGAGATGTTTTTGGTGGCAGTATTCGTGATTCGTTCAAAAATGGACGGGATCGGAAATCTTAATCTGGGGCAACGAAGTGGACCGGGTCCAGCTATATATATATAAATGGATGTGTGTGTGATACGTTTGGACTCCAAAACGGCTGGATCGGTTTTGATGAAATTTTCAGGGATTATTCAGATAAGCCTAGAGGGTGACATAGGCTTTATAAGTTCTTGATTGAGGGGGCGTGGGTCCGCCCATATAAGCCAATTTTTTAAGTGATTCCTACTGTCCCTATCTACATGAGCCATGTTTTGATAAATGGACGGGATCGGAAATCTGAAGTCTGGGGCAACGAAGTGGACCGGGTCCAGCTAGTAAAGTATATATATTCTTAATCGTCGTAAAATTCTAAGACGTCTGTCCGTCCGTCCGTCTGTGGAAATCACGCTACCGTCCGCAATAATAGAGCTAGGTTGATCAAATTTGGTACAAATATTCTTATAGCTGCAGGTTGTTTGGGATTGAAAATGGGCCATATCGGTCAATGTTTTGATATAGCTCCCATATATAGCATCTTACTCATTGTGATTCCTACAGTTCTCATCTACTATACATGTACTACATTTTTATACCCTCCACCATAGGATGGTGGTATATTCATTTTGTCACTCAGTTTGTAACACCTCTAAATATTGATCTCAGACATAAAGTATACATATTCTTAATCATCGTAAAATTCTAAGACGATTTAGCCATGTCCGTCCGTCCGTCTGTTGTAATCACGCTACAATCTATAATACTTGAGCTAGGTGGCTGAAATTTGGTTTGGATACTTCTTATAGCTGCAGGTAACTTGGGATTGAAAATGGGCGATATCGGTCCATATTTAGATATTGCTCCTATATATAGCATCCAACTTCTTGTGATTCCTACCGTTCTCATCTTGTATATTTTTTGTGTTTTTCGGTGTTATTTTCTTTAGGTTTCAGTTATTTTGTGAGGTCACATGCTATCCACGGTGGAGAGTATATAAGATTCGGCATGGCGGAACTTAACGCCTTTACTCGTTATACTTCATGAGCTACAGAAAATCGGTACTACACACGAATTTTCTCAGCATCTTTTATTCATATCCTCTGAAATGGGTCAAGTCTGGTAATATGTCGGACCCGAAATATTGGGATGTTGCATGTGTGAAAGCTGTAAGCTTGAGTGTCCCGTTAGAACACTCATCATCTTACTAATCTCGATCTTGTTTAGTTTCCGAAAACTACTTGTTTTCTTCTCATTTAAGTCACCCCACAGTATCTTTGCAGTTGTTCAAACTGTTGCTTTATTCCACACAATTTTGTGAGCCATAACTGCCCAGTGCTTCAACTCATGAAGCCAAACTGCTTGCCCGTTCATTTCCAATCACTCCGTTGTGTCCTGGTACCCAGCTAATTCGCAGTGGGCTGAGTACAGGTGGTTGATATGTATTGCAACCAACTTCAGTTTGCTATCATTTCTAAACCGCTAGTCTGATAGCTGACAGATTTATTTCAGTGACAGTTAATTTTATTGTTTACAAGATTACAAAAGCATTTTGATCTATTGAATTCAGAAAAAAATTATTCGTGATGGAATTCAAGCGTGATAGTGTGATTGCTTTATATTTGGGTGGAAAAACACAAGTGGCTATCGTTAGAGCCCTCCAGCATTTAAATGTGAATAAATCTTTTGTTTCTCGTACCATTGCTCGTTACCGTGATACTGGCAGTGTTGCATCGCGTCCAAAAATTGGACGAAATATAACGGTAACAACACCAGAAATGATCCGAAAAGTGAAGGCCAGATTTGATCGAAATCCACGCCGCAGTGGTAGAAAAATTGCTCGTGAGCTGAACATATCGCGAGAACGGATACAGACTGGAAAGAGCCAAGGAGTTGCTTCGCTTGCACGAAAGTGACCAGTTACCGAATTTGGTTTTCTCCGATGAGAAGCCATTCCAAATTGAGCAGTTTGTGAACAAACAAAATGATCGGGTTTGCTTGCAAAAGAGGTCAGCTGAAGATTTACACCTTCGATTGGCCACCAGAACTCAAGCGCCGCCGATGGTAATGGTGTGGGCCGCCGTAACGGCCGATGGTCGCTCCCCGCTCGTATTCATCGACCATGGGATCAAAATAAATGTCGAATATTATTGGGAAAATGTCCTAAAGACAGTATTGAAGCCCTGGGCAGACAAACATTTCGGCCGCAGACCATGGACATTCCAACAGGACTCAGCACCATCGCACTCAGCACGCTTCAACCAAGAATGGCTTAAAAAGGAGGTTCCTCGCTTCATTTCTACCGGCCACCAAGATCTCCGGATCTCAATCCGTTGGACTTTTGCGCCTGGGGCATTTTAGAGAGTAAGGTTCGCACTAAAAAATACCAAAGTATCGATCATCTCAAGACGGGGCTTCGCCGGGAATGGGCCAAAATACCGCAGAGCCACTTTCGTGCAGCGTGTGATGGCTTTGTCGGCCGTTTGAAGGCTATAATTCGTGCCAAAGGTGGTCAATTCGAACAAATCTAAACTGTTTCTAAAATTTTATGTTATTTCCGACATTTTTTGCTTTTGAACAATAAAATTTAAAAACAAATTAAAAAAATATAGCGCTTTACTTTGTTGCATTACATATCAGCCACCCTGTAAATATTTATCGTTTTTTTACAGTCTTAACAATAACTATCCTTAATCCTTGAATATCCTGAAAAAAATAGGCTTCAGTATTGTTTTATAAATTAAAACTTTTTTCTCCAAACGTAGCTGAGATTTGGGACCTAGAAGCCAGAACATTTTCCGTGTCTTTATATTTAATTGTTGTCTTTTGTAAGAAATATATTTTTTCCAGTTTAAACGCCTATCAATGTGTAAGCCTAGGTATTTAACCGAAGTAGATGAGGGGATAATAACACCATTTAAACATACAGGTGGACAATCTTGTTTGCCTAAGGTATAGGTTACGTGTACCGATTTTTCCGCATTGACTTTTATGTTCCAATTCAATAGCCATGATTCTAAAACGTTAAGTTGTCGTTGCAGTGCATTTGAAGCTTCAGTAGGACAAGCATTTGTAGCCAAAATTCCTGTATCATCTGCATAAGTTGCTAAGGTAATATCTCTGTTACTAGGCATATATGATGTGAATAAAGTATATAGAACTGGTCCCAACACACTCCCTTGCGGAACTCCAGATTTATTATAACCAATTTGTGAATCTTCATTATTAGTGTTTACGTAAAAAGTCCTGTTACTTAAATAAGATTTAATGAGAAGATAGAAAGGTGTGGGTAGTTTGTTTTTATACCCTCCACCATAGGATGGGGGGTATATTCATTTTGTCACTCCGTTTGTAACACCCCAAAATAATGATCTGAGACCCCATAAAGTATATCGCTCACTCACTTCAAGAGTGACATAACTCAAAATTGAAAATTGCCAAGATGTGTAACTTTAAGTCCGTATAAAAAGATAAGTAACATGAAATAAGATGTTTAAATACGCTTGAATAATCCGAAATATGGTTGTTTACTTATAGACCAAATTTCGCTGAGATTAAATTATGGACATTTGCAAAATTCGAATTTTTGTAAGGCAACCTCAAAAATTTTAAATTTTGAGTTATGTCACTCTTGAAGTGAGTGAGCGATATATATTGTTAATCGTCGTAAAATTCTAAGACGATTTATCCATGTCCGTCTGTCCGTCAGTCCGTCCGTCTGTTGTAATCACGCTACAGTCCGTAATAATAGAGCTAGGTTGATAAAATTTGGTATACATATTTCTTATAGTTGCAGGTTGTTTGGGATTGCAAATGGGCGATATCGGTCCATATAGCTCCCATATAAAGCATCTAACTTGTTGTGATTCCTACTGTTCTCATCTACTATATTTTTTGTGTTTTTCGGTGTTATTTCCTTTAGGTTTGAGTTATTTTGTGAGGTCACATGCTATCCATGGTGGAGGGTATATAAGATTCGGCATGGCCGAACTTAACGCTTTGCTTGTTTAGTTTAAAAAGTAGGCCATCATGCCACACTCAGTCAAATGCCTGTTTAACATCAAGAAAACCCGATGAGCAGTATTCTTTTTTCTCTAGGCAATCTCTTATTGTGTTATCCAATCTATGGCATTTCTAAATCCGAATATATGGTCAGGAACTATATTCAGTTCTTCCAATATAGGAGATAATCTTTTTTTGAGAAGTCTCTCAAACAGCTTAGAAAATACTGGCAGAAGACTAATAGATCTGTATGAAGTAATGTCATGTTCAGGTTTATTTGGCTTCAAAATCATTATTATTTTGGCACATTTAAATGGAGCTGGGAAATATGACATCCTTATAGCGGAGTTGAACAGAACTGTTAGGAAGATAATACCTTTTTTGGGTAAAGCCTTTAATACTTTAGGGTCAATTAGATCAAGACCAGATGATTTTTTGGAATTTAGTTTCCTAAGTTCATCCTCAACTTCTTTAACCCTAAAAGGTTTAATTGGTAAGTACATTGGACATGGTACATCCAGAAATTCCGTTACATATTTAGCTTGTTCTGCAGAACAAAATGAAAAAGGAGTAAACGTATCCTGTAAATGTGTTTTAAATGCAGAAACTTTGTTTTTATCAGATTTGCACCATTTACCATTGGGATCCTTTATTGCAACATTTCTCCTTTTTGGCCGTTTTATATATTTTGTTGCTTTGTACAGGTCATGGTCATTGTTATTGTTAGAACTTAAGGTACTCAGATAGTCTCCAATACATTTATTTTTAAAATTCAGCATACTTTTCAGTTGATTTGCAGCTCTATTAAAATTAGTTTTATCTGCTGGACTCCTTGTTCTTTGCCACGTTTTACGCAAGCGTCTTTTTACTTTAATAAGGTGACGAATCTCAACGGTTGTGCGGAAGCTAAAATACTTTCCACTATCCACTTGTGGTGTTGATTTAAAAGCAGCCTCGTGTATTAGTTTCGTGAAACTTTGAACTGCACTATCCAAATCTTCAGAGTTTCTGATATGTATATTCAGATCCAAATTTTCTTCAATATGGCTTCGGAACTGAAAAACATTTGTGTTAGAAGAAATTAGATTTCTAATTGTTTGATTTTTGGCGGGGCTAGTCTTGAACTAAGGTCATCACTAGCCACTATATCTAATAGTGATGTGGATATCCCTCCAAAAACAAAGAAATCTAGTAGATCCGGAAGTTTGGTTGGGCCAATATGTTGGCATACCTGCAGATAAACTTTATAATGGTTGTTTGATATGCATTTATATAGCTCATTTCCTTTTGGATTATACAGTCGGGATTGTTTGGCATTGTAATCACCGCCAACTATAAATTTATTACCGAGACTTTTGAAAAAGTTATCAAATTTATCGCATTTAACACTAAACCTCGGTGGAAAGTATACAGAGTAAATTGATATGGGATAATTGTCGCATACTATTTTGATGCCAGTTGCTTGTAAATACATTTTGGTTATAGACTCGGCAATTTCATAATTTAAGTTTGATTTTATTAAGACTGCAGCACCGCCATGAGCTTTATCATCAGGATGATTAGCTGTTAGAATATCATAACCATTAATTCTTAGAAATGATTTACTAGTTAAATGTGACTCCGAAATTAAAAGTATATCAATACAATTTTGGTTGAGAAAAATCTCTATTTCATTTAAATGGTTTAGAATACCATTGGCATTCCATTCGGCTATTACAAGATTCAGTTTCATAGTTTGTTCAGCATCATCGACATAATATTATTTAATGTATTAGTCAACTCTATTTGTTTTGAAAGCATAGCTTCAATCTTTTCCAACAAGTTGCTTTCTCTAGGTTGGTCTCCTCTAACAGCCTGAGAGTATGTCCATCCATTTGGAACTGTTCGCTGACTAGGTGTATTGTTATATATATGTTGATTGTTATTCACGTTGTCCCTCGTGTATCTTTTATTTAGAAGTTTTTGATATATAACCCAACCTCTGTAGCTAGCAGTATGATTACTAGAGCACTGGACACAATTCGGTGGTGTATCTCGAGTTTTCGTACATTCTCTTGTAGGATGATCTAAACCACACTTGACACATCTGAACTCTCTTTTGCAATATGCTTTTGTATGGCCGAAATCTTGACACCTAAAGCATTGAACAATGTCATCAAACTTTTTTGGAGCTTCTACTTGAATTATAGCATTATTAAATGCACGGATGTTGAAAATGTCTTTGTTGTTAGGGCTGGGATCGAGATCAACATAAACCATAGGCAAAGGCTGCTTGTTAGCTCGGCTTACAATATTTGGTACACTCTTAACTTGGTGTCCTAAGCTCAGAAGCATAGTTTTAATATCTGACAAATCAGTATAATGGTGAAGAGCTTTTATCACCAACCTAAATGCTCTTTCGCTTTTTAATTGGAATGTGTGGTACTTAATTTTGTGATCATTTAAATACTTAATTAATTTTCTGTAAGACTCTACTGTTTTGATATTTAGTCTAACCTGTCCGTCTCGCAAAGATTTGTGATTAAACTCAGTACTTTCAATTACTTTACATACGTCTGCAATCATTCTGGCAATATTTCCAACATCTGGAATGAATACAGGCGGAGGTTTCGGAGCAGTCGCAGTTGTTTCACTTGCATTTCTTTCAGATTCATCATTCATCAAAATATCAAATCGGTTACTGGTTGAAGGTTCCTCATCATGATGGGGTATTTTTTGCGATGCATGGTAGGTGACCCAGTGTTTTTCCTCTTCATTGCTACAACCTGCCAATTGTGGTCGTCTTCATCATCATCATCATTTTCAGCATTGTTCAAATCACTTAGTTGGGGATCGCCAACTTTAACAGTTGCCTTTCTTACTGATTTTGTTGTTGCGAATAATTATGCGTTGAATGCACGCATAATTAGGTTTTTGTTGCTGTTGTAAACAACAAGTGCTTTCGATGCACTCACAATATGATTGTTGTTGCCCTATGCAATGTGTTTGGCACTAATGGTTTTGTTGGTGACAAACTAACAAAACAGGAGTTTTTGTTGGTTTTGCAACTTCAAAATTTGTTTAACACAGCACACGTCTATCACTGAACACAGTCGAAACAAGACTGATGGCCGAACTTAACGCTTTTACTTGTTTTCTTTATGTTTGAGTTATTGTGTGTGGTCACATGCTATCCATGGTGGAGGGTATATAAGTTTCGGCATGGCCGAACTTAGATATTTAGATATAAAGTTATTAAATGTAATTTAAATTTATTTTCTTTAGGTTTGAGTTATTTTGTGAGGTCACATGCTATCCATGGTGGAGGGTATATAAGATTCGGCATGGCCGAACTTAACGCCTTTACTCGTTATACTTCACGAGTTACAGAAAATCGGTACTACACACGAATTTTCTCAGTATCTTCCAGTCATATCCTCTGAGATGAGTCAAGTCTGGTAATATGTCGGACCCGAAATATTGGGATGTTGCATGTGTGAAAGCTGTAAGCTTGAGTGTCCCGTTAGAACACTCACCATCTTGCTAATCTCGATCTTGTTTAGTTTCCGAAAACTACTTCTTTTCTTCTCATTTAAGTCACCCCACAGTATCTTTGCAGTTGTTCAAACTGTTTATTCCACACATTTTTGTGAGCCATCGCTGCCCAGTGCTTCAACTCATGAAGCCAAACTGCTTGCCCGTTCATTTCCAATCACTCCGTTGTGTCCTGGTACCCAGCTAATTCGCAGTGGGCTGAGTACAGGTGGCTGATATGTATTGCAACCAACTTCAGGTTGCTATCATTTCTAAACCGCTAGTCTGATAGCTGACAGATTTATTTCAGTGACAGTTCATTTTATTGTTTACAAGCTTACAAAAGTATTTTGATCTACTGCATTCAGAAAAAAATTATTCGTGATGGAATTCAAGCGTGATAGTGTGATTTATATTTTGGTGGAAAAACACAAGTGGCTATCGTTAAATGTGAATAAATCTTTTGTTTCTCGTACCATTGCTCGTTACCATGACACTGGCAGTGTTGCATCGCGTCCAAAAAGTGGACGAAATAAAACGGTAACAACACCAGAAATGATCCGAAAAGTGAAGGCCAGATTTGATCGAAATCCACGCCGCAGTGGTTGAAAAATTGCTCGTGAGCTGAACATATCGCGAGAACGGATACAACACATATTAAATCAGTAATACCCTACACCTCCCTAACAATGCGATAAGGGTCATTGCGATAATAATTTGGAATAATTGGTAAATAGGTAGGAACATATTATCCAATTCTAAACCGATAATCGCTAAATTTAGAAATATTCGTTCCTAAATTGGGAAACATCTTTCTTGAAAATTTAAATGATGGGAAGTAAAGTACAACTTATATAGCGCTTTGACACCAAATCAGGAGGAACATATATATGGAGGTTATATTTAAATCTGAACCGATTTCCCTAAATACTCATTCGTGTAAACAGACCTCTTTCTGTCGAATTTCGTTCTGATCAGATATAAAATACAGACACTGATCGGATATACATTTTTACAGGGCTTACATGTCAAATCGGGGTAACTTATATATGGGGGCTATATCTAAATCTGAACCGATTTCTTCCAAATTTAAAAGTGTTCATTTATATAATATGAAACCTTTTTCTGCCGAATTGCATACTGATCGGATATAAAATGCAGTTTTTACAGCGCTTACATATCAAATCGGGGGTAACATATATATGGCGGCTATATCTAAATCTGAACTGATTATCTCCAAATTTGGCAGTATTCCTTCACGTAATAAGAGACCTCTTTCTGCCGAATTTCGCACTGATCGGATATAAAATACAGTTTCTACAGCGCTTACATGTCAAATCGGGGGTTACATATATATGGGGGCTATATCTAAATCTGAACCGATTTTCTCCGAATTTTGCAGTATTCCTTCATGACCTCTTTCTGCCGAACTTCGCACTCATCGGCTATAAAATACAGTTTCTACAGAGCTTACATGTCAAATCGGGTGTTACATATATATGGGGGCTATATCTAAATCTGAACCGATTATCTCCGAATTTATCAGTATTCCCTCATTTAATAAGAAACCTCTTTCTGCCGAATTTCATACTGATCGGATATAAAATAAAGTTTTTACAGCGCTAACATGTCAAATCGGGGGTAACATATATATATATGGGGGCTATATCTAAATCTGAACCGATTTTAACCAAATTCAATAGGGATCGTCCTTGGGCCAAACAAATGATATGTGTAAAGTTTCGTCGCGATCGGACCATAATTGCGACCAGTACTTTGATTACAAGAATACATGCACAGACGGACAGACAGACGGACGGACAGACGGACATAGCTAAATCAACTCAGAAAGTGATTCTAAGTCGATCGGTATAATAAACGATGGGTCTATTTCTTCTTCTTTTGGGTGTTACAAACAAATGCACAAAGTTATAATACCCTGTACCACAGTGTGGTGTAGGGTATAAAAATGAGCTTGGACTAAAGCCATTGTAGTTCCAAAAAGTGCAAGAGCTTTAGGCAATCTCTTATCTATGGCATTGCTCCGGCGTTCCATGTTTATTTCTAAATCCGAATAAATGGTCAGGAACTATATTCAGTTCTTCCAATATAGGAGATAATCTTTTTTTGAGAAGTCTCTCAAACAGCTTAGAAAATACTGGCAGTAGGCTAATAGGCCTGTATGAAGTAATGTCATGTTCAGGTTTATTTGGCTTCAAAATCATTATTATTTTGGCACATTTAAATGGAGCTGGGAAATATGACATCCTTATAGCGGAGTTGAACAGAACTGTTAGGAAGATAATACCTTTTTTGGGTAAAGCCTTTAATACTTTAGGGTCAATTAGATCAAGACCAGATGATTTTTTGGAATTTAGTTTCCTAAGTTCATCTTCAACTTCTTTAACACTAAAAGGTTTAATTGGTAAGTACATTGGACATGGTACATCTAGAAATTCCGTTACATATTTAGCTTGTTCTGCAGAACAAAATGAAAAAGGAGTAAACGTATCCTGTAAATTTGTTTTAAATGCGGAAACTTTGTTTTTTATCAGATTTGCACCATTTACCATTGGGATCCTTTATTGCAACATTTCTCCTTTTTGGCCGTTTTATATATTTGGTTGCTCTGTGCAGGTCATGGTCATTGTTATTGTTAGGACTTAAGTTACTCAGATAGTCTCCAATACATTTATTTTTAAAATTCTTCAGCATACTTTTCAGTTGACTTGCAGCTCTATTAAAATTAGTTTTATCTGCTGGACTCCTTGTTCTTTGCCACGTTTTACGCAAGCGTCTTTATACTTTAATAAGGTGACGAATCTCAACGGTTGTGCGGAAGCTAGAACACTTTCCACTATCCACTTGTGGTGTTGATTTAAAAGCAGCCTCGTGTATTAGTTTCGTGAAACTTTGAACTGCACTATCCAAATCTTCAGAGTTTCTGATATGTATATTCAGATCCAAATTTTCTTCAATATGGCTTCGGAACTGAAAAACATTTGTGTTAGAAGAAATTAGTTTTCTAATTGTTTGATTTTTGGCGGGGCTAGTCTTGAACTAAGGTCATCACTAGCCACTATATCTAATAGTGATGTGGATATCCCTCCAAAAACAAAGAAATCTAGTAGATCCGGAAGTTTGGCTGGGCCAATATGTTGGCATACCTGTAGATAAAACTTTATAATGGTTGTTTGATATGCATTTATATAGCTCATTTCCTTTTGGATTATGCAGTCGGGATTGTTTGGCATTGTAATCACCGCCAACTATAAATTTATTACCGAGACTTTTGAAAAAGTTATGAAATTTATCGCATTTAACACTAAACCTCGGTGGAAAGTATAGAGAGTAAATTGATATGGGATAATTGTCGCATACTATTTTGATGCCAGTTGCTTGTAAATACATTTCGGTTATAGACTCGGCAATTTCATAATTTAAGTTTGATTTTATTAAGACTGCAGCACCGCCATGAGCTTTATCATCAGGATGATTAGCTGTTAGAATATCATAACCATTAATTCTTAGAAATGATTTACTAGTTAAATGTGACTCCGAAATTAAAAGTATATCAATACAATTTTGGTTGAGAAAAATCTCTATTTCATTTAAATGGTTTAGAATACCATTGGCATTCCATTCGGCTATTACAAGATTCAGTTTCATAGTTTGTTCAGCATCATCGACATAATATTAATTAATGTATTAGTCAACTCTATTTGTTTTGAAAGCATAGCTTCAATCTTTTCCAACAAGTTGCTTTCTCTAGGTTGGTCTCCTCTAACAGCCTGAGAGTATGTCCATCCATTTGGAACTGTTCCCTGACTAGGTGTACTGTTATATATATGTTGATTGTTATTCACGTTGTCCCTCGTGTATCTTTTATTTAGAAGTTTTTGATATATAACCCAACCTCTGTAGCTAGCAGTATGATTACTAGAGCACTGGACACAATTCGGTGGTGTATCTCGAGTTTTCGTACATTCTCTTGTAGGATGATCTAAAACACACTTGACACATCTGAACTCTCTTTTGCAATATGCTTTTGTATGGCCGAAATCTTGACACCTAAAACATTAATGGGGGGTATATTCATTTTGTCACTCCGTTTGTAACACCTCTAAATATTGATCTGAGACCCCATAAAGTATATATATTCTTAATCGTCTTAAAATTCGATTTAGCCATGCCCGTCTGTCCGTCCGTCTGTGGAAATCACGCTACAGTCCGCAATAATAGAGCTAGGTTGATCAAATTTGGTACAAATACTTCTTATAGCTGCAGGTTGTTTGGGATTGCAAATGGGCCATATCGGTCAATGTTTTGATATAGCTCCCATATACATATAGCATCTTACTTAATGTGATTCCTACTGTTCTCATCTACTATACACATACTACATTTTTATACCCTCCACCATAGGATGGGGGTATATTCATTTTGTCACTCCGTTTGTAACACCTCTAAATATTGATCTGAGACCCCATAAAGTATACATATTCTTAATCATCGTAAAATTCTAAGACGATTTAGCCATGTCCGTCCGTCCGTCTGTTGTAATCACGCTACAATCTATAACACTTGAGCTAGGTGGCTGAAATTTGGTTTGGATACTTCTTCTAGCTGCAGGTAACTTGGGATTGAAAATGGGCAATATCGGTCTATATTTAGATATAGCTCCCATATATAGAATTCAACTTGTTGTGATTCCTACTTTTCTCATCTACTATATTTATCCCCTCACCTTAGAGAGAAGGGTATATATCATTTGCTACGAGCCAAAAGTGTAACACATCGAAAGAGTGACTTAAGACCCTATGTATGTTCGGCGGATATCCGTTTTGGGTCATTTTAAGTCGAATGAGCAACGTCCGTCTGTCTGTCTGTAGTACCTCCCCAACAAAGGGTTAACATTTAGTGAAATATTGGTTATTTAATAACATCTATACTATTTATTTGAATCCTCTGAAATTCTACACATAGTAGTAGTTTATTAGTCACTATTACCTCGAGAAAAATAGGCCAAGTTGGCACTCCCGTTTTGGTACCTCCCACATAAATGGACCATTTTGTACTAAAAGTTACCAGCTAATAACAATAATACTCGTACCAGTGCATACAAATACTTGAAATTTTGTAAAGTGTAATGCTTTTATAGTACATAGAGTCCAGAGAAAAATGGGCGTTATTGGCACGTCCCTTTTGGGTACCTCCCACACAAATGGACCTTTTTGTACCAAAAGTTAACAGCTTATAACTTTAATACCAGTACATGTTTTAAAGTTATTAAATGTAATTTAAATTTATTTTCTTTAGGTTTGAGTTATTTTGTGAGGTCACATGCTATCCATGGTGGAGGGTACATAAGATTCGGCATGGCCGAACTTAACGCTTTTACGTGTTTTCTTTAGGTTTGAGTTATTTTGTGTGGTCACATGCTATGCATGGTGGAGGGTATATAAGATTCGGCCTTTACTCGTTATACTTCACGAGTTACAGAAAATCGGTACTACACACGTATTTTCTCAGTATCTTCCACTCATATCCTCTGAGATGAGTCCAGTCTGGTAATATGTCGGACCCGAAATATTGGGATGTTGCATGTGTGAAAGCTGTAAGCTTGAGTGTCCCGTTAGAACCCTCATCATCTTACTAATCTCGATCTTGTTTAGTTTCCGAAAATTGCTTATTTTCTTCTCATTTAAGTCACCCCGCAGTATCTTTGCAGTTGTTCATACTGTTGCTCTATTCCACACAGTTTTGTGAGCCATCACTGCCCAGTGCTTGAACTCATGAAGCCAAACTGCTTGCCCGATCATTTCCAGTCACTCCGTTGTGACCTGGTCCCCAGCTAATTCGCAGTGGGCTGAGTAAATATTTATTGTTCTTTTACAGTCTTAACAAAAACTATCCTTAATCCTTGAATATCCTGAAAAAGAATCAATTCATGTCCTTGATTTTATTCGTATTAAACGGTCAAACTATTATGAACTGACTATGAAAGACTCTAAATGGAACGTCGATGGCCCTAAAAGACATAGCAATTTTTTATACCCTCCACCATAGGATGGGGGGTATATTCATTTCGTCACTCCGTTTGTAACACCTCTAAATATTGATCTGAGACCCCATAAAGTATATATATTCTTAATCGTCGTAAAATTCTAATTCTAATACACACCTCATATGGGTGCCTGGGCATAGGGATATCCCGAGGAACTGCAAAGCCGATGAACTTGCTAGGAAAGGGACGACATTACAAATTCTCGAAGAATTTGCATATATTGGTGCGCCACTATCCACGTGCAAGCTTTGGCTTAGGCAAGAGGCAATCAGGCAGTCCAACGAAAGAAGGACAAAAATCGGCACCTGCAGGGTAGCTAGACAAATCTGGCCAAGGTATGACCTGAGAAGGTCAAAATATCTCCTCGCACTAGAGAGGAAACGATTGTCTACGTTAGTACAGGTTCTGACGGGACACTGCTTGATCGGCGAACACGCTAAAAGATTGGGTATTGACTACAATGACTTCTGCCGAAGCTGTGGAGATGAGGAAGAAGTGGAGAGCATTGAGCACTTGCTTTGCGACTGTCCTGCTTTGAGTTAACGACGACTGGACATACTGGGTTCGGCCTTTTTAGGCAGCCTAACAGATCTTTCCAGTACTGATATTCGTACTATCGATAAATTTATATATCAAACAGGTTGGTTTCGATGAGGGGCATTTCAGCCCGTGGTAACACTAGGGACCTAAACTGGTCTATGTGAGCTTGTAAAAAAATACGGCTGCCACCCTAACCTAAAATTCTAAGACGATTTAGCCATGTCCGACCGTCCGTCTGTGGTAATCACGCTACAGTCCGCAATAAAAGCTAGGTTGATCAAATTTGGTGCAAATACTTTTTATAGTTGCAGGTTGTTTGGTATTGCAAATGGGCCATATCGGTCAATGTTTTGATATAGCTCCCATATATAGCATCTTACTTATTGTGGTTCCTACTGTTCTCATCTACTATACACATTTTTTTCCTTTATTTATTCCTCGAAGGAACATAGGGCTTCAACAAGATATTTCCAACTTAATCTATTACATGAAATAATTTTAGCTTCTTCCCATGATTTGTCTATTGCTACTGTTCTGCGCCAAGTATTTTTGGGTCTTCCTCGTTGTCTACTTCCTTGGGGGTTCCATTCCAAGGCCATCCTGGTTACGCTTTCAACTGGCTTTCTCAAGGTATGACCTATCCATTTCCACTTTCTGCGTTTTATTTGTATGTGGATGGGTTCCTCCCGGGTCAAGCTCCAGAGATTTTCATTTGTTATGGTGTTAGGCCAAAATATTCCACATATTATGCGTAGACTTTTATTTATAAAAACTTGTAGTCGTTGTTTTATCGCCTCGTTGGTCAACCATGTCTTACTTCCGTACATCAGAGTAGATTTAACGCATGCGTTAAAAATGCGCATTTTGGTATTCCTCGTGATATGTGGTGCGCGCCATATATACACATACTACATATTTATACCCTCCACCATAGGATGTGGGGTATATTCATTTTGTCACTCCGTTTGTACCACCTCTGAATATTGATCTGAGACCTCATAAAGTATATATATTCTTAATCGTCGTAAAATTCTGAGACGATTTAGCCATGTCTGTCTGTCCGTCCGTCTGTGGTAATCACGCTACAGTCCGCAATAATAGAGCTAGGTTGATCAAATTTGGTACAAATACTTCTTATAGTTGCAGGTTGTTTCGGATTGCAAATGGGCCATATCGGTCAATGTTTTGATATAGCTCCCATATCACATCGCATCTACTATACATATACTACATTTGTATACCCTCCATCATAGGATGGGGGGTATATTCATTTTGTCACTTCGTTTGTAACACCTCTAAATATTGATCTGGGACCCCATCTATTTTCAATTTTCCAAAAATGGGCGGAATCGTACCAATAGGCTTGGCCCCGCCCATATGAATAAGCCAAATTTTGAAATTGAAATATTTTCCACAATTCAGTAGCGAGAGTTCTGCAATTTTGTGTATATGTATCTGGTTGCATTATGTGCAATTGGTCAAAAAATTGGGCGGGATCGGACCAATGGGCGTGGCCCCGCCCATATAGGCCAAATTTTGAAATTGAGATATTTTGCACAATTTATTAGCGAGAGTTCTGTAATTTTGTGTGTAAGTATCTGGTGGCATTCTACGCGATTGGTCCAAAAAAGGGCGGGATCGGGCAAATGGGCGTGGCCGCGTCCATATAGGCCAAATTTTGAAATTGAGGTATGTTTCACAATTTGTTAGCGAGAGTACTGAAATTTTGCGTATATATATCTGGTAGCAGCTTGCGTAATTGGTCCAAAAATGGGCGGCATCGGACTAATGGGCGTGGCCCCGCCACTATAGGTTAAATTTTGAAATTAAAATATCTTACACAATTTGTTAGCAAGAGTGCTGACATTTTGCGTATATGTATGTATCTGGTGACAGTCTACGTGATTGCAAGATTGAGATATCTTACACACGTTATTAGCGAAAATGCTTTATTTTTGTGTACAAATTTTGAAGTTGAGATATCTTGCACAATTTATTAGCGATAGTGCTGTAATTTTGTGTATATGTGTCTGGAGGCTGTCTACGTGATTGACACAAAAATTGGCGGAATAGGACCAGTGGGTGTAGCCCAGCCTGTATAAGCCAATATTTTCAATTGATGTGTCTTGCACAATTTGTTAGCGAGAGTGCTGTAATTTTGTGTACATGTATCTGGTGGCAGTTTAGGTTATTTGTCCAAGAATGGGCGGGATCGGAAAATGGGCGAGTTAGCACCTTGGCCCCACCCATATAGGTAAAATTTTGAAATTGAGGTATCTAGCACAATTTGTTAGCGAGATTGCTGTAATTTTGTGTATATTTATCTGGTGACAGGCTACGTGATTGGTAAAAAAATTGGAGGGATTGGACCAATGGTAGTGACCCCGCCCACATGAGCCATGTTTTGCAATTGATATATCTTGAGAAATTTGTTAGAGAGATTGCTGAGTTTTGTGTATATGTATTTGGCGGCAGTCTACGTTATTGGTCAAAAAATGGACGGGATCAAATTTTGAAATTGAGGTATCTTACACAATTTGTTAGCGAGAGTGCTGAAATTATGCGTATATATATCTGGTAGCAGTCTGCGTAATGGGCGTGGCCCTGCCCATATAAGCCAAGTTTTGGAATTGTGATATCTTGAACAATTTATTAACGAGAGTTCTGTAATTTTGTGTGTAAGTATCTGGTGGCATTCTACGCGATTGGTCCAACAAAGGGCGGGATCGGGCAAATGGGCGTGGCCGCGTCCATATAGGCCAAATTTTGAAATTGAGGTATCTTTCACAATTTGTTAGCGAGAGTACTGAAATTTTGCGTATATATATCTGGTAGCAGCCTGCGTAATTGGTCCAAAAATGGGCGGCATCGGACTAATGGGCGTGGCCCCGCCCCTATAGGTCAAATTTTGAAATTAAAATATCTTACACAATTTGTTAGCAAGAGTGCTGACATTTTGCGTATATGTATGTATCTGGTGACAGTCTACGTGATTGCAAGATTGAGATATCTTACACACTTTATTAGCGAAAATGCTGTATTTTTGTGTACAAATTTTGAAGTTGAGATATCTTGCACAATTTATTAGCGATAGTGCTGTAATTTTGTGTTTATGTACCTGGTGGCAGTCTACGAGATTAGTCCCAAAATGTGTGGGATCGGACCAATGGGCGTGGCCCCGCCCATATAAGCCAAATTTTTAAATTTATATGTCTTACACGATTTGTTAGTGAGAGTGCTGAAATTTTGCGATATATGTATCTGGTAGCAGTCTGCGTAACTGGTCCAAAAATGGTCTAAAAATGAGCGGGATTAGACCAAAGTGCGTGGCGATATCTTGCAAAATGTTTTATCGAGAGTGCTATAATTTTGTGCATATGTACCTGATGGTAGTCTACGCGATTGGTCCAAAAATGAGCGGGGTCAGACCAAAGGGCGTTATGGAGATGTTTTTGGTGGCAGTATTCGTGATTCGTTCAAAAATGGACGGGATCGGAAATGTTAATCTGGCGCAACGAAGTGGACCGGGTCCAGCTATATATATATATAAATGGATGTGTGTGTGTTACGTTTGGACTCCAAAACGGCTGGATCGGTTTTGATGAAATTTTCAGGGATAGTTCAGAAAAGCCTAGAGGGTAACATAGGCTTTATAAGTTCTTGATTGAGGGGGCGTGGGTCCGCACATAAGCCATTTTTTTAAGTGATTCCTACTGTCCCTATTTACGGGGGATCCACGAATCCTATAGTTCCCATCTATTCCCAGGATGGGGACTGGACAGTGATCCCAGACTGGTCACCAGTTCTAGATTTTCTGGAGTCTAACTGGTAGTATCTTCAGAGCACTTAATCTGGTACCACGGGAGTCAGGAAAGCCCTCGGGACGCAGGTCCCGGCCTGACTATTGGTGAGGACCCTGTTGGGTGCAACGTGGTTGCTGTGGTTTAAACCAAAATCGCTGGGAGAGAATGGTCTCGGATGTGGAGTTGCAAACCAACCTGGCGCCATGACCCTAGAATGGCAGGAGTTTTAGATGGGCTCCGCTCCTAACCAAGGAGGAGGGAAAAAGTGGCCAGAAGCACGGAATTGATTGGTACTCATGCACATTGTGCGTGGGGGCGCACAGTGTCGTGATTTCATATAAGAGGTGGCCAAAAATAGAAGGAGCCGTCGCAGGTGAATGAAATTTTGCATAAGTCGTGTTTTTCGGTCGGAAAGAATAAAAACGAAGCTTTGGAAAAATTGACTAAAGGACAGATATAGCCCCCATATATATGGTTTGTCCGATTTGTCCCTTTAGCCCTATAGAAGCTGTACTTTACATCCAATTGTTTTGAAATTTAGCATGGTAGAGTTTCTTGACCCCTAGACCAGAATTGCCGAATTTGAAGAAAATCGGGTCAGATATAGATAAAGCTCCCATATATATGTTTAGTCCGATTTGGCTACAGAACGAATCGTTTGTAAAGAAAATAGGCTCAAATTTTGAGGTTCACCCTTATTTTCAATTTTGATTTGTTTTTAATTTTCGTTTATTTTTTGGATTTTTATAACATATATTTTGAACATAATGGTAAATGTTCAAAAAAGCATTTAGTTTTCCATAATATATTTACAGCAAATCATAATACATTTTCACACATTGCGAAATTAACTTTTTATTTATTTCAGTTAATATGTAATAAATACAGATATACTCGTAAATACGAACAAATATACTACTCACTATCGCTTTCCGATTCCTCCTCTAATTCATTGTTACAATTTTCGCTCGCAGTTATATACTTTTTTAAATCACCCATATCACACCTTTTTACAAGTCTTTTTTGGATGTGGATAGAAATCGATGGTTCTGATTGGATAATAAGATATGCTATTAAGTCTTTATTACAATCAACTCTACTTCGTTTTCTCGTGTGTCTTAATCGCGCATTTCTTATGATTTTGTGACTTGATTCTAAAGCCTCTTCTGACAACATTCCAATTGGAATGGTCGAATATTTGATAAAATCGATACCATGTATTAAAATTTTGTGCATTGTTGCAGGCATGTAGTACCAAGGATACAATTCGAAGTATAAAAGAGCAGTTTCTTTTAAAAGTTTTTCAAAATTTGTCACATTAATGGGCAGTCCACACGAAAGGGTTCTTAAGATAATGGAAAAATTTTGAATTATTGTTTTGTCCAGTCCTGTTATCCTGGCAGACATTTCAGCATTTGAAAAGAAACGTCTTGCAGTATTTCCGTCATTTGACGTACCATATCCCGTTTTTACCTTGTCTACTATCAGCCCCATTTCACTTTTAAATTTGTCTTGAATGTTCTTTTTATTTTGGTCCACTCTTTGTTTCATTTCTCCTACTGATATTCGCCATGTTTTAACGGATTGCTTATATGCAATATGAAGAAGACATTCAAAACATTTTATCCACGCATGTAACGTAGACAATCCATATTGGTAGCATTGTTCATTGACCATTCTTTCAAAAATTAATATGTTGTTCATTTCGGTTGGCTTTGCTCCACATAAAACGCAATTGGAATTGCTTCTGTTTTTGTTAATTACGTTTAAAACTGCTCCGTCTATCATAGTAAGTTTCATTCTATAATGCACGTTAAGACTTTTGTTCTTAGAATTATAAACATAAGAATCCAATGTTTCAATTTCGTGTTGTATTTGTTCCCTTACAGTATTTATGACATCGGGGTTTTCTTTTGTAAACATTATTTTTATTGGTCTGCAAAACCTACAGGACGAGTGTTTACCGGTTTGCCACGCCACTTTCTCATCTACCCAATCTAATATACGAAGTGGAACAAACGATGCAACAAATACAAATTCGTCATTAGCATCATGGTTTTCAAATTTTTGCTTATAAACACTATGCCCACTACTGCCATCAAATCCCCATTTACATTCTAGTATTAAATCATTTTCGGTTTGAAAATCATTCATATTTAGAATGCTATGAGCTGTTTTGTCCAAAATATTTTGAAGTTTCTGATACATGAATGTCGTTCGGGATAAGCTTTTTTTTCGCCTCTGCAATTAAATAGTATGACGGGAAACAATCTTGATGAACTGAATTCACCACCTTTCTTAGCATATTGTATTGCCTAACTGAGAGATCCAAGTCTATAAATAATGCTAATGATTTCTCCACTGATAACTTTGTAATATTCGTCGAGCAGAAGTTGGTGCAACCAGTTCATGGATTCGTCTTCTTTTAGTACGTTGCGACGATTCTTCATAACTCTTACAGGGCCTGCCTTTATCGACACTTGTACTTGATTCCTAATAAAAGCAGATTATATTGATTTAACAAAACTTACAGAATTCCATAACTAACTCACAAAACAAACGTCTTCCGTAAATAATTCAGTATCCAGCCAATCAAATTCAGTATCCAGCCAATCACTTAACTCATGTTCGAATCTATTTTTCATCCGGGAGTATTTGCTCCAATAATGGGTAAATTTTAGAAGGATAAGTCTAAGTTTCTTTTCTTCTGTATCCGACAACTCTCTTTGCATGTTTTTTGTCGCAAATTCATTAACATGATTCTCTATACACGTGGTTTTATTTTGCTTCAACTTCAACCATATGTTATAAATATCACGGATTTGCAGTGGGACCGACACTAAAAAAAGATTCACCAATAAAATTTGTGCAGAGCTGTGCAGCTGAGACTTATATATGTTAAAATACATACTTATAGCTAAAAAATATCAAAAAATTGGAAAGATGTTTTTTGATGTTTTTTTTTAATTGTCTACGCAAGTTTGTGTATATTGTCAAAACCTGACTTCACACCAGACCTGTCTTCTTGCTAACGGTACATCACATATGATCAATATTTGTAAACTATAACAGTGTTGCAATTGTAGCAATATGTATCACACTTGCATTTCAATGGAATTTTGTACCAACCGTTAACAAAAAATTTGAATTTAACCCCTTATTACTGGATACGAAATATCATTGTGTTTCTTAACAATTATCATTTTACAAACAAACTACAACTTTGAGCCACAATAACTCAAAAACTGCTCAATATTTTTGGATAATATTTTACACTTTTTTTAGTTGTTGTGTTTTTCATAAAATTGTGTAAAAAAAATCAACAATTCCAACATCAGCTCTTACCATTTTTGGCCACGCTCGTGACACTGTGGGGCGTTGGTCGACGCATGTATTCACCCGGGTGTTTAGAGCACGGTGCGGTTAAGCCTAACGGCAGGAATCCACCTAAATCTAAATACCTACTGTCCCTATCTACATGAGCCATGTTTTGATAAATGGACGGGATCGGAAATCTGAAGTCTGGGGCAACGAAGTGGACCGGGTCCAGCTAGTAAAGTATATATATTCATAATCGTCGTAAAATTCTAAGACGTCTGTCCGTCCGTCTGTGGAAATCACGCTACAGTCCGCAATAATAGAGCTAGGTTGATCAAACTTGGTACAAATACTTCTTATAGCTGCAGGTTGTTTGAGATTGCAAATGGGCCATATCGCTCAATGTTTTGATATAGCTCCCATATATAGCATCTTACTCATTGTGATTCCTACAGTTCTCATCTACTATACATGTACTACATTTTTATACCCTCCACCATAGGATGGGGGTATATTCATTTTGTCACTCAGTTTGTAACACCTCTAAATATTGATCTCAGACATAAAGTATACATATTCTTATTCATGGTAAAATTCTAAGACGATTTAGCCATGTCCGTCCGTCCGTCTGTTGTAATCACGCTACAATCTATAATACTTGAGCTAGGTGGCTGAAATTTGGTTTGGATACATCTTATAGCTGCAGGTAACTTGGGATTGAAAATGGGCGATATCGGTCCATATTTAGATATTGCTCCTATATATAGCATCCAACTTGTTGTGTTCTCATCTAGTATATTTATACCCTCACTTTAGTGTGACGAGGGTATATATCATTTGCTACGGAAAAAAGTGTAACACGTCGAAGGAGTGACCTAAGACCCCAAGTATGTTCGGAAAAAATCCATTTTGGGTCATTTTAAGTCGAATGAGCAATGTCCGTCCGTCTGTCTGTCTGTCTGTCTACTGGCTGGTGCGCACGATAACTCTCGAAAGGAGTAACCGATTGAATTTGGTATGTGGTAATATTTTTTTCTATCTCCGGCTAAGTTCGAAGATGGGCCATATTGGTTCACTCCATCTAGTACCTCCCTCACAAAGGGTTAAAATGTTGTGAAATATTGATTCTTTAATAACTGCTATACTACTTATTCGAATCTTTTGAAATTCCACACATAGTATAAGCTTATTAGTCGCTATCAACTCGTGAAAAATGGGCGAAGTCGCCACGTCCCTTTTGGTACCTCCCACACAAATGCACCATTTTGCACCAAAAGTTAACAGCTTATAACATTAATAACAGTGTATAAAAACACTTGAAATTTTGTACAGTATTATGCTTTTATATTGCCTACAGTCCAGGGAAAAATGGGTGTTGTTGCCACGCCCCTTTTGGTACCTCCCACACAAAGGTACCTTTTTGCACCAAAAGTTAACAGCTTATAACATTAAAACCAGTGTATAAAAATACTTGAAATTTTGTACAGTGTAATGTTTTTATAGTGTCTATAGCCCTGTGAAAAATGGGCGTTATTGCCACGCCCCTTTTTTTACCTCCCACACAAAATGCCCAAATCATACCACAATTTAATGTCTCATAACGTTTATACCAGTGCACATAAATGCTTATAAGTCGACACAGTGCAATGAATTTGAAGTATCTAAAGTTCAGCGAAAAAAAGGTGTATTTGATAAACCCCTTCTGGTACCTCCCACACAAATTGACAGAATAATTCGAGTAATATTCAATATTACATTACTCACAAAGTGAGGGTATACCTTAGTCGGTTTACCCGACTGAAACTTTCTTACTTGTTTTTTGTGTTTTTCGGTGTTATTTTCTTTAGGTTTGAGTTATTTTGTGAGGTCACATGCTATCCATGGTGCAGGGTATATAAGATTCGGCATGGCCGAACGTAACGCTTTTACTTGTTTTCTTTAGGATTGAGTTATTTTGTGTGGTCACATGCTATCCACGGTGGAGAGTATATAAGATTCGGCATGGCCGAACTTAACGCCTTTACTCGTTATATTTCACGAGTTACAGAAAATCGGTACTACACACGAATTTTCTCAGTATCTTCCAGTCATATCCTCTGAAATGGGTCAAGTCTGGTAATATGTCGGACCCGAAATATTGGGATGTTGCATGTGTGAAAGCTGTAAGCTTGAGTGTCCCGTTAGAACACTCACCATCTTACTAATCTCGATCTTGTTTAGTTTCCGAAAACTACTTGGTTTCTTCTCATTTAAGTCACCCCACAGTATCTTTGCAGTTGTTCAAACTGTTGCTTTATTCCACACATTTTTGTGAGCCATCACTGCCCAGTGCTTCAACTCATGAAGCCAAACTGCTTGCCCGTTGATTTCCAATCACACCGTTGTGTCCTGGTACCCAGCTAATTCGCAGTGGGCTGAGTACTGGTGGCTGATATGTATTGCAACCAACTTCAGGTTGCTATCATTTCTAAACCGCTAGTCTGATAGCTGACAGATTTATTTCAGTGACAGTGCATTTTATTGTTTACAAGCTTACAAAAGCATTTTGATCTATTGCATTCAGAAAAAAATTATTCGTGATGGAATTCAAGCGTAATAGTGTGATTGCTTTATATTTGGGTGGAAAAACACAAGTGGCTATCGTTAGAGCCCTCCAGCATTTAAATGTGAATAAATCTTTTGTTTCTCGTACCATTTCTCGTTACCGTGAGTTACTGGCAGTGTTGCATCGCGTCCAAAAAGTGGACGAAATAAAACGGTAACAACACCAGAAATGATCCGAAAAGTGAAGGCCAGATTTGATCGAAATCCACGCCGCAGTGGTAGAAAAATTGCTCGTGAGCTGAACATATCGCGAGAACGGATACAACACATATTAAAAAATGAGCTTGGACTAAAGCCATTGAAGTTCCAAATAGTGCAAGAGCTCACCGATGCACAAAAAAAAAGTTAGACTGGAAAGAGCCAAGGAGTTGCTTCGCTTGCACGAAAGTGGCCAGTTACCGAATTTGGTTTTCTCCGATGAGAAGCCATTCCAAATTGGGCAGTTTGTGAACAAACAAAATGATCGGGTTTACTTGCCAAAGAGGTCAGCTGAATATTTACACCTTCGATTGGCCACCAGAACTCAAGCGCCGCCGATGGTAATGGTGTGGGCCGCCGTAACGGCCTATGGTCGCTCCCCGCTCGTATTCATCGACCATGGGGTCAAAATAAATGCCGAATATTATCGGGAAAATGTCCTAAAGACAGTATTGAAGCCCTGGGCAGACAAACATTTCGGCCGCAGACCATGGACATTCCAACAGGACTCAGCACGCGTCAACCAAGAATGGCTTAAAAAGGAGGTTCCTCGCTTCATTTCTACCGGCCACCAAGATCTCCGGATCTCAATCCGTTGGACTTTTGCGCCGGGGCATTTTAGAGAGTAAGGTTCGCACTAAAAAATAACAAAATATCGATCATCTCAAGACGGCGCTTCGCCGGGAATGGGCCAAAATACCGCAGAGCCACTTTCGTGCAGCGTGTGATGGCTTTGTCGGCCGTTTGAAGGCCATAATTCGTGCCAAAGGTGGCCAATGCTATTTCCGACATTTTTTGCTTTTGAACAATAAAATTAAATATAAATAAAATAAAAAAAATTAACAAAATATAGCGCTTTACTTTGTTGCATTACATATCAGCCACCCTGTAAATATTTATTATTTTTTTACAGTCTTAACAATAACTATCCTTAATCCTTGAATATCCTGAAAAATAATCAATTCATGTCCTTGATTTTATTCGTACTAAAGGGTCAAACTATAATGAACTCACTATGAAAGACTCTAAATGGAACCATGATGGCCCTAAAAGACATAGCAATTTTGTATACCCTCCACCATAGGATGGGGGGTATATTCATTTCGTCACTCCGTTTGTAACACCTCTAAATATTGATCTGAGACCCCATAAAGTATATATATTCTTAATCGTCGTAAAATTCTAAGACGTTTGTCCGTCCGTCCGTCTGTGGTAATCACGCTACAGTCCGCAATAATAGAGCTAGGTTGATCACATTTGCTACAAATACTTCTCATAGTTGCAGGTTGTTTGGGATTGCAAATGGGCCATATCGGTCAATGTTTTGATATAGCTCCCATATATAGCATCTTACTTATTGTGATTCCTACTGTTCTCATCTACTATACATATACTACATTTTTATACCCTCCACCATAGGATGGGGGTATATTCATTTTGTCACTCCGTTTGTAACACCTCTAAATATTGATCTGAGACCCCATAAAGTATATATATTATTAATCGTCGTAAAATTCTAAGACGATTTAGCCATGTTCGTCTGTCCGTCTGTTGTAATCACGCTACAATCTATAATACATCAGCTAGGTGACTGAAATTTGGTTTGGATACTTCTTATAACTGCAGGTAACTTGGGATTGAAAATGGGTGATATAGGTCCATATTTAGATATATCTCCCATATATAGCATCCAACTTGTTGTGTTTCCTACTGTTCTCATCTAGTATTTTTTGTGTTTTTCGGTGTTATTTTCTTTATGTTTGAGTTATTTTGTGCGGTCACATGCTATCCATGGTGGAGGGTATATAAGATTCGGCATGGCCGAACTTTTTTTCTCATTTCTGTTATTTGCAATCTATTTATATATAAACATTAAGCAAATTTATTTATAACTAATCAAATGGTAGTAATGCTAAGTTTTAATGAAGTTAACTGACATAAAACATATTTAATCTATGATACAATAATTGGGTAGATTTTTCTAAGAAGGGTAAATCTAGTACATGTGGTCTTTTTAGTCTTCTAACTTCCTGGCTGTCATCTAATAAATTCAAAGCTAATAAATTCGGGTGGAGACTTAGTCTTCTCAAGTAGTTTGTACTGAATGTCTTAATTTCACTTTTTACATTAGGGACACCAAGGTCATTGTGTATATTATTATTGTTGGTGACAAACCAGGGAGCGTTCGTTATTAATCGAAGAGTTTTAGACTGGTATCTCTGCAGAATTTCGATATTGGCTAAAGCTAATCGCTGTTCCCCATAACTGAATCCCATACGTCCACGCAGGCTTCAGTATTGTTTTATAAATTAAAGCTTTTTTTCCAAACTTAGCTGAGATTTGGGACCAGAACATTTTCCGTGTCTTTATATTTAATTGTTGTCTTTTGTAAGAAATATGTTTTTGCCAGTTTAAACGCCTATCAATGTGTAACTGGGTATTTAACCGAAGTAGATGAGGGGATAATAACACCATTTAAACATACAGGTGGACAATCTTGTTTGCGTAATGTATAGTAGATAGGGTCATAAAAAAAAGTTGTGTTTGTCACCCTACATACCGCCCTTTTAGTTTTCTTTATCCTGTGTTGCTATTTGATGTCCGATCGTAATGGGATGTATATCGTTGTTCAAGTTTTGGAAAGGGCTATATTTCTTCCACTGATCATTTTTGACCCCGAGGTCAAATTCGATAATTGACCTCTGTTATCTAGTTTTCTACCCCCCTAATGTGGACTTATTTTGAAACAATAATAAAGGCAATTTAAAAAAATGAAACTTTTGTCTTTGAAGTACTCAGTTTTATTTATAAACAAAAAAGTTACATAGTTACAAAATTGTAAAATATATGTTGAGGTCAAATTCGACTAGTTTCTTTTGGTCTCGCTTCTGTCTCACTCTCTCTCACAGACACACGAATAACACAATGCCACAAACACAGAACCACTACGGCGGTTCCTTACAGCATCAACAAATAAAATTTGCGGGATTTTCCAACTAATTTTGAAGCAGTTTTAATGCAGAATTTAAGAATAAAATCAATTTGTTTTCTCATTCACCCTACACTCCACCAAAATTGTATTTTTTTCCATTAATCCCTGATTTGACCTAGTGTGATCTTTAAGTATGATACGCCGATGATCATCTCTTGACAATAACAACACTTCTTCCATACTTCAGTTTGGAATCCGAGGTAAATATTTACTAGTGACTTCAGTTATTTGATTTTCAACCCCCGTAAATGATACTTATTTTGGAACACATGGAAAGGCATTTGTATGTAAGTTAGATATGGTGTTCAAACAATTTAACCATGTATATATCATTTTATTAATAATTCTCTATAACTTATTTGCTTATGAATACAAATGCAAACCGTAAAAGGAAAGTAAAGGGTGGGCCACTTAAAATTTTAATCAGCTATAAACAAAATTACTGATAGTTCTTTAAAATTTTTTGGTTTAATCGGCTATAAAAAAATTACTGATAGTTTTTTAAAAATTTCTGGTTTTATTGGAAATGTTGAACTTTGTCATTTAATAATGCAACACAATATCATTCAAATGACTACCAAGACTGGCTCGGCAGTACCTCATCCGCTCAACCCAATTTTTCAGCACATATTCTATTGTCATCGAGTCGAATCTCTTCAATGCAACTTATGGTGATTTGGTTTCTGAAAAATAATATCAACACATCATGTTGCTAAATTTTCAAAATTCCCCCTGCACCCACTGCTAATTTCGCATTTTGCATGCGAAATATCGAACAAAAATCGTGCGGTGAGTAAAACCCATACCTACATTATGGCGCAACCATTTGATAGTGCATTAAGAATGTACGCTTTCAATTAGGTTTGGTTCTGAATTTTGCTTTTTGACGGTGCAACACTCTACACCGTGGACTGGGCTGTGTGTGGAAAATGCGATATTTTCGCATTTGCGGAGTGTAATCATTTTACAAACGAAATCAAAATCCGTTCATACGGCTGCACCATTTTTACAAACGATCCTAAAAATGCGGTTTCAGTGTAAAATGTAAAAAAATGTTGCATTTTTTTGCATAAACGAAATCACCATTAGATTTCATGTTTCAACGCTTTAATTATCTCTGGATGCTTTGCATAGCATTTATCATTAATTGGTTTCACAGCAAGTAATACAAAGGGCTCAAATCACAAGTCAAACTAATCGGTAATTCAACTTTTCAATGGCCCACCCTTTATAATGAAAATAGAAAATCTTGTAAAAAATCCAAAATGACGTATGGAAAACAGTAGCCCTTCAAGAGATGATCCACGAGGTAATCTACGTAAGGATAGGATAATAAATATGGAGTCAGTGGCAAAAATACTATTTTAGTGGTAGTTTGTTTTTATACCCTCCACCATAGGATGGGGGTATATTCATTTTGTCACTCCGTTTGTAACACCCCAAAATAATGATCTGAGACCCCATAAAGTATAGCGCTCACTCACTTCAAGAGTGACATTGAAAATTGAAAATTGCCAAGATGTGTAACTTTAAGTCCGTATAAAAAGATAAGTAACATGAAATAAGATGTTTAAATACGCTTGAATAATCCGAAATATGGTTGTTTACTTATAGACCAAATTTCGCTGAGATTAAATTATGGACATTTGCAAAATTCGGATTTTTGTAAGGCAAGCTCAACAATTTTAAATTTTGAGTTATGTCACTCTTGAAGTGAGTGAGCGATATATATTCTTAATCGTCGTAAAATTCTAAGACGATTTATCCATGTCCGTCCGTCTGTTGTCATCACGCTACAGTCCGCAGTAATAGAGCTAGGTTGATAAAATTTGGTATACATATTTCTTATAGTTGCAGGTTGTTTGGGATTGCAAATGGGCGATATCGGTCCATATTTAGACATAGCTCCCATATAAAGCATCTAACTTGTCGTGATTCCTACTGTTCTCATCTACTATATTTTTTGTGTTTTTCGGTGTTATTTCCTTTAGGTTTGAGTTATTTTGTGAGGTCACATGCTATCCATGGTGGAGGGTATATAAGATTCGGCATGGCAGAACTTAACGCTTTTACTTGTTTAGTTTAAAAAGTAGGCCATCATGCCACACTCAGTCAAATGCCTGTTTAACATCAAGAACAACCGATGAGCAGTATTCTTTTTTCTCTAGGCAATCTCTTATTGTGTTAACCAATGTATGGCATTGCTCCGGCGTTCCATGTTTATTTCTAAATCCGAATAGATGGTCAGGAACTATATTCAGTTCTTCCAATATAGGAGATAATCTTTTTTTGAGAAGTCTCTCAAACAGCTTAGAAAATACTGGCAGTAGGCTAATAGGCCTGTATGAAGTAATGTCATGTTCAGGTTTATTTGGCTTCAAAACCATTATTATTTTGGCACATTTAAATGGAGCTGGGAAATATGACATCCTTATAGCGGAGTTGAACAGAACTGTTAGGAAGATAATACCTTTTTTGAGTAAAGCCTTTAATACTTTAGGGTCAATTAGATCAAGGAATTTGGAATTTAGTTTCCTAAGTTCATCCTTAACTTCTTTAACCCTAAAAGGTTTAATTGGTAAGTACATTGGACATGGTACATCCAGAAATTTCGTTACATATTTAGCTTGTTCTGCAGAACAAAATGAAAAAGGAGTAAACGTATCCTGTAAATTTGTTTAAATGCAGAAACTTTGTTTTTATCAGATTTGCACCATTTACCATTGGGATCCTTTATTGCAACATTTCTCCTTTTTGGCCGTTTTATATATTTTGTTGCTTTGTACAGGTCATGGTCATTGTTATTGTTAGGACTTAAGTTACTCAGATAGTCTCCAATACATTTATTTTTAAAATTCTTCAGCATACTTTTCAGTTGCTTTGCAGCTCTTTTAAAATTAGTTTTATCTGCTGGACTCCTTGTTCTTTGCCACGTTTTACGCAAGCGTCTTTTTACTTTAATAAGGTGACGAATCTCAACGGTTGTGCGGAAGCTAGAACACTTTCCACTATCCACTTGTGGTGTTGATTTAAAAGCAGCCTCGTGTATTAGTTTCGTGAAACTTTGAACTGCACTATCCAAATCTTCAGAGTTTCTGATATGTATATTCAGATCCAAATTTTCTTCAATATGGCTTCGGAACTGAAAAACATTTGTGTTAGAAGAAATTAGTTTTCTAATTGTTTGATTTTTGGCGGGGCTAGTCTTGAACTAAGGTCATCACTAGCCACTATATCTAATAGTGATGTGGATATCCCTCCAAAAACAAAGAAATCTAGTAGATCCGGAAGTTTGGCTGGGCCAATATGTTGGCATACCTGTAGATAAAACTTTATAATGGTTGTTTGATATGCATTTATATAGCTCATTTCCTTTTGGATTATGCAGTCGGGATTGTTTGGCATTGTAATCACCGCCAACTATAAATTTATTACCGAGACTTTTGAAAAAGTTATCAAATTTATCGCATTTAACACTAAACCTCGGTGGAAAGTATACAGAATTGATATGGGATAATTGTCGCATACTATTTTGATGCAAATTGCTTGTAAGTACGTTTCGGTTACAGACTCGGCAATTTCATAATTTAAGTTTGATTTTATTAAGACTGCAGCACCGCCATGAGCTTTATCATGAGGATGATTAGCTGTTAGAATATCATAACCACTAATTCTTAGAAATGATTTACTAGTTAAATGTGACTCCGAAATTAAAAGTATATCAATACAATTTGGTTGAGAAAAATCTCAATTTCATTAAAATGGTTTAGAATACCATTGGCATTCCATTCGGCTATTACAAGATTTAGTTTCATAGTTTGTTCAGCATCATCGACATAATATTAATTAATGTATTAGTCAACTCTATTTGTTTTGAAAGCATAGCTTCAATCTTTTCCAACAAGTTGCTTTCTCTAGGTTGGTCTCCTCTAACAGCCTGAGAGTATGTCCATCCATTTGGAACTGTTCCCTGACTAGGTGTACTGTTATATATATGTTGATTGTTATTCACGCAGTACTTTCAATTACTTTACATACGTCTGCAATCATTCTGGCAATATTTCCAACATCTGGAATGAATACAGGCGGAGGTTTCGGATCAGTCGCAGTTGTTTCACTTGCATTTCTTTCAGATTCATCAAAATTTCAAATCGGTTGCTGGTTGAAGGTTCCTCATCATGATGGGGTCTTTTTTGGCGATGCATGTTAGGTGACCCAGTGTTTTTCCTCTTCATTGCTACAACCTGCCAATTGCGGTCGTCATCATCATCTTCAGCATTGCTCAAATCACTTAGTTGGGGATCGCCAACTTTAACAGTTGACATTCTTACTGATTTTGTTGTTGCGAATAATTATGCGTTGAATGCACGCACAGTTAGGTTTTTGTTGTTGATGTAAACAACAAGTGCGTTCGATGCACTCACAATATGATTGTTGTAGCCCTATGCAATGTTTTTTTTTTTACTGCACTAATGTTTTTGTCGGTGACAAACTAACAAAACAGAATTTTAAGTTTTTGTTGGTTTTGCAACTTCAAAATTTGTTTAACACAGCACACGTCTATCACTGAACACAGTCGAAACAAGACTGATGGCCGAACTTAACGCTTTTACTTGTTTTCTTTAGGTTTGAGTTATTTTGTGTGGTCACATTCTATCCATGGTGGAGGGTATATAAGATTCGGCATGGCCGAACTTAACGCCTTTACTCGTTATACTTCACGAGTTACAGAAAATCGGTACTACACACGAATTTTCTCAGTATCTTCCAGTCATATCCTCTGAGATGAGACAAGTTTGGTAATATGTCGGACCCGAAATATTGGGATGTTGCATGTGTGAAAGCTGTAAGCTTGAGTGTCCCGTTAGAACACTCATCATCTTACTAATCTCGATCTTGTTTAGTTTCCGAAAACTACTTGTTTTCTTCTCATTTAAGTCACCCCACAGTATCTTTGCAGTTGTTCATACGGTTGCTCTATTCCACACAGTTTTGTGAGCCATCACTGTCCAGTGCTTCAACTCATGAAGCCAAACTGCTTGCCCGTTCATTTCCAATCACTCCGTTGTGTCCCGGTACCCAGCTAATTCGCAGTGGGCTGAGTAAATATTTATTGTTCTTTTACAGTCTTAACAATAACTATCCTTAATCCTTGAATATCCTGAAAAAGAATCAATTCATGTCCTTGATTTTATTCGTACTAAAGGATCAAACTATTATGAACTGACTATGAGAGACTCTAAATGGAACCTTGATGGCCCTATAAGACATAGCAATTTTTTATACCCTCCACTATAGGATGGGGGGTATATTCATTTCGTCACTCCGTTTGTAACACCTCTAAATATTGATCTGAAACCCCATAAAGTATATATATTCTTAATCGTCGTAAAATTCTAAGACGATTTAGCCATGTCCGTCTGTCCATCCGTCTGTGGTAATAACGCTACAGTCCGCAATAATAGAGCTAGGTTGATCAAATTTGGTACAAATACTTCTTATAGTTTCAGGTTGTTTGGGATTGCAAATGGGCCATATCGGTCAATGTTTTGATATAGCTCCCATATATTGCGTTAGAACACTCATCATCTTACTAATCTCGATCTTGTTTAGTTTCCGAAAACTACTTGTTTTCTTCTCATTTAAGTCACCCCACAGTATCTTTGCAGTTGTTCATACTGTTGCTCTATACCACACAGTTTTGTGAGCCATCACTGCCCAGTGCTTCAACTCATGAAGTCAAACTGCTTGCCCGTTCATTTCCAATCACTCCGTTGTGTCCCGGTACCCAGCTAATTCGCAGTGGGCTGAGTAAATATTTATTGTTCTTTTACAGTCTTAACAATAACTATCCTTAATCCTTGAATATCCTGAAAAAGAATCAATTTATGTCCTTGATTTTATTCGTACTAAAGGATCAAACTATTATGAACTGACTATGAGAGACTCTAAATGGAACCTTGATGGCCCTAAAAGACATAGCAATTTTTTATACCTTCCACTATAGGATGGGGGGTATATTCATTTCGTATATATATATAAAGTATATATATTCTTAATCGTCGTAAAATTGTAAGACAATTTAGCCATATCCGTCTGTCCGTCCGTCTGTCTGTGGTAATCACGCTACAGTCCGCAATAATAGAGCTAGGTTGATCAAATTTGGTACAAATACTTCTTATAGTTGCAGGTTGTTTGGGATTGCAAATGGGTCATATCGGTCAATGTTTTGATATAGCTCCCATATATAGCATCTTACATATTGTGATTCCTACTGTTCTACTATAAACATACTAAATTTTTATACCCTCCACCATAGGATAGGGGGGCTATATTCATTTTGTCACTCCGTTTGTAACACCTCTAAATATTGATCTGAGACCCCATAAAGTATATATATTCTTAATCGTCGTAAAATTCCAAGACGATTTAGCCATGTCCGTCTGTCCGTTCGTCTGTCGTAATCACGCTACAGACCGCAACAATAGATCTAGGTGGATTAAATTTGGTACAAATACTTCTTATAGTTGCAGGGTGTTTGGGATTGCAAATGTGCCATATCGGTCAATGTTTTGATATAGCTCCCGTATATAGCATCTTACTTATTGTGATTCCTACTGTTCTCATCTACTATACATATACTACGGGCCTGTTTCTGTAACTTATTTTCGTTCGTCTACGGCGAACGATCAAAATTCTCTCAGCTATTACTTGAATTCTATAAAACGCAGGTTAGAAATATTTTAGGAACAAGCTTTTTACATGATTTTCTACAGACACAACGAATTATAAACTTCTGTGACTTATAGATTTCTCGGAATAATTGAGTGATTTTTGATCGTTCGCAGTAGACGAACGAAAAAAAGTTACAGAAACAGGCCCTACATTTGTGTACCCTCCACCGTAGTTAGGGCTAAGCTCAGGCTATTATCGGGGTCAGCAGGTGGCGGATAGCTGAACGGCCTGCATATATGTAGGATTGCTGTGACAAATAAGCAGCCCCCGACCAAGAGCGGTAGAAACAGAGGGTGTGCCATAAAAAGGTACAAGAGCCCGACGAAGAATCTACGACATGGCGATCGGATACCGCCATCATAAAAGTATCTCCCTACAGGGGTGCCCTCAAGAGAGGTGCAGTAAGGAGAGTTATGCCTCCGTGGTTTCCCCAATAAGTAAAAAAAAAATCCAGGAGCGTCTGACCCACATTGGGCGGCTAGCTGGTATGCGTCTGACCTCAGGAGGGGCGGCAGTATACCACTATTTGGCGCTTCGGCATTAAGATCTTAATTATGGCATACTGGAAAACACGAATGGGAATTGTAATGACCCCGGCTGACGGTTGTGATATTCTAGAGCTTAACAACGTCACTTCCACAGATGAAGGAGATTCCATTTTCCGGAAGAGTGAGAAGACTTTAAGGTCTCCTGACAGAAGTACAGAGGTGCCCGGCAACAGGGAAACTATCGCCGAAACAGGTAAAATGCATATTTCAAACCTGGAGTATGAAGAAGAACAGACATTCGTTGAGCTGAAACCAATGCAGAAGAAACGAGGACTACTGCAGAAAGACCGAGTAATAAATCCCGTAGTGCATCTAGCAATACGGCAGATTCCAATATAGAGAAAGAACCATGGATCCCTGTTACTAATAGAAAAGCCAAGAAGAAAGAAGTGCGACGTAAACCATCAGTGAAGGTCAAAGGGGAGGCTATAACTATTAAAGCGCCGAACTTATCTTATGCAGAAGTTCTTAAAGAGAAGAAAGAACAACTCAAGCCAGAAGAGGTGGGAGTAAACATACGCAGAACCAGGGATGGTGACTTGCTTGTTCTGATGGAGAAAGGAACAGGCCAAGCTGAGAAGCTTGAGAATGCCATAAAGCAGTCCTTAGGAGAAAAAGTTCAAGTCAAGACACTTGAAGACAAGGTCACTCTAGAGTTAAAGGACATGGAGGAAACTACGGTAGCAAAAGATATAGTGCAAGGACATTAAAGTTAAAAAGATTCGATAGGCTTATGGTGGGACAAAACAAGCTCTTGTAGAAACCCCATCTCACCTAGCCATAACCATTCTCAAGGAGACCAGAGTACGAATCGGATGGGTAATGTACAAGGTTAGGAAGAAAGAGGCATCCACGCGATGTTTCAGATGTCTGAAAAACGGTCATATGGCCCGAGTATGTCAAGGCAAGGACCGTAGCAAAGCATGCATGAAATGTGGTATTGATGGGCATAAAGCCAAGAACCCGGTCGACCGAACGTCAAGCACTTCATTAGAAGTTCAAAAGAGTGCAATGGCCAACAATGAACATTAAAATACTTCAAATAAACCTAGGCAGGGGCAGAGAGGCACATGACCTTATGATAAGCACTGCAGCGCATATGAGTAGTGACATCGTGTTGATAAGCGAACAATATCGTAAGTTGAATCCAAAGCGTGGTATCAAGATGTTCTTGGAAAAGCGGCAATTTACATTCCAAACACCAACATAATATTGGATAGAATAGAAGAACACCATGAACATTTTGTGGTTATTTATGTGAGTGGAATAAAAATATATGGCTGTTACTTCTCTCCCAGGACACAACGGAGTGATTGGAAATGAACGGGCAAGCAGTTTGACTTCATGAGTTGAAGCACTGGGCAGTGATGGCTCACAAAACTGTGTGGAATAGCGCAACAGTATGAGCAAAGATACTGTGGGGTGACCCAAATGAAAAGAAAACAAAAAGTCTTCTGAAACTAAACAAGATCGATATTAGTAAGATGATGAGTGTTCTAACGGGACACTCAAGCTTACAAGCACATCTTCATCCCATAGGACTAGCATGAAACGACGAATGCAGGGCATACAGAGAAAACATCGAAACGATGGAACATTTTCTGTGTCACTGCCCGGCTTTCACACATGCAAGATCCCAACATTTCGGGTCCGACATATTACCAGACTTGACTCATCTCAGAGAATATGACTGGAAGATACTGAGAAAATTCGTGTCTAGTACCGATTTTCTGTAACTCGTGAGGTATAAAAAGATCATAAATAAGGAGCGCACAACAGGCCGAACCACTGGCTTAAGTGTATGTCCATGGACTTGAGACGTTTAAACGTCTCCTATCTTCAACCTAACCTACTTCTCTCCCAACATAGAAATGTCGGACTTTTTAGATAGTCTTGCCAAATTAGAGGATCATGTCAAAAGAGATAATGTTCCTGCGTTAATAGGAGGAGATTTCAACGGCAAATCGCCAGAATGGGGATCGCATGTGTTAGACAGAAGAGGTGCATCTATTAGTGAAATGATTGCATTATTGGGTCTGTCAGCCTTAAACAGAGGAACATCACCAACATTCAAAAGAGCTAATAGTGGAACTATCATAGATATCACCATAGCGACCCCAACAATAGCGAGAACGGTGGATTACTGGGAAGTACTTGAAGAAGAGACACTCAGTGACCATCAGTACATATCGATGAAAATTAGTCTATCCACCGGAACAATGCGAAGTAATGAAACACGTGCACGATGGAATACAAACAAGCTAAATGTGGAGGTATGCCGAAGTAAAATAGATCAGATAAGAGACCGATCAAATATCATGAACGATATTACAAATGCGGGAACTAATGAAACTACAGATCATTTGACCAGTATTTTCAATAAAGTATGCAAATCAAGCATGCCGCGCAAGGGCGCAGGACAAGGAGAGCGGAAGCCAGCATACTGGTGGAATATGGAGATTGCATCTCTCAGAGAATCCTGTCTGAGGGCAAAACGATTATCCACGAGACGCAGGGGGGATATAAACTCTCTTGAACTTTACAAAAGTGCTGGGAAAACTCTCAGAAATGCCATAAAATATGCAAAGATTTAATCGTGAGAGAAGCATTGTCGACGGATTGACAACGACCCCTGGGGACTTCCATACAAAATAATAATGAAGAAACTGGGGAATCGTAAGCCTATCCCGGGGATAAATAACGCAAAATGGGCGTATGAAATAGTAAGTTCACTTTTTCCAAAAATAATAGCCCACGGAAAAGTTTCCCCGATCTGACACCAGAGATAACATATATAACACACGACGAAATCGCTAAAAACTGCAGAAAGCTTAAGCGTAACAAAGCGCCAGGACCTGACGGAATCCCAAATGAAATCATTACTTTGATGGAGGAACAATTGCCGGAATTGTTCATCTACATTTTTAACAAATGCCTTGAGGAAGGAATTTATCCAAAAGCATGGAAAATACAATCTCTTGTTTTGCTTAGAAAAGGAGACAAGCCACTTAATATGCCATCGTCCTATAGACCAATATGCCTACTGGACTCAGCGGGTAAATTCTTTGAACGGATTCTTACTGATAGGTTAAGATCGGAGATAGAAAACAATGGAGGCTTATCACCCATGCAATTTGGGTTTGTAAAAGGCAAATCAACTGTGGAAGCCATCCTAGAAGTAATGAACAAAGCAAAAGAAGCAAAAACTCATAATAGGTTCTGTGTAATAGTGACACTGGATGTAAAAAACGCATTTAACACGGCTAACTGGGACGTAATAAGGCAAACAATAAGAGAACACAACCTTCCTAGTTACTTGATCAATATAATCGACGATTACCTAAATGACAGAATCCTACAATATCATTCCGAAGACGGTCTACGTCAGTATCTAGTAACAGCTGGGATTCCACAAGGATCAATTCTAGGTCCAACATTATGGAACATAATGTACGATGGTTTGCTGAAATTGAGGCTACCAGGGGGATGTGCACTTGTGGGATATGCGGATGATGTGGCACTGGTAGTGGACCAAACCTCGGCCGCAGTGGCAGATATAGTCACCAATGATAGCCTGGGAAGAATAAGCAGGTGGGTTATGGCGAAGCTCTCGGCACCCAAGACTGAAGCAATTATTATTACAAGTAGAAGATCCCTCATATATCCCAGACTCAAAGTCGATGGTTACGAAATAGCACTCGGCCGACATCTCCGATATTTAGGTGTGGAAATATACAACCGAATGGCTTTGGACCAACATGTAAAAAATGTAACGAGCAAGGCTCTTGAAACTGCTACTAGGCTAGTACGTATCATGCCAAATATGCGAGGACGTGGGCAACAAGCTCGAAAAATTATATCTACAGTTGTCTATTCACAGATGCTGTATGGAGCTCCCGCAGTATATAATGTCTTTACAAAGAATGTTGTGTTAATGAGGAGATTGGAAAGAGTGCAAAGAATATGTACCATGAGAATAATATCGGCCTACAGGACGATATCTACATCTGCAGCGTCAGTGCTTAGTAGGATGCCTCCATTACAGCTCTTATTCGGCGAAAGAGGTGAAATATATCAAACATGGCAAAATAGAAGAAATGCAGAAGGAGTTTCAAAGACCAAAATAAAAAACAAGCCCGCCTACACTTGTACAGGAAGTGGCAAGTAGCATGGGACCAAGACACAAAGGGTAGATAGACCCACACTCTAATAAATAATATAGAGAAGTGGATGGAAAGAAAACACGGTCAAATGAACTACTACTTGACTCAAGCTTTCAGTGGACATGGAAATTTTGGCAAATACCTTCACAGGTTCAAAATAAGAGAATATAGTGTGGAAATGAGGAAGACGATGCAGAACATACCATATTTAAATGTGAATATTGGTCATCCTCAAGAAGAACAATAAATAGTGGCCTCGGAAAACTTGACCACAGTTATGCTCGAAAACGAAGATAATTGGCAAAAATGCGCACTATTTATCGAAAGTGTGCTACGAGAAAAGGCAATACGCACACAAACGGAAGTACCGAACCCCTAATCTAACACACATGTAGTTAGGAAGGGGGACTAGGAAGTAGATTGTCTAAAACAACGACATTATTATATGAACCCACCCCGAAGTAATGCGAAAGCGGTTCCGGGGTGGTGTTTCCTGTGTAGGACCACTAGTTGATAGTGAGCTATCACTACGTCCATAAAAAAAACCCTCCACCATAGGATGGGGGGTATATTCATTTTGTCACTCCGTTTGTAACATCTCTAAATATTGATCTGAGACCCCATAAGGTATATATATTCATAATCGTCGTAAAATTCCAAGACGATTTAGCCATGTCCGTCTGTGGTAATCACTCTACAGTCCGCAATAATAGAGCTAGGCTCGTCAAATTTAGTACAAATACTTCTTATAGTTGCAGGTTGTTTTGGATTACAAATGGGCCATATCGGTCAATGTTTTGATAAAGCTCCCATATATAGCATCTTACTTATTATGATTCCTACTGTTCTCATCTACTATACACATACTACATTGTTATACCCTCCACCATAGGATGGGGGGTATATTCATATTGTCACGCCGTTTGTAATACCTCTAAATATTGATCTGAGACCCCATAAAGTATATATATATTCCTTATCGTCGTAAAATTCTAAGACGATTTAGCCATGTCCGTCCGTCCGTCTGTAGTAATCACGCTACAGTCCGCAATAATAGAGCTAGGTTGATCAAATTTGGTACAAATACTTCTTATAGTTGCAGGTTATTTGGGATTGCAAATGGGCCATATCGGTCAATGTTTTGATAAAGCTCCCATATATAGCATCTTACTTATTATGATTCCTACTGTTCTCATCTACTATACACATACTACATTTTTATACCCTCCACCATAGGATGGGGGGTATATTCATTTTGTCACACCGTTTGTAACACCTCTAAATATTGATCTGCGACCCCATAAAGTATATATATTCCTTATCGTCGTAAAATTCTAAGACGATTTAGCCATGTCCGTCCGTCTGTGGTAATCACGCTACAGTCCGCAATAATAAAGCTAGGTTGATCAAATTTGGTACAAATACTTCTTATAGTTGCAGGTTTTTTGGGATTGAAAATGGGCCATATCGGTCAATGTTTTGATAAAACTCCCATATATAGCATCTTACTTATTATGATTCCTACTGTTCTCATCTACTATACATATACTACATTTTTATACCCTCCACCATAGGATGGGGGGTATATTCATTTTGTCACTCCATTTGTAACACCTCTAGATATTGATCTGAGACCCCATAAAGTATATATATTCTTAATCGTCGTAAAATTCCAAGACGATTTAGCCATGTCCGTCTGTCCGTCCGTCGGTTCATCTGTGGTAATCACGCTACAGTCCGCAACAATAGATCTAGGTGCATCAAATTTGGTGCAAATACTTCTTATAGTTGCAGGGTGTTTGGGATTGCAAATGGGCCATATACCCTTCACCATAGGATGGGGGTATATTCATTTTGTCACACCGTTTGTAACACCTCTAGATATTGATCTGAGACCCCATAAAGTATATATATTCCTTATCGTCCTAAAATTCTAAGACGATTTAGCCATGTCCGTCAGTCCGTCCGTCCGTCTGTGGTAATCACGCTACAGTCCGCAATAGTAGAGCTAGGTTGATAAAATGTGGTACAAATACTTCTTATAGTTGCAGGTTGTTTGGGATTGCAAATGGGCCATATTGGTCAATGTTTTGATAAAGCTCCCATATATAGCATCTTACTTATTATGATTCCTACTGTTCTCATCTACTATACACATACTACATTTTTATACCCTCCACCATAGGATGGGGGGTATATTCATTTTGTCACTCCATTTGTAACACCTCTAGATATTGATCTGAGACCCCATAAAGTATATATATTCTTAATCGTCGTAAAATTCCAAGACGATTTAGCCATGTCCGTCTGTCCGTCCGTCGGTTCATCTGTGGTAATCACGCTACAGTCCGCAACAATAGATCTAGGTGCATCAAATTTGGTGCAAATACTTCTTATAGTTGCAGGGTGTTTGGGATTGCAAATGGGCCATATACCCTTCACCATAGGATGGGGGTATATTCATTTTGTCACACCGTTTGTAACACCTCTAGATATTGATCTGAGACCCCATAAAGTATATATATTCCTTATCGTCCTAAAATTCTAAGACGATTTAGCCATGTCCGTAATTCCGTCCGTCCGTCTGTGGTAATCACGCTACAGTCCGCAATAGTAGAGCTAGGTTGATAAAATGTGGTACAAATACTTCTTATAGTTGCAGGTTGTTTGGGATTGCAAATGGGCCATATTGGTCAATGTTTTGATAAAGCTCCCATATATAGCATCTTACTTATTATGATTCCTACTGTTCTCATCTACTATACATATACTACATTTTTATACCCTCCACCATAGGATGGGGGGTAAATTCATTTTGTCACTCCATTTGTAACACCTCTAAATATTGATCTGAGACCCCATAACGTATATATATTCTTAATCGTCGTAAAATTCCAAGACGATTTAGGCATGTCCGTCTGTCCGTCCGTCCGTTCATCTATGGTAACCAAATTTGGTACAAATACTTCTTATAGTTGCAGGGTGTTTGCGATTGCAAATGGGCCATATCGGTCAATGTTTTGATATAGCTCCCATATATAGCATCTTACTTATTGTGATTCCTACTGTTCTCATCTACTATACATATACTACATTTTTATATCCTCCATCATAGGATGGGGGGGTATATTCATTTTGTCACTCCGTTTGTAACACCTCTAAATATTGATCTGAGACCCCATAAGGTATATTATATTCTTAATCGTCGTAAAATTCTTAGACGATTTAGCCATGTCCGTCTGTCCGTCCGTCCGTCTGTGGTAATCACGCTACAGTCCGCAATAATAGAGCTAGGTTGATCAAATTTGGTACAAATACTTCCTACAGTTGCAGGTTATTTGGGATTGCAAATGGGCCATATCGGTCAATGTTTTGATAAAGCTCCCATATATAGCATCTTACTTATTATGATTCCTACTGTTCTCATCTACTATACACATACTAAATTTTTATACCATCAACCATAGGATGGGGGTATATTCATTTTGTCACACCGTTTGTAACACCTCTAAATATTGATCTAAGACCCCATAAAGTATATATATTCCTTATCGTCGTAAAATTCTAAGACGATTTAGCCATGTCCGTCTGTCCGTCCGTCCGTCTGTGGTAATCACGCTACAGTCCGCAATAATAGAGCTAGGTTGATCAAATTGGGAACAAATACTTCTTATAGTTGCAGGTTGTTTGGGATTGCAAATGGGCCATATCGGTCAATGTTTTGATAAAGCTCCCATATATAGCATCTTACTTATTATGATTCCTACAGTTCTCATCTACTATACATATAGTTCACGCGCAAACCGGTTATGAGCCAGTTGGTACCGTTTCCCATCACTGCCTCATTTGCCCATCACTGATGTTCCTGCTCATCCCTGATATGCTTGAACGTGAACACTTTGACAGCTGTTATTCTTGCCTCTCTCACACCTGCGTTGGTTGAGCTGAATACATTACTGGTTGAGAGAGTAATGTCAAAAAGAACAACTGAAAACATTCTTTATTCTTTTTCGTACTCCAGACATTAAAGTGACAGAATCTAAATAAATAAAATAAAAGGAATTGAATAAAAATTAAATAAAGGCTGTGTTTTAACTAAATAAAGGCAAAAGGTGGAACTGAGGAAGAGGAAACCGCAAGATCAAGTGTGGTGCTTTTGCTGTGTGTAGTGCTTTGTTGTGTGGGGTTCCCGTTGCTGTTGAGTGCTGTGGATTGGAGTCTGCTCCTGTGAGGCAAGTGATATTTGGCCCCGACAGCCGTTGCCACAAGATCCCTGAAACCTGCGGGTGAGAGCGTTTTTTGTGAGGTCGCCGTGAACATTGGTCCTATCGCCCGAGAAAAAAGTAACCTGCGCATTGGAAAAGAGGTACGTGCGTAAATTTATATTACGAAAAGTACTACTATTACATATTGGCCCATATCGTTATCATTGTGAAAACGCCTTCTACGACGGTAAAATTTGTCTCACAGTGAATATTGTCCAGGGACAATTCATAGTTGGATAACCTTGAATTTTTGGAAGAAGTTGAAGTTTTCAAGTTTATTGTACATGGAATTTTTTACATTCCATGTATGTACTGTGTTCTGCCTTTTGTCTCAGTCAACGCATTTAGTTTTTTTGGCTTCTGCCTTTTACTAATCCACTGACTTCAAAGTTGTTATTGCTATTTGCCTCTGTCGACGCCACTTTCGTTGGTTTGCAAATCTGATTCTCTTTATGTACTGAAGTGCAGTAGCTATTCATATTCAAGGTTGAAATAGTTTACTGTTTTGTCTTTTTGACATTGTCTTTTTCTTTTGGCTTTTCTATGTTTGTCTCTTTGGTACATTAACCTCGTACAGTGGTACGTAGCGGCAAATAGGCAATTCTATGAAAATTTAAATGCAAGTAAGTTTCTTGTGTTAGGCTTGAGTTAATAAGCATACCAGCTGGAAGAAAACTTTCCTTTTGACGCACAGTGGCTCATGATAGAAAAAATTGGAAAATTTTATTGGGAAATATTTTTGTTTCGCGGCATTGGAACTACTCTAAAAACCTTTTATTATCATTGAAGGCATTTGTTTTGGAACACAGCGAGGACAGTGGGCCAAAGCATACATTAACCAACAGTGTTTAGATCAAATTGGAAATATTTGTCTCTAAACTCTGCAATAAATTGCTATCCAGTCTTAAGGCACAGTGGGTCTAGTGCTATAAAAATATTTAAAAATATATTTTGAAAATCGATTTGACTGCTTCCGTGTGAAAGATCGTTGGTCTGCACTGTGTTTTAGTGCGAATTCATTTTGTCCCGATCTCATTTGTGAATAATCGGCGTAAATTAAATTAAGCCATCTAGCGAATTATTAGTTAGAAAATTAATAAAAATAGAAAACAAAAGACGTTACAATGAGTCTCGTAGAGGAATTTCTGATTCAGTGTGACGAAATCATCGCACATGAAAAAAGGATGAGGGAGACAGACGCTAGTAAATATAATGAATCAACTATAGAGGCAGAAAGCCAGGAGATTCAGGATCTATGGTCAGAGTTTAAAGACATTTATAAAAAATGCAATACTGACCCTGACTGCCAAAAATCAGACAAGGCAACAATAAAAAAGAAGAAGACTGAAGTCAGTACAAAGTATATGAACTGTATGACCATAATAGGAGATTGGAAGGAAAAAAATTAAACCGGCTCCTGTTAGTCAAAAGCCCAGTTCTTCGTCTGTCAGTGTCCCACCTTGCGATACAGAGATTTTTATGGAGATTACGTTACTTGGCCCAGCTTCAGAGACTTATTCACTGCTATTTATGTGAATAACAAAAAACTTAGCTCTGTCGAAAAATTATATCACTTGTTTCAGAAAACAAGTGGAGAAGCGAGGGAAATTAATAAACATATCCCATTAACAGCCGAGGGTTTCGACATCGCGTGGGCGAATTTAAAAAGCCAATACGAAAATAAAAGAATATTAATAAACAATCAGTTAAGAATATTATTCAATTTGCCTCAATGCACAAATGAGTCAGCAAGTAACCTTAAAAAATTGCATAGGGACATAACAAATTGCATTTCTGTACTAAAACTGTACAAAATAAATGTGGGATCATGGGATCCAATTTTCGTCTTCCAATGCTCAGCAAAGTTGCCGAAACTTACATTGTCTCTCTGGGAACAGTCAATTGAAGAAAAGACTGAGCTTCCGAAATGGGAAGATTTAAGCAAGTTTTTGACTGAAAGATTTCAGACTATCGAAAGTGTCTCTGATATGATGGGATCGCATGAATCTGCCCCTCGTCAAAGACAGAATAATTTTGATAGGTCAAAACAATTCAAAGTACTTCACACAAAGGTTAACTATATTAAATGTACCTTGTGTAAAGAAAACCATGTACTGAAGTCTTGTCCCAAATTTGTAAACATGAGTCCGCGAAACAGGTTAAATTTTGTCAGAAATGAAAAAAGTTGTGTAAAATGTTTGTCACCAGGACATAGTGTTGATAAATGTCTCAATAAAAATAATTGTGTGAAATGCAATTATAAACATCACACACTTTTACACATAGAAAGATCAGTCCAGCAGCATAATGCTAGTGCAGCAAGTTCGACAAATTTGGCCCAAAACTCTCAGAATCAGAATTTACAGTCCACTGAAGCACCTTCAACATCTGAGAATGTTAGAGCTTATCATATGTCCGTTTCAAACAAGACTATGCTAGCAACAGCGTGGATAAACGTTTTTAAAGATGGCATCGCACATAAAGTTCGAGACATAATTGACCCATGTTCAGATGATACATTCATATCATCAAGAGTTCAGAGCTTTTTGAGATTACCTACAAAAGCCGTAATGCTCGAAATAGCGTTTTTAAAAATTGGCTCCATATTAAAGCCAAATTTTGCGGTTGAAACCGATGCAGTAGTTGTGCAAGATGTTACGGGTAACGTACCCACGCATTCTTATGAAAATATAGTAGCGAAACAGCTTCCTAAATTGGAATTTGCAGATCCTCATTTTTATTTATATCCGTTGATTCTACTGAATGGAGTAGAACACGGAATTCTTGGCTCGTTTGTGGCTCAGGAGACAGTCTTTGGTTGGATTGTGACTGGCTCAACGAGTGCTTCAAATCCGAGACGCACAGTCAGATTTTCGCATTGCACCAGGGTATCAATTGAGAAAGTTTTGGGAATTAGAGGAGGTTTCAAGGAAACCAATAATTACCGAGGAGAACAAACTCTGCGAAGATATATATAGGAAAAGTACCATCAGGACGGCTGATGGCAGATACATGGTAGATTTGCCTTTTCGGCCGGAGAATCCACTAGATTCGTCAAAAAATGCGAATAGGTATGTGGCTCTAAGTCAATTTCTAAGGAACGAAAAATCTTTACTTCGAAATCCTGATTTGAAGTTAATGTATGATGACGTCATCAAAGAATATTTGTCCCTGGGACATATGGAGAGAGTCGAACCTCCAAAAAAAACAACTCTGAGAGCTTTTTTTATCTACCACATCATGGAATTTTTAAGCCGGAGAGCACCACAACCAAGTTACGAGTCGTTTTTAACGCCTCATGCCCATCTGCGAATGAGAAAAGTCTAAACGACGCATTATTTATCGGCCCTGTTCTTCAAAAGGATATAATTCCATTAATTCTGAATTGGCGTTTTACAAATTCGTATTTAACGCGGATATAACAAAAATGTATCGACAAATACTTGTCAACCCACAGCATGCCCCTTTTCAGCGTATATTGTTTCGATCTTCTCCTGATGAAGAGATACAAGATTTCCAATTGAAGACGGTTACATTTGGTGTTAATTGTGCTCCATTTTTAGCCCTGAGGACACTGCTGCAGTTAGCAGAAGATGAAAAAGAGCGTTATCCAATTGGCTCAACGATATTAAAGGAAAATATGTATGTAGACGATTCCTTGGTTGGCTCACATTCTTTCTCAGAGGCATTAGAAGCACGCAACCAGCTTATAAAAATATTAGAGTCCGCTGGTTTCCAGCTAAGAAAATGGACTTCGAACAATAAGGACATTTTGAAAGACTTGCCTCGAGATCATTTATTAAATGAGCAATTCCTTAATTTCGACGAAAAAAGTTCAGTCAAGACATTAGGAATTAGATGGAATGGGGCAACTGATTCGTTTTATTTTGTCACACAAAAATTGGGTCACAAAGAATCATTCACCACGAGAGAGGTCCTCTCAGTGATAGCAAGGTTATTTGATCCCTTAGGATGGCTTTCGCCTGTAATAATAACAGCGAAAATTCTCATGCAATTGTTGTGGCTCGACAATATAGGATGGGATGATCCCATTAAACCCTTGACTCTGGTAAAATGGAGAGCTTTTATTGCAAATTATGGAGATATAGATGAATTAAAAATACCCCGTTGGTTACAATATTCTCCAACTTGAAAGATTGAAATTCATGGGTTCTGTGACTCTTCAGAACTCGCATATGCTGCAGTGTTGTATATAAGAGTAGAGACTGAGGGAAATGTCTATACAAAATTGCTAGTTGCAAAGTCAAAAGTTGCCCCTATAAAGAAAATTTCGGTTCCAAGGTTAGAACTTTGCGGCGCCGTTTTATTAGCGGATTTAGCAGATTCGGTATTGCCCCAATTGAACTTATCACATGATGGATTATTTCCTTGGACTGACTCGACCATAGTATTGGCTTGGATCAAAAAACCATCACATAATTGGGCAACATATGTTTCGAATAGAGTGTCAATAATTCAAGAGAAGATTGCTAGTAATTGGGGACATGTGGGGACTGCAGAAAACCGGCAGACCTAGCATCCCGGGGGGCGACCCCTTTAGAACTAAAGGGTTGTGATTTATGGTGGCACGGACCACCTTGGCTTGGAAAGGAGAAACACTTTTGGCCCAATAGTCCTCAAGTTCCAGACACTGAACTAGAAATTAGATCGGCGAAAGTCCACATTGCTAGATCAGCGAAAACAGAAGATATACTAGATCGTTTTTCCCTCCCTCTCAAGGGCATTGCATGTTGTCTCATAAATTTATCGCTTCTTTCACCGTACTCATCCCTCGCTAAAGAAGGCATTTGAACACTGCTCCATAGGTATTTCATCGGTGTCGACTATGCTGGCCCCTTTGAATTAAAAACTTTCCACGGTCGTGGCTGCCGTGTGACAAAGGGTTATGTTTGTCTCTTTGTGTGTTTTAGAACACGCGCGATTCACTTAGAGCCAGTAAGTGATTTGTCCACACCCGCATTTTTAGCAGCCTTCTCTCGTTTCGTCTCACGACGCGGATGTCCGTATAAAATATACTCCGACAATGGACGAAACTTCGTTGGTGCTGCTCGGGAGTTAAAGGCCCATCTAACTAAAATTGTCTCTGAAATCAAGGATGAAATTGTCTCCAAATATGGGTTCCAACGATTAGAATGGCATTTCATACCAGCCGGAGCTCCACAACAAAATTTGTCTCTTAATGATCTTGTGGTTCTACGTCATAAATCTCTATGTCCCACTGATTGGCGTTTGGGGCGCGTTGTTAAATTGTATTCTGGACGTGATAATCTCGTCAGAGTTGTTGATTTGAGAACCCAGACCGGAATCATCACTCGACCGGTTCATAAGCTCGTTTTGCTCCCGCGAGCACAAGAATGATAAGCAGATAAACATGAAACAGAAGAGACGTTAGAGCCAAATGTAGTAGTAGATTTTCTTATCCCGGTTTTAATCATTTGTATCTTTTCCCCAGAACCATGAATTAAAACGAAGAATTTCTGTGGCATTGTGTACCTCGCGGCACGGCTTCAAAAACTGTCGCAGATTTCTCACGATATTACCGCTCGAAAAACGAGATATCGTGAACGAGCACAGAGCCTGTGAGAACTGCCTCGGACGATCCCACCAGCTCCCCAAGTGTCCATCTCGTGATCTATGTGGTCGATGCTGGGAGCCGCATCACACCTTGCTCCATGAGCCAAACTTCGATCCCATGGGACAAGTGCCATCAAAAACTCACGGTTTGGCTCACCTGCTTGCGTGATGAGCAGAAGTCAGTGGAAGTCCATCTGAATCGTCGACTGGGAAATAATATTTTGGCCCCTAGCAGCAGACTTAAACCTGAAAAAATCAAGGAATGGAGTAAAGGAAAGGTACTAGCCGATCATGGATTCCATTTGCCATATTCATGTTCCATAATCCTTGGATCGGACTTCGCTGGTAAAATTTACAATGGTTTACCTCAATCTGAAGGAGAACTTCCTTTCGCCCAAGACACCGTGTTCGGCTGGTCACCGAGGACAACTAACTATTTGGCTCTACACTACAATGTATTAATAAATAATATTTTTTTCTCATGAAGTATTTTTTAATTTATATTTATGTTAATGAATGAAGTTAATATTTTAATTTCAAATTTATGTACATACTAGTTTTCAGAATAATAATCATTGAATTTTGATATGTATACAATCCCTTTCTCATTAAAAAAAAAAATTGTTATTTGGGCTATTTTGCATTGTCCCTGCAAAGGCGGCGGAATGTTCACGCGCAAACCGGTTATGAGCCAGTTGGTACCGTTTCCCATCACTGCCTCATTTGCCCATCACTGATGTTCCTGCTCATCCTTGATATGCTTCAACGTGAACACTTTGACAGCTGTTATTCTTGCCTCTCTCACACCTACGTTGGTTGAGCTGAATACATTACTGGTTGAGAGAGTAATGTCAAAAAGAACAACTGAAAACATTCTTTATTCTTATTCGTACTCCAGACATTAAAGTGTCAGAATCTAAATAAATAAAGTAAAAGGAATTGAATAAAAATTAAATAAAAGCTGTGTTTTAACTAAATAAAGGCAAAAGGTGGAACTGAGGAAGAGGAAACCGCAAGATCAAGTGTGGTGCTTTTGCTGTGTGTAGTGCTTTGTTGTGTGGGGTTCCCGTTGCTGTTGAGTGCTGTGGATTGGAGTCTGCTCCTGTGAGGCAAGTGATATTTGGCCCCGACAGCCGTTGCCACAAGATCCCTGAAACCTGCGGGTGAGAGCGTTTTTTTGTACGCTCCACCATAGGATGGGGGGTATATTCATTTTGTCACTCCATTTGTAACACCTCTAAATATTGATCTGAGACCCCATAAAGTATATATATTCTTAATCGTCGTAAAATTCCAAGACGATTTAGCCATGTCCGTCTGTCCGTCCGTCCGTTCATCTGTGGTAACCACGCTACAGTCCGCAACAATAGATCTAGATGGATCAAATTTGGTACAAATACTTCTTATAGTTGCAGGGTGTTTGGAATTGCAAATGGGCCATATCGGTCAATGTTTTGATATAGCTCCCATATATAGCATCTTACTTATTGTGATTCCTACTGTCCTCATCTACTATACATATACTACATTTTTATACCCTCCACCATAGGATGGGCGTATATTAATTTTGTCACTCCGTTTGTAACACCTCTAAATATTGATCTGAGACCCCATAAAGTATATATATTCTTAATCGTCGTAAAATTCTAGGACGATTTAGCCATGTCCGTCTGTCCGTCCGCCCGTCTGTGGTAATCACGCTACAGTCCGCAAGAATAGAGCAAGGTTGATCAAATTTGGTACAAATACTTCTTATAGTTGCAGGTTGTTTGGGATTGCAAATGGGCCATATCGGTCAATGTTGTGATATAGCTCCCATATATAGCATCTTACTTATTGTGATTCCTACTGTTCTCATCTACTATACACATACTACGTTTTTATACCCTTCACCATAGGGGGAGGGTATATATGGGGGATATATTCATTTTGTCACTCCGTTTGTAACACCTCTTAATATTGATCTGAGACCCCATAAAGTATATATATTCTTAATCGTCGTAAAATTCTAAGACGATTTAGCCATATCCGTCTGTCCGTCCGTGGTAATCACACTACAGTCCGCAATAACAGAGCTAGGTTGATCAACTTTGGTACAAATACTTCTTATAGTTGCAGGTTGTTTGGGATTGCAAATGGACCATATCGGTCAATGTTTTGATATAGCTCCAATATATAGCATCTTACTTATTATGATTCCTACTGTTCTCATCTACTATAAATATACTACATTTTTATACCCTCCGCCATAGGATGGGGGGTATATTCATTTTGTCACTCCATTTGTAGCCATGTCCGTCCCTCCGTCTGTCGTAATCACGCTACAGTCCGCAATAATAGAGCTAGGTTGATCAAATTTGGTACAAATACTTCTTATAGTTGCAGGTTGTTTGGGATTGCAAATGGACCATATCTGACAATGTTTTGATATAGCTCCCATATATAGCATCTTACTTATTGTGATTCCTACTGTTCTACGTACTACATTTTTATACCCTCCACCATACGATGGGGGGTACTAGAGCTTGGTTGATCAAATTTGGTACAAATACTTCTTATAGTTGCAGGTTTTTTGGGATTACAAATGGGCCATATCGGTCAATGTTTTGATACAGGTTTAAGTTTAGGTTAGGGTGGCAGCCGTTTTTTTTCTTCAGCTCACAGAGACCAGTTTAGGTCCCTAATGGTACCACGGGCTAACATGCCCTTCATCGAAACCAACCTGTTTGATATACAAATGTCGATAGCACGAATATTGGTACTGGAAAGACCTGTTACGCACAGGCATTGCAGTTAATACCCAATCTTCTGGTGTGTTCGCCGATCAGGCAGGGTCCCGTCAGAACTGATACTAACGTAGATAATTTTTCCTTTCTAGTGCGAGGAGATATTTTGACCTTCTCAGGTCATACCTAGGCCAGATTTGTCTAGCTACCCTACAGGTGCCGATTTATGTCCATCTTTCGTTGGACTGCCTGATTGCCTCTTGCCTAAGCCGAAGCTTGCGCGTGGATAGTGGCGCACCAATATATGCAAATTCTTCGAGAATTTGTAAAGTCGTCCCTTTCCTAGAATTGATGCCAGCCTGGCTGTCCGAGTAAATGACAACGCCAGTGTTGGTTACTATGTTCCGACTCAGCCACTTGGCGACTTCCCATATTGCCATTATATCGGCTTGATAGACACTGCAGGTATCTGGTAGTCTGTGAGCTATATCCAAATTAAGTTCTTCACAGTGTACTCCGAAGCCAACCTTTTCATCAAGCTTCGAACCATCCGTATAGAAGTGGAGATGGTTTGTATTTCCGGGTATTCTGCCATCCCATTCATCCCTGGCCAGAGTATGAAGCCGCCGATTTTAGCCGCCGCCGACCTTTTTTCACCAGCCAAAGCCGCCGCCGATCTTCGCGGCTAAAATCGGCTGAAACACAGCCGCCGTTCCATAGAAAAACTTTAAAATATGTATAGATACAATTTACATTTTTTATAAGCAAATAACCATATAACATATATGTATATGGTCCCCTCAATAGAAGGTTATTGTATTTTAATAATCTACGCAATTGGTTGTATATCTAGTAAAAATGTGGGGAAATTCTACTTTCACAAATTGGGTGTTTGAAATTGATTGTTCATTAATAAAAGCCTACGCGCCGATATCGAGTTTCAATATCACAAAAACTTCAAATATTTTCTCGAAACGACCCTATTCCCTATTCATTTATTGGGGGAACGATATGGAAGGTGGATTTCGTTTTGATTCCTTTATTGTCACAAGAGGAAACTTATCATGTGTTAAAAATGAGAATTTTGATAGTAATATAAAAATAAGTATAAAAATTATTTTTTAAAGGAAATAATAAGATTTTTAGTTTATTATTAGATTGCGTACACATAGAGAAACAAATATTTTCGAAAAAAACAATGGAGTATTACAGAATTGTATCACAAAAACTTCATATTGGGGGGACGATATGGAAAGTGACTTTCGTTTTGATTCGTTTATTGTCACATGAGGCAGCTTAACATGTATTAAAAATGAGAATATTGATAGTAATAGAAAAATAATTATAAAAATTATTTTTTAAAGGAAATAATAAGATTTTTTATTTTTATTAGATTACGTACACATAGAGAAACACATATTTTCGGAACAAAACAATGGAGTATTACAGAATTGTAATACTGCATTTAACTAATACCTCCATTATAAAGAATGCTAAGTCGACTTGGTACGTTATACTGGAGATTGCATTTCAAAATTCAAAATATTCTAAATTTTCTTCAGTCAAATCCATCAATGCAATGAAGTTAAGCTCAAAACAAATTACAAGGTAATTCTACACAAATTTAAAATTTCACTAAAACGACGATTCGCATCTCCAGAAAGCAACCAGTTTCGACTTAGCATTCTTTGAAAATCAAGTATATCATAAAGCCGCCTAGCGTCAATTTTATGACTTATCATTGTATGGAAATCGATGATTTTTATACTCGCCACCATAGGAGGGGGTATACTAACTTTGTCATTCTTTTTGCAACACCTTGAAATATGATCTGCAGTTGTAATTACGCTATAGTCCATAATAATAGAGCTACGTCAATCAAATTTGGTATAAATTCTTCTTATAGTTGCAGGTTGTTTGGGATTGCAAATGGGCCATATTGGTCAATGTTTTGATTGGCACAGATACCGCATTTTTAAAGCAATTTAGCTGAAACTTTGCAGTTTTTTATTCTATTTCGACAAAAATTCATCACAACAAAAATTTTACATTCATATTTCATGTTTTGTTATAGTCACCCTACAGAGGCCGCTCCAAAATATACGTATTTAAGCCATAATTACCACATTTTCTAATCATTTTAACCGAATCCTTGCAATTTTTATTTTACTCAGGCAAGAATTCATCAAAAAAGTGTTTATACACCGATTTAGTTTTAATTAAACTTTAATAACTCCGTCAATTGCAAACGGATTTTTAAGAGACTGGTTGCATTTTTTTCCTGATAAAATATACTATATATGTAAATTAATTAATCGTACGTTTATCTCACAATATAATTGGTAAAAACATCGTCAAAACTAGAAAATTACGGACAAAAAATGAAAAAATGCGTTTGTAGGACAAATAAACCTATATTCCTACAGCTTCAAATAAACAAGGTATACATCGTTCGAAAGGTCTAATTATCTTGGGTTAATAATTAACAAAGTTATAGGCGTTCAAGTGAAAAAAAGGCAAGAAAATCGGTTTTTTACCCGTAAATCCGGATTTTTGGGGGTGTCCGGGGAATTCCAAAAAAAGATTCGTGTGTTACTCGACAAGACCTACAGGAAAAATAGTATCGCGTCATTTGTTTCTCAACATGAGTTTATTTTGTCGCACTGTGTTATTTATGAATATATACCAGAGCTTAACTTTTCAACTATTATTTTAAATGTAAAAATGACAATCACAGAGCCGCCGTATGTCAATTTTATGTCGGCTAAGCCATCAAGCCGCCGCCGCCGATCTATAATTTTCAATGGCAAACGCCGCCGCCAATTTTGCCTCGGCTTCATTCTCTGTCCCTGGCTGGTATCATAGTGATGTAGTTCCTCTCAAAGGTGCGCACCGTTGATATATAGTCCACTCGGTCGGTAACCATAGCACTACACTTTGATATCCTCATGTGACCGTAGTTCTTGTACCTTCACATTGATAGGCAGTTTAATCTTAGTGCCGCTTTGGTTGCAACATCTCTCGCCACAACATTAATCGGCAATATATGTGGAAAAGGGCTTGTAGAGACTCAGTCGCTGTAGTCCTTAACGCTCCGCTTATGCACAGGCAGGCAGTTCTCTGAACCCTTGATAGCAGGTTTGTGATGGTTAGTTTGTCAGTTGGCGTCCACCATACCACAATACCGTATAACAGTATTGGACGAACCACTGCTATATATATCCAATGGACAATTTTAGGAGAGAGGCCCCACGGCGAACCTACAGCCTTCCTGTAGGAATATGGGGCGATGTTGGCCTTCTTTACACGTTTCAGTACGTTTAGTCTGAATGACAGTTTCCTATCCAAAATTATTCCTAAAAATTTTGCACTTTCAGAAAAGACTACATAGATCTGTTCCATTTATCCGAGGAGGAGGGTTCACATGAGGGACATTATTCATACTAGTAAAGAGAAAGAATTCTGTCTTGTTTGGGTTAACACCCAAACCGCTGCTTCTGGCCCATCTAGCCAACTTGTTCAGAGCCACCTGTAGAATATCTCGGAGGATGTTTTCGAATTTGCCACTTACTGCGATTGCCATATGCATCCGCATATGCCACGACCTTGCAGCCACAACGTACTAGATCTAGCAGGATTTCATTCATCGCTAGGTTCCAAATTAGTGGAGACAGTACTCCTCCTTGTGGGGTCCCTCTGTTTACAAACCTTGGTAGAGTTGTGGACGCTAGACATGCTGTTATGCGTCTTCTGTTGAGTAGTCTTTGAATTAGTCTAATCAAGCTAGTGTTCACCTTTAGATGTGGCAATGCCACGATTACCGCATCTGAGTGAATGTTGTTAAAAGCCCCTTCTATGTCAAGAAATGCCACCATGGTGAATTCCTTGAAATGCAGGGACGATTCGATAGTGCTCACAAGTTCGTGCAGGGCTGATTCTGTAGACTTGCCCTTATTGTAAGCATGTTGGTTCCCCGACAGGAGTTTTGTATCCAGGTTTTGCCTAATGAAATAATCTAAAAGTCTTTCCAGACTATTCAATAGGAAAGAGGATAGGCTAATTGGTCTGAAGTCTTTTGGCCTAGTGTGCGATATCTTCCCCGCTTTGGGTATGAATACCACTTTGGTATCCCTCCATCGATTCGGGATGTATGAAAGCCTAATACAGCCTACAACAATTTTCTGCAGCCAGGGAATAATGTACTTTAACATTTTCTGCATTTCTGCTGGAGTGATGCCGTCTGGTCAAGGTGACTTGAAGGACTTAAAGCTGTTTATAGCCCAGCTTATTCTAGATCTCTCATTCAACAAGCTAGCGACGGTCGCAGTCCACTCGCACTCTTGTTGGTCCTGTTGATCCTCGGGCTCTGTTGATGAGTTCCCTGGGAAATGTGTGTCGAGCAGTACACTTAGCGATTGCTCGCTGTTTTTTGTTCCAGTTGTTTGCCTCATCCTGCAAATACCCCACTGTACAAGGAGAAGTAGACAGTACCTTCCTCTGCCCTGCGGCGTCGGAGACCTTTTCCACTTCGCCACAGAAGGAATACCAAGAGCGTCTTTGCGCCTTCCTAAGCTCCTTCTTATAGATCTTGAGTTGCCCTTTATATGCATCCCAATAATTAAAGGCCCCAGTAGATTTCGCCTTGTTGAATAGCTTGTTGCAGGTCTTTTTTCTTGCCGTTAGTTCAGAGGTCCACCATTGAGGTTTAGTTTTACACTTGTACCTTGTTTTAGGAGAGGCTTCTTCAAGGGAACTATTGAATGATGTGGTGATATGCTAGACCAGATTATCCAGACCGGCTTTGTCATTCGGTTCAAAAAGAAGTTTAGAGTTGAGGACCTTTTTAAAATTTTTCTCAAACAGGTGCCAGTCTGTCTTCCTCACATTTCTGTGGACAGCAGGTTTAGGCGCTTTTTCGGCGAGTTCGAACTCTATATAATGGTGATCTGAGAATGAGTGGTCGTCCAGTACATTCCACCCAATAATGTTGTCTGACACCCGGTCAGTAGCAAACGTTACGTACTAGTACTTCTTGTCTGTCTATAATTGTAAAGGTCGGTTTATTGTCAATGTTACAAATAGTTAGGTTGGTAGTTAGAATAAAGTCAAGAAGTGAATCACCCCTATTGTTTATATCCGTACTACCCCAGATAGTATGATGAGCGTTCGTGTCTGCGCCAATAATGAGCTCGAGCTCGTCAGACGTTGCTTCTTCTACTACTTCACTGAAGAGAGCTGTCGATATTGCAGCTTCATAAGCGTTCGTGTCTGCGCCAATAATCAGCTCGAGCTCGTCAGACGTTGCTTCTTCTACTACTTCACTGAAGAGAGCTGTCGATATTGCAGCTTCATAAGGAAAGTAACTGGAGACCACCAAGTATATGCGATTACCAATCTCCAGACTAGCAGCTGTTTGGTCTTTACCACATAAATTAGTCAGGAGAAAAATACTTAGATCTTTTCTGGCCAAAATGCAGGTTCTTGGAGTGCCTTTACAGTTGGTCACAAGCAGTTTAAAGTTTGGTGTCTTGATACCGCATACCCGTCCTCCTACTAAATAGGGCTCCTGGATCAGGACGATGTCTACTGTACCTTTGGACAGGAGCAGCAATAGAGCCGCTGAGGCTGCTTTAGCGTGATGGAAGTTTATCTGTAGAATTCTTACCATCATTGGTAATCGACAGATTGAACTCTTCGTTATCGAACTCTTCGTCCGTATCATCGGGGAGCATGTCCCCGCCAGATGCGTCAGAGTCCGGAGACTTCCCTCAGCCCCTCAGTATCCGAAGTTGTGTTTTCATACTCAGAGAATGACGTTACAGATCTTCTGTTAGAGTTAGAGTCACCAGAAGTAATGGTCGTGTGGACCTCCGCACTTCCAGAAAGCCCTGTATCAACCACGGTCGACGACTCACCTTCCGCAGTGGGAGCTATATCCTGCTTGTATACCTTAAAGACTATAGGCTCGAAACCATATTGCAGGGATGTACTTGCACTTTATATATGGGAGGTGGATTCAGCGTTAAGGATCAAATTGACCTGTCGCTTTTTACCATCCGCCTCACCCACCTTGCTAATTCTCCAATTATGGGTCGGCAGACCAGGATTGGAATCTTTTATTATCTCTAGTATGTCATCCGAGCTGGAGGGCTCTTCTGTAACCCAGGTGATGGCTCTAGGATGACTAGGGATGATGTTTTTTTCCACAACATCCAACTGGGCACCCGGCCACACCTCACGCGCTTGACTCAGATCAGCCTTATACAGATCTACTGATCTGGCATCACCGAAATATAAGAGCTTTACTCTCCCCTGATGCCTTCCTGCATCGTTGCAGACATTTTTTTGGGGATGGCTCCATTTTTCCTTGAGGATGGATCCATCCTCACTACTTCTGTCTATAACAGCCATCACTAGACTCTCCTTCGCCACTTCATTGAAGGGCTTGGTGAGTGTCCTGTTGATGGTGACATTAGGGCCTCATGCCTTTTTCGAAGGCAGGGGTTCGTCAGGTGATCTGATTCTTTTGACTTTATTAGCCGTAACCACAGCTGAATTTGTGGCTCTTTCAGCCTAATCACGCTACAGTCCGCAATAATAGAGCTAGGTTGATCAAATTTGGTACAAATACTTCTTATAGTTGCAGGTTGTTTGGGATTGCAGATGGGCCATATCGGTCCATATTTAGATATAGCTCCCATATATAGCATCTAACTTGTTGTGATTCCTACTGTTCTCATCTACTATATTTTTTGTGTTTTCGGTGTTATTTTCTTTAGGTTTGAGTGATTTTGTGAGGTCACATGCTATCCATGGTGGAGGGTATATAAGATTCGGCATGGCCGAACTTAACGCTTTTACTTGTCTTTGTCTGTATTAGCCCGTAATAGGTACTACGATGTAGGCCTTCCAGACTTTGTATAGATTTTTTTTGCGATTGCGTAATAGTTACTGCGCAATAGATTTTAACTATCCGCTCTTTGCCAAACACGTCTATTCACTACGACTGATCAGCAACGATTGTTTTGATATAGCTCCCATATAGAGCATCTTACTTATTGTGATTCCTACTGTTCTCATCTACTATACATATACTACATTTTCATACCCTCCACCAAATGAATATACCCCATGGGGGCATATTCATTTTGTGACTCCGTTTGTAACACCTCGAAATATTGATCTGAGACCCCATGAAGTATATATATTCTTAATCGTCGTAAAATTCTAGGACGATTTAGCCATGTAAGTCTGTCCGTCCGTCCGTCTGTGGTAATCACGCTACCGTCCGCAATAATAGAGTAAGGTTGATCAAATTCGGTACAAATACTTCTTATAGTTGCAAGTTGGTTGGGATTGCAAATGGGCAATATCGGTCAATGTTTTGATATAGCTCCCATATAAAACATATTACTTATTGTGATTCCTACTGTTCTCATCTACTATACATATACTACATTTTGTATACCCTCCACTATAGGATCGGGGGTATATTCATTTTGTCACTCCGTTTGTAACACCTCTAAATATTGATCTGAGACCCCACAAAGGATATATATTCTTAAACGTCGTAAAATTCTAAGACGATTTAGCCATGTCCGTCTGTCCGTTCGTCCATCTGCTGTAACCACGCTACAGTCCATAATAATATAAATAAGCTAGGTTGACTAAATTTGGTATAAATATTTTTTATAATTGCAGGTTGTTTGGGATTGCAAATGGGCGATATCGGTCCAAATTTAGATATAGCTCCCATATATTGCATCAAACTTGTTGTGATTCCTACTGTTCTTTTTTGTGTTTTTCGGTGTTATTTTCTTAGGTAAATGTGTTAAGTTCGGCCATGCCGAATCTTATATACCCTCCACCATGGATAGCATTGGACCTCACAAAATAATTCAAACCTAAAGAAAATAACACCGAAAAACACAAAAAAATATAGTTGATGAGAACAGTAGGAATCACAACAAGTTAAATGCTATATATGAGAGCTATATCTAAATATGGACCGATATCGCCCATTTTCAATCCCAAGTTACCTGCAGCTATAAGAAGTACCTATACCAAATTTCAGCCACCTAGCTCAAGTATTTTGAGCGTGATTACAACAGACGGACGGGCGGAAGACGGACATCGGACGGACGGGCGGAAGGCTGAATCGGCTTAGAATTTTACTACGATTAAGAATATGTATACTTTATGGGTTTTCAGATTAATATTTAGAGGCGTTACAAACGGAGTGACAAAATGAATATAACCCCCCATCCTATGGTGGAGGGTATAAAAAAATCTATTTACTATAGAAAACTAAAATAAATTTTTATGATAGATAAATTATAGAGGTGTTGTCACTCCGTTTGTAACACCTCTAAATATTGATCTGAGACCCCATAAAGTATATATATTCTTATTCATCGTAAAATTCTAAGACGATTTAGCCATGTCCGTCCATCTGTTGTAATCATGCTACAATCTTAAATACTTGATCTAGGTGGCTGAAATTTGGTAGATATAGCTCCCATATATAGCATCTAACTGGATGTGATTCCTACTGTTCTCATCCAATTTTTTTTGTGTTTTTCGGTGTTATTTCCTTGAGGTTTGAGTTATTTTGTGAGGTCACATGCTCTCCATGGTGGAGAGTATATAAGATTCGACATGGCCGAACTTAACGCTTTTGCTTGTTAAATTAAAACAGTTTAGAACATCTGATGTTAAATTAAAAAAATTCCATCCTCAAATGGACGACATTGCTTTGCCAAAGCTAAAGCAACTTCACACGATGTATTTTTTAAAGGCACTGAAACATTGTATATTATAAATTGACTACTGCATCTGGTTCCGATAGGTGGGGCTGTTGTCAAATTATTAATAAATTCCTCATTTATGGACCAAAATGGCTCATATTCGCATAATAATTACATGTATAATCATTGTGCCAAATTTTATTAAAATAAAAAGAGTTCATTTTTAAATGTGTGATTTTCGATTCATTTGCTTTGGAAGTGGCTATTGTTGGAGATAAGGGGTTCCCCATGGGCATTGCGAACGTTTGATTGTATATTAATAAATTCAGTTAATGATAACATTTAATGAACAACTTCTGCTACCTTGGTAGCGTTTCAACCAACAACGGAGGCTCCTCTAAGGATATACAAAAAACTAAAAATTTTTAATTCCTGTGTAAAATCAACCTTGTTGTATAGATGTGAAACATGGAATATGCCGACGGAGGATACCAACTCCATTCAAATCTTCGTTAACAAGTGCCTGAGAAGAATACAACGGATTTTCTGGCCTAATATAATACCAAACACAGCGCTCTGGTCACGAAAGCAGCAATCCCCAATTGCCAGTGAAATACGGAGGAGGAAATGGGGCTGGGGATTGGAACCTACAAGGAAGCAGATGAAGAGGACGACCGGCTCATACTTGGCGCATACAGCTGCATGCCGAAGATTCCAAAACCGGCAAAAGCTGGAGCGAAATAAAGATCTTGGCATCAAACAGAAACGATTGGAAGTTATTAGTTATTAAAGGAAACAATATATTATAAATATATAAAAATAAATTATATGATAAATTAATTAAACAAAGAACAACATTTTTTATTATTTATGTATTCAATAAATAATAAAGTCATAACACTAACATAACTCTGCGGAACACAGTTTTTATTTTTTTAATTAAAAAACAGCATTTTATTTTACAAATAAAACGAATGCTTAGACTTTGTAACGGACAAAATCCATTTTGTCCGCACATGATTATATCTACCACTGTGCATCGGAATTCTCTCAATGCTAGCCACTGTTATTCCCCATTGACGTCATCAATCGCAACAATAACAACTCCCACCATCGCCGATTCGTTCAACAATAACAACTCCCACCATCGCCGATTCGTTCAACAATAACAACTCCCACCATCGCCGATTCGTTCGCATACGCGATTAGCTCGCATACGCAGTTCGCCCGCATACGCGATTCGCTCGCATACGCGGTTCGCCTGCATCCATAAATGTCCTTTACTACTTGCCACTAAATATGAAGCCTCTGTCTCATTCACAGATTGTCGTCGAAGCCCAATCAATACCACACCGTTATACCGAAAGTCTGGTCCACGCCACATTATCCGCCAACCGTGCATTTGCAAGGACCAAGGTGTCTACCGAAAGTTTACGCCGCAGAATCCGCCGACCGCCTGTGCGTTAGAAAAGGGTCATCCGTAAATCCGTCAAGCTCCTGTTTGAGGCGTCCGTTAAGCGCCTGTGTGGGGCGTCTGTTAAGCGTCACGTCAGTTTACATACCACCGTTTAAATTTAAGGCAGTATTGATAGCCTTCCCTGCAATCCTAATCGACAACCAATCGGCATCTGGGACAAGCAAATATCAGCGCACTAGAGGACTCGTACCCATACTCCCATACATAGATTGACTCATGAAATATTTTGTATAAATAAATGAAACATTAAACTGTTGTACAGAGAAAACACGATATATAAAACCTGAATTTCGTCCCCTGTAAAGGGAAAATAGTGTGTTCTTATTTAAGGTTTTGTGGGTCCTTGAATTGATCCTGGAGGCGACTGAACTACCTCAGCCTACGAATAAAACCCCGTTACAACTTATCCAAATTGCTTAGTCTTAACCAAAGAACATTTTTACTTCTTGTAAAAAAATCTTGGATATGTTATATAAATTTTTTAAACAGATTTCTTTATTTATCGATGCATTTTAAATAAAAACTATGCAAACAAAAAATACTGTATACGCTTCTTATAACGAAAAAATATTCAAAATTATTCTAACTAAGACATTGTTCATCTTTAGACCTTCTTGTTTCTATACTACTATAGAAACAAAAAAATATATTTACTATAGAAAACTAAAATAATTTTTTATGATAGATAAATAAAATAATTCTTTTGTATATTTAATTTTTAAATTTAAACAGATTAGAACATCTGATGTTAAATTAAAAAAAAATACCATCCTCAAATGGCCGACATTGCTTTGCCAAAGCATTGAAACATTTTCTATTATTATTTGACTTCTGTTATTATTAATACTAGTTTCAACAAAACTGTTATCATCATCATTGTTAGTTTCATCAACCATAACTGTTAAGAAAAATGTAGCTTTTAATTTTAAATTTTGTGTTCGTTTATATAATTTTCAGTTTATTTCGGTCAGTTTATTATAATTTTCATGCCAAATATAGAAATGTCTTTTTTAAAAAACAAACGTTTCGTACTCATAACATGATAACAAGCATTGCAGCTCGCCATCCATGTTCTCATTAACCATTTTTAATTGAGTATATTCAAAAAGTTGCGTGACGAGGTCTTCATTTTCCAAGTGTTCAACGACAACTATTTTCAATTACATCGATGAAACGACAACAAAGCATAGGCCGAACGTTCGTTGGCGTTTATACAACCCGGCATATTGACCAAAAGTAAACAGAAAGTGAAGAAATAAGTAAAAATAACACTATGATACAAAATCTAACTTTCCGAATGGGAATGGGATGAGACCAATTGCAAATGGATAAAGTTCACATTATCCGTAACAAAACCTTCAAGGGTTTTTTTCAGGTCAGTGCGTGATTTTTTTTACACGTGCGTAATTTTTTTCACTTTAGGCACTGTTTAACTATGGTTGTTTTCTCTAATTTCGATGAAGTAATGTATTTCTTTCCGTGCATAAATTGTACTATTTATCGCACACACATATTCGTTAGAATCTGCATACTCCTCATTACTACAGCCTTGTAATATTAGCTTTGCAGATTCTAACGAGTAACTAATCGCTTTTTTGTTTAGCTTATGCCGCCACCTCACTCCATCTTGGACTTTCGTATCGCTCGGTATCGTATCACTCGACCTATATACATAAGTACCTTGCTGTACAATACTAATCATAAGCAAAGGTAAATTTTGTTGCCTTATAAATCCTTACAATCAATAAACTTGTGGCACTTGGCCATTTATTTATATTATATTGAAACTAATCGTGTTTTTATTCACTCTCTTTTATTTACACGCATTCGGCGTAAACATTGATCCAATCGAACCGGATTTTGAGCAAACCATAACCTCGGCAAAAGTTCGTGAATATTAATCGGTGTTTTTATCCCCCGCAGCCATTGAAATCATCACCATCATCCCATACATCCATCCATCCATCCATCTCATCAAGCCATTTAAAGTTAATATTTGCATTTAAAGTTAGAACAGGTATGTATAGTGCAGTGTTTATGTGAGCTCGCGTAAAATATCAACATAAATAATAACAAGTGTTTCGATTCTGTTTGTTTGGCCGTCTTACAACGCGTCGCGCGACCCCTCCCGCTTCTCCCGTCTCGGCTCGTAGTGTTCGTTTACGCGGCTACATACCCTACTACATACATACGCGGACGGACATTGTTGAAAAAGTGCCAAAAAATAATCAAAACAAACGGTGGAATTAAGTGTATTTTTTTCATTAAAATAATTATTAATTTTCCCAATTCTTTTTACGAAAAAATTGTTTCCAAAAGTGTTAAAGAAGGGTTTCATAAATTGAAAATAATTGTTAAAAATATACGCGAGACACCTGCTCCTTTTATTTGTTTCTACGCGTAAATAAACGTTTGAAAATCACCCTTAGAAATACACCTAATCCCTAACCAATTGTTTTGTTTTATTCGCGCCGGTTAACGATATACATATATTCGTACATATATACATACGTTCATCGACCGAAGCCGTCCGGCCGCGCTTTTTTCTTCTTCACTTTAAATATATATACATACGCTTTGTACATAATACGCCGTGCTCGCTCGCTTTGCTTTGGATGACTATACACTCCCGTGTATATTCATATACATACATACAAGCATACCTTTAAGTCGAGATTCCTCTTTTGTTTTCTTTTTGATTGTGCGCTACACTAAATTTGTTCGGTCGATTGCGTTCATTACAACGTTTGATACATATAACGATATTTGATTGCAAACGTTATAGGACGGTGTTCGGAACAATTTAAAAGATATTTTTGGAAAAATTAAAAATCGTGTGCACCCTACATTCGGTCAATTCGACTTTTTTAAATAAAAGTGTGACTTTTTGATCTTTTTCGTTTTCGGTTAGATTGATTGACTTTTTCGGTAGGTTTTCGGCACCTAATCAACGTGCACCCTACCGTCGGTCAACTCGACATATAATCGACACCCATAATATTTTTTTTAGTTTTTGAAATTTTAGTGTTCGGGTTTTTTTTCTACGTAATAAACCGGTAAATTTCGTTATTTTCGTAAGAAAATATTTAAAAATAATATTTTGAATTTTCGGTACACCGCGAGAAATTTTTGAATATTTTTAGAATTGTTTTGTGGTTTATATATATACATATATTTAATCTTACTGTGGTACCTCGTGCAAACCTATATTCAGTCGAAAACCTTGCATATTATTTTCCTCAGCTATCTATAGTTATTTTAGCTATTGGGAGCGTTCGGCTAATTTGAACTTGTTTTTCACGATTATTCTTTTTGTCGAATTTGATACGCCCTCGACAATTTCGAATACCTATTTCTGTGGTCTACTTGAAATTGAATTGTCCTTTGTTGGGAATTTTAGAGCGTTGATTTAGATTGCCGATTTTTGTGGTGATTTTCGTTGTTTCGCGATCGTCTTCGAAAAATGTCGTTTACTCCCCTTGAAGTTTTCATTAGAGCCTCAGAAGCTCTAGTAAAATTTGATTCGTATTTCCGACTTCTGAAAGATGAGGACCTGGATATTTATGGGCTAGAAGTTCGTAGTGGGGAATTGAATAATTTATGGGCTGAAATGCGAGAATTGTTTGGAAAATGTTTAGAGTATTTGAAAACTTCTGACGCAGGGAAAGAGGAAATCGAGTTGGCGGACACTAAATACGACGTTTCTTACCAAACCTATATGAATTGTTTGTCCGCCATTAACAGAAAGTTGTCAATTTTCAAACGTGCTCGTCGATTGTCCATGAATTCCACCATGAGTAGTTCAGTTGTTTCTCTGGCTCAACAACCTCTCGGGGACACGCGTAATATAGAAACACTGAACAATTTGAGTACGTCAACCCACGCGTCTCGTGAGATAGGTACTCAAGTAGATTCTTCCACTATATTAAATGGTTCCAATGATAGTAGGAGCTCGGGTATGGTTAATGTACAACCAATCGGGGACATAGTGCACAATCTCGCGCTACCGCCGTGTGATACTGACGTGTTTGAGGGCGATTTCTTGTCGTGGCCCACGTTTAGAGACTTGTTTACAGCAGTCTATATCAACAGTAGCCGATTAAGCGACATCGAGCGGTTGTGTCATCTGGTGCGAAAAACCAGTGGAGAGGCTCGTGAGATAGTATCGAAGTTTCCACTAATTAATCGTAGCTTTGTTCTCGCGTGGAAAGCTTTGAGAGACACGTATGACAATCCGTGGCTTCTAGTTCATAATCAATTAAAAATTCTCTTTTCGCTTCCGGTAGTTGAAACCGAAACTAGTTCAGGACTGAAGTCAATCCAGCGCGGAATAAATGGGTGTCTATCGGCGATGTCCATTTACGAGGTGTCGACGGACAATTGGGATCCGATCATAGTATTTATTTGTCTTCAAAGGTTGCCTAAACTCACACAAACTCTATGGGAGCAAAGCGTGAAGGACAAATCAGCTCTTTCATCGTGGAAAGAGTTGGATGCGTTCCTGACGGAAAGAATTCGAACCCTTATGTGTCTACACGGTATGAGAGGAGTTGAACAGCCAAGGCGCTCTAATGTCAGTAAGGTCCAGTCCCATTTTTCTAATGCGATTTCGTCGGGATCTTCTCGTTCTTCTCCCAACATGGGTTGCATCTTATGCCCCAATCAAAATCACAAAATATACGCGTGCCCACGGTTCTCAAGTTTATCGCCCTCTGCTAGATTTACTACGGTCAAACGTCATCGTTTATGTGTTAACTGTCTTCGCAAGGGACACGAGGTAAAAAAATGTGATAGCAAACGTCGTTGTTCCAAATGCAATCAAACTCATCATACCTTACTGCATCGCGACGAACCCACTGCGAGTACTTCAGCTTTAGTGGCAAACACAACCCGCGCAAATCCTCCAGATTTTAGACCTAGTACAACCAATCCTTCCGCTCCTCCACTCGAACATTGTGAACCATCCACATCAGCTGGATGCGTTTCGCGCCAAGTTTTTCATGCTGCGCAGAATAAAGCTGTTCTTCTGGGAACGGCGATGGTGAATATCGTCCACCATGGTGTCTCATATCCTACTAGGGCATTGATTGATCCAGCTTCTGAGTCCTCTTTTCTCACCGAGCGACTTCAAAATCGTTTGCGACTCCCTGTTCATTCCACCAATGCCACCATCTCAGGTGTTAATTGCGCGGTTTCGGCCACATCCAGGAAAATATGCACCCTGATGATTGGAAGCCCTCTCGACACTTCGGTCACTTTAGAGACATCCGCTTTAGTTTTACTCTCCATTTCTGGAGATTTGCCATCTTTTCAAGTCACATCGGACTTCAAGGCCCAGATGCCAGATCTTCAGTTAGCGGATGCTAATTTGTTCGATTCTCGGCCTGTAGATATTTTGCTAGGCGCGGACTTGTACCCAAGAATTTTACTGGAAGGTAGCATTCCGATTTTGTCTGGAGCTCTGCTTGCTCAAAAGTCTATATTTGGTTGGCTTGTCACTGGTCCTATTCCAGCTTCACAGGTTCGAACTTTCGCTGCTACCATTCAGATATCCGACGAGGATTGTCTTAATAAGACTCTTTTGCGTTTCTGGGAATTGGAAGAAGTCCCAAGGAAAAATATGCTGTCACCTTCTGACCGTTATTGTGAGGAAAATTATGTTAGGACTACCCGTAGGGATTCGGAAGGTAGATACATCGTGACGCTTCCGCTTAAGACCGATTTGGATACGAACAGATGTCTCGGAAAATCTCGTGGGAACGTTTTAGGACAATTCTTTCGCAACGAGTCGACCTTGTTAAGGAAGCCAAACATTAAGGTAGTTTATGACAGTGTCCTGAACGGATATGTGGGACTTGACCATATGAAGCCAGTATTCTCCACTTCGGAGGATACTCTAACTTGCTATTTGCCTCACCACCCTGTCATAAATCCGGACAAGCAGACAACCAAACTTCGTGTAGTGTTCAACGCGTCGAACAAAACCTCCAACGGGAATAGCCTTAATGACATACTTTATGTTGGACCCACGTTACAGATGGACTTAGTTCTCTTGATAATCCGGTGGCGGATCTTCAGATTTGTATTCAATTCGGACATAACGCAAATGTATAGGCAAATTCTGGTGGATCCTAAATATACGTCCCTTCAGAGGATTATATTTCGCGATTCTGAAACGAAGCCGGTCCAGGATTATGAATTACAGACCGTAACCTTCGGGGTTAATTGTGCTCCTTATCTGGCGATACGGACTCTTTTGAGGTTAGCCGACGACACTGAGGTGGAGTTCCCGCTCGCGGCGCACATTTTGCGAAAATGTATGTACGTAGACGATGTTTTAGCGGGAACCCATGATCTCGAGACGGCAAAGACTGCTAGGGATCAGTTAATTTCGGCACTTGCTTCAGCGAAATTCGAACTTCGTAAATGGACTGCCAATGACAAAGCTATACTCGATCGGTTTCCACCTGAATATTTGGTAGATGCTAAAGTTTTAAATTTCGTGGAGACTAGTAGTTCCAAGCCTCTAGGGATAAGGTGGAATGCCCAATTAGATTCCTTTTACTTCGATGTGAATCCTATTGTGAAAAGGGCTAGCTACACAAAACGGGAGGTACTTTCGGCCATTGCAAAATTATTTGATCCCATCGGTTGGTTAGGTCCCGTGCTTGTTATTGCTAAGATGGTTATGCAAAAAGTATGGTTGGATAACATCGGTTGGGATGAGCCACTTTTACCAGCAACGGAAGCTGAATGGCGACGGTTTGTCGACTATTACCCCGATGTGAATTCTATTAGAATTCCTAGATGGGTTCAGTACTCCCCGGGATTTCCGGCTGAACTTCATGTGTTTTCGGATGCCTCGGAAAAGGCATACGCGGGGGTAGTCTACATTCGTATTGAATTTCCAGGTGGCAAAGTGGTTGCTCATTTGCTTTCTTCGAAGACTAGAGTAGCTCCAATTAAATCGATATCGTTGCCTCGTTTGGAACTTTGTGGTGCGGTTTTAGCGTCGGAACTTTTGAAGACCATTGTTAGGGAAATTGATTTGGAATTTCGCCAGGTCTATTGTTGGACAGACTCGACAATAGTTCTTTCTTGGTTGAGAAAGACCCCTTCGACGTGGACTACGTTTGTGGCAAATAGAGTATGTCGAATACAGGAAAATGTAGGTAATCATAATTGGTACCATGTAAGATCGGAGGATAACCCTGCTGATCTTGGAAGTCGAGGTCTTTCTCCGGCAGACTTAGCTGCCTCCCCCCTCTGGTGGCATGGGCCAGAGTGGCTTAGTCGGGATAAATCGAAGTGGTCTATTCGAGACCTAACACCCCTTGAAAGGAATGTGGAAGTTCGTGCGGTGAAGAGTCACGCCTCATTCTTCTCGACGTATGAAGATTTGCTTGAGAGATTTTCCTCGTTTGATCGTGCCCTCCGGGTAATTTCTTACATGTGGAGGTTTATCCGAAGAACTCATCCCAATTATAGGAGCCAGCACCAATATTCCAATTCGTGTGTTTCTGCGTCAGAAATAAAGGAAGTTCGAACTCGCTTGACTGTTCTTGCTCAAAAAGTGAATTATGCGGATGAGTATCAGGCTTTGATAGACAAGAAACCGCTACATTCTAAAAGCTCCCTTGTGACATTGAATCCCTTTTTAGATGAAAGTGGCGTTATACGAATGAACGGTAGATTAGCTCGTGCCCCCACCCTTTCATACACTGAGCGGCATCCCATAATTCTGCCATACAATTGTCGTTTCGTGAAGCTTTTGGTAGAATTCGTCCACTTGATTTCCGTGCATGGAGGAAATGTTTTGATGCTGCGTATCCTTCGTATAGAATATTGGATCCCTCGTTTGAAAACCCTGATTCGGTCCGTAGTACATCGGTGTAAGGTTTGTGTTTTGGAGAGGAAACGTTCTAGCAGTCAAATTATGGCCGCTCTCCCTCCTGAAAGAACTACGGTTAGTAGGGCGTTTACCACTACTGGAGTGGACTTTGCGGGACCGTTTGATATAAAATCGTTTACAGGCCGTGCTTGTAAGATTACAAAGGGGTACGTTTGTGTATTTGTGTGCTTCTCCACAAAGGCTACTAATTTGGAAGTAGTCTCTGATTTATCCACCGCAAATTTCTTGGCCGCATTTCATCGGTTTATTGCGCGTCGTGGATGTCCTAGTTCTATATTTTCGGACAACGGTACGAATTTTGTAGGCGCATCTCGAGAATTAGAAAATAATTTTAAGGCATTTATTCGGGAAAGCTGCGATTCTGTATCATCTACCTTTGCTCACCAAGGCCTGTCGTGGCAATTTATTCCTGCGGGTGCACCACATATGGGTGGACTTTGGGAATCCGGGGTTAAGAGTTTTAAGTTACATTTTCGTAAACAAGCTCGAAACCTAAAATACACTTTTGAAGAATTGTCAACCGTCTTGGCCAGAATTGAGGCTTGCTTGAACTCTCGTCCTCTTTGTCCGATGTCAGATAGTCCCAATGAAATAGTCGCCTTGACCCCTGGTCATTTCCTAATTGGAGCTCCTCTACTTGCTCCTCCAGAACCCGCAATCACTGAAGAGCCGTTGTCCATAGTAAATCGGTTCAGGAAAGTTCAAGCCCTCGCCCACCAGTTTTGCATGAGGTGGAAGGAGGAATATCTGAAAAGTTTGCACAAGCGGTACAAGTGGAAGTTTCCGGAACGCGAGATAAGAAAGGATGATATTGTAGTCATTCGGCATGAACAGCTTCCTCCGACTTCGTGGAGATTAGGTCGCGTGGAGTGTGTGCATCCTGGCACTGACGGTCTTGTTCGCGTCGTGGACGTTCGAACTATTAACGGCATTGTAAGACGGTCTATAACAAAGTTGGTCGTTCTGACCACCCTATCATCGCCAGATTTTTAATCTCGATCTCTCCCGCAGTACCATGGATAAAATCACGTTCTTTGATGATGACCTTGAGGACTTTGATGAGTTGATGGAGTTGTCCCAAGGAGATGTTCGTCCGGGTACAGCGCCTGCGGTGATTTTGCCGCCTATAAAATCGGTCTTACAAGAGAGCTCCGTCGCTGCAACCTTGCCAGTCGTCGTTGAAGCCCCGCCTCAATTGCCTAAGGCACAGGTGGAATTGTCGAAGGAATTTAAGAGCGACACTGACCCGAAGGTTTCGGCTGACCCGCACGTTTCGGCTCCGAATTCATTTCCGACGCCAAATTGTCACGTTTGTGATGGTAGGCATCCGCTGCGGTTTTGCGACAGATTTTTAGGCATGCCCCATGAAAAACGGCTCCGCGCGGTGATAATGCACGGGTACTGTTCTCGATGTTTAGCGCAGTCCCATCCAACAAGCAAGTGCCCAAGCAAGGGTCATTGCAAAAAATGTAAGGAGGATCACCACATTTTGCTCCACTCTGGGTCAACGCCGCCTGGCATAGGTAAAAAGTCCAACTTCCGTCCGTCTCGCCGATATAATCCCTATCAGAAATCATGGTCCGGTCCGAGTCCAAAATCCGAACAAAGTCCGTCCGAAAAAGACCACACTTCCAACTTACCCCTAATTGGCGTGGTATCGTTGTCGCCAAGCCTGGTGGTACATTTAAAGTCCACTACCTCGTCCGTGCCCGTCCGAGCGGTGCTTGACCCTTGCGGAAGACAGAGCCAGGTGTGTTCGTCCCTGGTTGATGGACTGCGACTGCCAATTATGTCTATTGATGGGGAGCAGTTTTGTCGCATAACGGTAGCGGCTGCCTACGATCCCGAACAGCGCCTAACATTAATGGCTAAGGTTTGCGATCTTGGGCATGTCTTTACCCCCCGGCGCCGGTTCCAGAAAGGCTTAAAGAATCCTACCTCGGATTACCGCTGGCCGACCCACAATTTTATAAAGTGGGTCGCGTAGCTTTGGTGTTTGGCCCGGAAGTCTATTCGAAAATCGTAACGAGCCGCATACAGACAACTCCTGGATTGCCGGTGGCACACTATACCATGTTTGGATGGGTGCTCTCTGGACTATGCAATATATAATCGCCGGGTCCCTAATGGCCCTTATTTTCGTAGTCAGGGAGGCTCCTATTGGACCTTTCGTTCCGCGGGGTCCCTAATGGCCCTTATTTTCGTCATCAGGGAGGCTCCTATTGGACCTTTCGTTCCGCGGGGTCCCTAATGGCCCTTATTTTCGTTCATCAGGGAGGCTCCTATTGGACCTTTCGTTCGGCGGGGTCCCTAATGGCCCTTATTTTCGTTCATCAGGGAGGTTCCTATTGGACCTTTCGTTCCGCGGGGTCCATAATGGCCTTTTCGTAACGAATAATTTGTAGTATATTGAAAAAAAAAAAAAAAACTAGAACTTTAATAAGAAATCAGATTGAATTGAATTAATTGAATTGAAATAAAATGAAATGCTCACTTTGAAACACTTCTGCACTATACATTATTTTTATTAGATTTACTTAATTAAGTTACAACATCCCCTTGATGTTGCAAGGTGGCCGGCAATGTTTAACTATGGTTGTTTTCTCTAATTTCGATGAAGTAATGTATTTCTTTCCGTGCATAAATTGTACTATTTATCGCACACACATATTCGTTAGAATCTGCATACTCCTCATTACTACAGCCTTGTAATATTAGCTTTGCAGATTCTAGCGAGTAACTAATCGCTTTTTTGTTTAGCTTATGCCGCCACCTCACTCCATCTTGGACTTTCGTATCGCTCGGTATCGTATCACTCGACCTATATACATAAGTACCTCGCTGTACAATACTAATCATAAGCAAAGGTAAATTTTGTTGCCTTATAAATCCTTACAATCAATAAACTTGTGGCACTTGGCCATTTATTTATATTACATTGAAACTAATCGTGTTTTTATTCACTCTCTTTTATTTACACGCATTCGGCGTAAACAGGCACTATAAAAGCATTACACTGTACAAAATTTCATAAGCTGTTAACTTTTGGTGCATTTGTGTGGGAGGTACCAAAAGGGGCGTAGCAACTTGGCCCATTTTTCTCGAGTTGATAGCGACTAATAAACTAATGCTATGTGTGGAATTTCAGAAGATTCGAATAAGTAGTATAGCAGTTATTAAAGATTCAATATTTCACAACATTTTAAAACTTTGTGGGGGAGGTACTAGAAGGAGTGGACCAATATGGCCCATTTTCGAACTTAGCCGGAGATAGAAAAAAATATTACCACGTACCAAATTTGAAGTCAATCGGTTACTTCTTTCGAGAGTTATCGTGCGCACCAGCCAGCAGACAGACAGACGGACGGACATTGCTCATTCGACTAAAAATGACCCAAAACGAGTATCCGCCGAACATACTTAGGGTCTTAGATCACTCCTTCGATGTGTTACACTTTTTTCCGTAGCAATTGATATATACCCTCGTCACACTAAAGTGAGGGCATAAAAAATTGATTACTTTCTTTGGTTTAAGTTTGTTTTGAATTTAGAGGAGGAGGCTTCGTATGCGATTGTTTTTTGTTTAAATGCATATATAATGCAAACATCCGTTTATATCAATATGAAATTTAGTATTACTTTATATATTTTACATCTATAAAATTCAGACACATAATGCCATTTGTCAAAAGTAAACGATTTCCTTAACAAAATTCAAATGAATCATGGTGGCGCTTACGTCTTATTGGCGGTTAGGGCTCGATATGTCTTAAAGTAATTTTATATATGTAAAATACACATGTCGGAACATTCATTGAGCGGGATTCCGAGAACGTTTAAAAAAATCCCGCATTCCTGGGAATTGAAAAAGTCAGGGAAATAAAAGACTCTAGTCACTTGCATTCCCCTGTCAAAAATGCGACAGTGGAATGACAATTAACAAAGGAACTTTATAGGGCGACCACCAGGATCCTCGATTTGATGCCTTATTTGTATCGACATTTTATAGATATCTTGCCTAGTTATCGGACGATAAAGTTTGAAAAAATCTTATTTTTTAAATCTTTACATCCGATAACTCGAGAGCTAATCCAGATATCGATAAAGTGCACCTTATTTGTTCTTCTTATTTTGAGGTGCTCTAAAACAACAAGCCTCGTGGTTGCGTAGTAGGTAGGTGAATTGGTACTGCGTAATAGGTTAAAATCTATTCGCTCTACGATAACACGTTCGACGACTGGCGGCAACTCTCGTAAAATGCTTGTATTGTTACAGTTTCAATAAAATAATTCGTGTTTTTGTATGATAGATACCCCTGATGATGACCAACGAAGTTGGCCGAAATATTGTGCAAATAAAGAGAAATAAATACTAAATAAAAGTATTGTCTTTTATTTACCACGAACATCAAGCCAAACAAACAATCAAACCAATATTGTTTATTATCGTCCATCCAGCAGCCAACATATGGGTGATTTCGACATATATGGGTGATTTCGACATTTCCGGATAATTTACTGTCTTGGTGTATTTAAATTAGGAAAAATAAAATATATTCCACTTTGGTATCTACTTAATTACTAGACCTCGGATTTTTGCATATCTTTAAATTTTCATCCGATTTGAAAGACAATTTGTATTTAGACGTTTCATCAATCAAATTTTAATAATTTGAGTGCATATCAGAAATGTGCAAAAAATATGCAAACATATGAAAAATATATGCACAAAATATGCTAACTATGCAAACAAATATGCAATGAATCAAAAATGCAAAACAACAGAAGGATATATCAATACTATTTAAAAAATTATGTCACAAAAATGAAAAATGGGTGATTTCAAAAATCATACAAAAAAAGTGCCTAAATATATGAAAAGTATGGGGTAATTCCAAATTAAACCGACCCACTCTGAATATTTACATATGTAGACTTGGATGCTATTTTGCACGCCTATACTACAAGACAATGCGGAATTAAGGCCTTTTACCATTTGACCTATTTAATAGTGGTTTAGATTTTAGAGGGTGCCAAATTTGGTCGTCTACAACATTTTTTGATAAATTTAGCTATTTTGAAGTCGACATAAGTTTTGAACGGATTTAAATGATATAAGTACCATTTGAACGATTTTGACATTCTCTTTAAGAATTATAAATTAAGTTACATATTTTATGGGTTAAAAAAATATGAAGTAATTAATGTCCATCCGTCTGTCAGTTCGACTGAATGGTGTTAACGATATCTGTGGAAAGGTGGTAAACTAAGTAGAGTCTTTAGCTGTTCATTGCATTCGTTTATTTTCGTATCTGTTCTCTAAGTTTTTCCACGCTAGATCAAAACCTTCATTTGTTAATGGTACGTTACTAATAATTTCCCGTGCCTCCCCCGCGGTTTTTTGTTTTAGATGGAAAAGTTTTTCTACTTTACTAAGTCTAGAATTATTTTTGTACAAGGCTGGAAACAAATCCCGAAAAGTAGGCCAAGCGCTGTATCCTCCATGAAATGTGTCGGTGTCGCATGGTGGTAAACGTAACGATAGATGGTTTGGCTCCACTGTTTCCTTTTTTCGGGTCTCAGATTCTTGTTCGAACTTTTCCTGCTGCCTTTGGTCGGTTAGTGCTAAAATTTCTCCATTTACTGCGCTTAAACATCGTTTGTATGTCTCTAATGCCTCTTTCTCTCTAATGTTCTCATCTTTTTCGGGAACACGGTCTCTACAATCTAAATAGGCCCTTTTCACCTGATCCCAAACAGAGTTCAATTCTACACCTGTCACTTCTAATGAGTGAATATTATCATCGGTGCTAGTAGCAGTGTAACCACTCTCAAAGTCTATCAGGTCATTTACGCAATTTACAAATTTATCACGTAAAACTGTATCCATATTTCCTCCTTCTTAAATATTTTCTTTGTCAAATTTTAAACTGGCTAAAATTTCAAGAAACTTTTAAAATTGAGATTTTTTTAATAATTTCTGTAAGAATTTACTTTGCCAATATTTTTAGGTTAAAAACTATTCGCTCTGCGATAACACGTTCGACGACTGGCGGCAACTCTCGTAAAATGCTTGTATTGTTACAGTTTCAATAAAATAATTCTTGTTTTTGTATGATAGATACCCCTGATGATAGGTACCAACGAAGTTGGCCGAAATATTGGACAAATAAAGAAAAATAAATACTAAATAAAAGTATTGTCTTTTATTTACCACGAACATCAAGCCAAACAAACAATCAAACCAATATTGTTTATTATCGTCCATCCAGCAGCCAACATATGGGTGATTTCGACATATATGGGTGATTTCGACATTTCCGGATAATTTACTGTCTTGGTGTATTTAAATTAGGAAAAATAAAATATATTCCACTTTGGTATCTACTTAATTACTAGACCTCGGATTTTTGCATATCTTTAAATTTTCATCCGATTTGAAAGACAATTTGTATTTAGACGTTTCATCAATCAAATTTAAATAATTTGAGTGCATATCAGAAATGTGCAAAAAATATGCAAACATATGAAAAATATATGCACAAAATATGCTAACTATGCAAACAAATATGCAATGAATCAAAAATGCAAAACAACAGAAGGATATATCAATACTATTTAAAAAATTATGTCACAAAAATGAAAAATGGGTGATTTCAAAAATCATACAAAAAAAGTGCCTAAATATATGAAAAGTATGGGGTAATTCCAAATTAAACCGACCCACTCTGAATATTTACATATGTAGACTTGGATGCTATTTTGCACGCCTATACTACAAGACAATGCGGAATTAAGGCCTTTTACCATTTGACCTATTTAATAGTGGTTTAGATTTTAGAGGGTGCCAAATTTGGTCGTCTACAACATTTTTTGATAAATTTAGCTATTTTGAAGTCGACATAAGTTTTGAACGGATTTAAATGATATAAGTACCATTTGAACGATTTTGACATTCTCTTTAAGAATTATAAATTAAGTTACATATTTTATGGGTTAAAAAAATATGAAGTAATTAATGTCCATCCGTCTGTCAGTTCGACTGAATGGTGTTAACGATATCTGTGGAAAGGTGTGACCGAATGTGTTTAGGGATCGTGGCTTGTTGGGTCAATTTTGCCTTTCAGAAAAAGAAGACTTAATTTTTCAATCTTTCAATTCTGTTCTAACTTTCTTGTATTTTATTTACATCGAAAATGGGGGAAGTATTTACATTGTTATTGATGTTAGAATGTAAATGTAGTTTTTGTTTAATTTTTTGATTTTTTTATATAATTCAATGTGGTTTTAGTTTAGAGTATGTACAAATGTGACACAAAGTGTTCAACTTATCTCTAGTGTTGACAATATAAACTTAGAACTGTTACGTCTTATTCTAATACACTGTGTGTAAGGTTAACAGCTACTTGCTGAAGTGAGATAGTACATATGTATGTCGTACAAGTCAATTGATTAAAGAGAGACATGGCTTGCTCACGGCCTTTTACAACGACTAACATAAAAACTAAAACGAAACGAAAAATTATAAACTACATAATCAAATCAAAACAAAACAAAAAAAATATATGTATGGCATGTACGAAAATGCCAATAGACAAAACGGGTGCACATACATAGGTAGTGCTTATTCTTTGTACATACTTTAATATGTATGAAAGTGGTTGTGAAGAAATGTTAATATACTAATATCACAGTGTTTCGAATTGAGTTAGACTTATTAATGTAAAAGCTATTTAGCAAAATGTAGTGTACATATAAAATCGAATACAATATAAAATTAGGTACATTTTTAATTTTCTTCCTCTTTTTTAAATCAATTCAGCCCCTGTGTGATCCTGGTTCGGTCTTCCTATAAAATTTCGGAAGACAGTAAGGATTTTGGGCTGGGCCAGTGTCTAGGTTTTCATTGATGATTTCGATTGGTGAGAGGTACGCAAAATCACGCCATTTTATAAATCTTTCTAATAAAAATATTTCATTCATTAGACTATTTTCGTGGCCGGCCAAGTTATTAATAAAATTCTTCGTTGGTGAAAATGCGTATTGACATAGGGGCAGTACACCGGCATTCTGATATAAGAATGCATTAGAAAAACGTTTTGTGTGGTTCTCAAAATGTTTACCAATGCATTTCCTTAATATTTTCCTCTCAGATATTTCAAGTTGTTTGGCCACCGTTCGAGAGATAGTTAGCCAGATTGGGAATCCATATATTAGGACCGAGCGAATGGTGACATTATAGAGCAGCAGCTTTGTGCCCTGAGGAGATATTTGTTGCCCGTAATTCGATTGGCCTTCTGTAGGGTAATTCTTCCATGTTCATTAAACTTCATTAATTTGTTAAAATGAATTCCGAGGTATTTTATAGTTGGTCTGAAAGGGATATAGATGCCATCTAAGGACAGACGCAATATTTTACTTCGTGGAACAACAAATATCGGGCCTTTTCCTGAGGCATTTCTGATGCAGATCGCTTCGTACTTTCCTGGGTTTATTTTAATGCCCCACTTTTTATAATAAACGCTAATACTGTCAAGATGTAAAGCTGAAATGTTTAATGCCTCAACTGGAGATGAATTGTGGGCGTAGATGAGGCAATCGTCTGCATAAAGGATGGCTTTTGAGTTGTTCTTCAGATGTGGGAAGTCGTGAAGGAATAAGTTGAAGAGAAGAGGGGCCAACACACTTCCCTGAGGGACTCCGCTGTTTATTGGGCCTATGTCAGATAAAGAATCATTTATCTGAACTCTGAAGTTCCGGGATGAAAGATAACTTTTGAGGAGTTTAACCAGGTATAGATCTATACCGGTCTCTACCAGTTTGTAAAGGATTCCTATTTTCTCGGAAAGGGTTGGTGTAGTATTTGCAGAAAATATTAGATATTAGATTTTGGAAACTTCCGTGAATGCAGTAGGTCCTGGTTTGATTTTTTGTAATTTATTATTAAATATATGGGCGTGGTTTCTGCTCACAAGCTCCTTAATAATATTTTTTAAAAATTGTATTTGCTTTGAAAGTATGTTATACTCACGACTTAGCCTGTTTGCGGATCGGTGATAAATTTTCTTTAGTTCCCTTTGCCATTGATATTTTATTTTGAAGAATTTTTTGATGTTATCAGGAAGTGGATATTTCTGATCCCTGAATTCATGCCTTTCAGAGTGATCGTTGTGTATAGCTATGAACGTCTCATTGAACTTGTTAATGAAACTATCAATTTCATTGTTTTGCATATTTCTGTCCATAGGAGGCATTAAAATTTTTATTGCAGATTCCAAATCACGACGAAAGATGTCCCAATTGGTGTTTTTATAAGATGTGAATTTAATAGGATTTCTTAGGGATATGCTGAAGGAGTTCAGGCGCAATTCCATTTTGATTGGAAAGTGATCTGAAAACGTTGGAAGACTAGTTATTGAGAAATTTGGATGACCAGTGTCTATAAGGTTGCTGCTTATCAGGAAATGATCCAGGAATGTGGAGCTGTTTGGATATGAAGGAGAGGAGTCACAAATAAGGGTAATATCCAACAAATTATCATGCAACCAATTTGAGAGAACTCTACCATTGTTATTCAACAATGAGTCACCCCAATCTGGATTTTTGGCGTTCAGGTCCCCCCAAGAATGAATCCATCGAAGTCTGCTGCTGTACTTAATATTTTATCAAGGCTTGTATTTAAGTCCGCAGAGGGACAGCTACAAGGGATGTATACTGACCCTACAAGGTATTTTCTGTTTATGCTATCGTTATTTGATTCAATTTGAATAAATCGGCCATTGATTTTAATGTCATTAATCATTATTCTTGAAAATCTAATGTTATTTTTAATCAAAATTGCCACACCCAGCGGTGAGTAATCATATATGAAGCTGAATCCATTAATACCGATTCTATTGTTTCGTCTCAGGTGACATTCTTGGATAAATGCTATATCTATTTTATTGTGATGTAATGTATTGGAAAGATCCAGTTGACGGCTTATATCTACAAGAGACCGTACGTTGAAAGTTAGAAAATTTGTTAATATATGGGACATAAGATTTAATTTTGTTAAAAAGGCGCAAAAATTCAATTTTGGCATATTTCTGAATTCAGAAAGGAATTTGCTTATTTGTTGTTCTAGAGAAAGCTCCTCTGGCTTAAGGAAGTAGTCAGCAAGTTTTAAAAATTCTTTAATTAACGGTGGCGTTTGTTGTGTTGGTTGGATATGATTTGGTTGTAGAAGATCGGCGTACGATGTGCCCTGATGGTAGGCACCTCTTTTATGCAACTTAATGCCGATGAGATACCCCCAAAATGTAGTTTTTTTGTTTAATTTAATTGAAAAAGTTTGCGCTCAAAGAAAATTACGTCTGTCTTCGTCAAGCTAACCCTGAAAATTTCGCACATGAGTGGAGTGAAATTGCACTTGCATTTACACTCACGCACTCACAGACATGTAAGTACATCGTTGCCCAAAATTATAGTAACGTTTTGTTTTAAGTTTGGAGCGAACTTTAAACATTCTCCCCCCGCCATTTTGTGTTTACAATTCAATGCTTATTCATCCTGACTAGTAGCACTTGGTACCGGACCCGCGAACACATAGCTAAGGGACGTCGTAATGGCCTTGACCGTTCCTATTCCAGTGGCAATCACTCCTGAGGCGCCTAGGTAAGCGTATACGTCGCCACCAATCTCCAAATCAAGGTGATCATTTCCCCTCGGGTCGGTGTCAGCCAATTAGAGATGACCAAGGTCTGTCGTAGGGTCCTCGATGATTGGGTCCGAGTAGGGTCTTCGTAGCAATTTGTCCGTGACGAGAGCGTCCAGGATAATAACGAGTGCTTGATGGTCAAATCTTGGCTTCATCTTTATTTTTTCCATCCTGTGCCCCTGTCGCTGAAATGTGGGAAAGCCAAAGCGTTTGACTGTTGACGAGGCGATTCGTGAAATGAGGGCATCCTGGTAGAGAAGAACCCTCAAGGACCGCCAGCTGTGTGTATCTTTTTTAATCTTTCAACCTCACCATCGCCGTTGGAATGAAGAGGCTTGACCTCTTGTATGACAGGTAGACCTGGAATAACACCACCCAGCGTCTCGTTGAATTGTGGCGCGCCATGCAGCATGGTATGGTGACGATAGTCGCATTTGAGACAGTTGGTAAGGGCTGGACAGTCAGGTGCTAGGTGGCTCCTAGCCGGACAGTTTCTACAATATCCTCGCCTCTCCACCGTCTCATAGCGTTGGTATGGGGTGAGACGTCGGAATTGTGGGCATGTCCGTATGGCGTGGTCAGCCTGACATAGCGAATGAATATTGCTACGTCGATGGGTGATGGCGAGGGTCACGATTTCGGCGAGGGCAGCTATTTCTTCGGTCTACGGAGGAGTCACGACTTGGGGCTGGGCTGGGCAAACGAGCTGCCATATCTAGAACTAAAGAGTCGTGAGTACCAATATCTTTTACAAGTAAATAGAGTGTTAATCAACTGGAAAATAATTTGAAGATTTTTGTGATCGGTCGGCTAAATACCCCGTTGGCTGTCCGAATATCTACAACCCTAATGTTCTGATCAGTCCCTAGATAAGTTCTTGGGATACGACCCAGTTTCCATTCAACTGGGGCCAAACTTTCATCTTTGATTACAATCAAATCATTTTCTGTCTGCTATTTCCACTTATATAGACGATGTAGTTCATTTAAATAGTCAATTTTCCATCTTTGGCAAAAATGTTGAGAAATAATTTATAATCGTTTCCATCTATTGGCAAGGGTGATGTTTTCGCCTGAAACATCGGATTCAGTTGGGGTCAAAATCGAAGTACCAATCAGAAAATGAGCTGAGGGTCACTGAGAGGTCACTTGTGGGTTCTAGGTGTATTGCTTTTGTAGAAAAGCAAACGAAGACGCAAACATAACCCTTTGTTATTAAACAAGCTCTTCCTGTAAAATTGTTTATGTTGAAGGGTCCTGCGAAATCTACTCCTGTGTTGGTAAAAGGTCGAATCAGCATAGTTCTCTGGGCGGAAGTGAAGCCATAATTTGAGTTCGAGTCTGGTGTTTATACAAAACACAAGTTCGACAATTATGAATTACCTTCTTGATTAGAGGCTTCAATCTAAATATCCAGAATTCAGACCTGATTACGCGAGTCATGAGTTGATTTCTGCCATGCATCGTAATTTTGTGAATAAATTCTACTAACAGAAGGGCTAATCTCGATTCGTATGGGATAAGAATGGGATGGAGCTCATTATATGTAAGTGCTGGGGACTGAACAAGGCGGCCATTTGCCCTAATGATTCCTTTTGAATCAATGAATAGATTGAGAGATAAAAGACTGCTGCTAGAAGAGAGTCTTTTCTTTTGGTTTAACGCTAAATACTCCTCTGCGAAATAATGTTTTTGTGTTAAAACAATAAGATGATCCTTGATATCTTGTATTTCACCATGGGTGATTTCTGCTGAAGAAATTCTAAGTCGGGTCCTATTAACACCGGTATTTCTCCAAAAACGAATCACAAATGCTAAGACTTTGTATGACCTAGATAGAGAAGAAAATCTATCTAAAGGATCTTCAACTGTTGTGGTTGCGAAAACTTTGACTGCCTTTGCTTCTAACTCTGTGTCGCTCATAATTTCGTGTCTAGGCCATCGGTCTTTTGGAAACTTCAGCCATTGGGGTCAAGTCCACCACAAGTGTGTGACTGCAAATCATTTGGCGAACATCCTCGACTGGCTACATCAGCTGGGTTGCTATCTGAATCTATGTGCCTCCAATTTTCGTTGCCAACATTATCTAAAATATCTGAGTCAGTCCAAAACTGAGTTGAAATATTTTCAATTTGTAAGTTGGGAACCACCGCTGTGGTTAATTTTGCTAAGAGAACGGCTCCGCATAATTCTAATCTATTTTTTGATGGGTGCTACTCGAGTTTTCGCTGCCAAAAGAAACGTGTCGACTGTTTGATCTATATGTTCTACTCTAACATAAAGAGTCGCGGCGTAAGCGCTTTCTGAAGCGTCACAAAAACCATGCACTTCAATTTTACTTGAGGGTTTGAATCTGATCCACCTAGGTACTGAAACTGAATATATTGAAGGACAATTTTTAATGAAATTCTTCCAATGCATTCGAGTTATGGGCTTCAACGCGTCGTCCCAATCTACTTTATCCAGCCAGACTTGTTGCATGATAAGCTTTGCTACGATGATTACTGGAGCCAACCATCCACATGGGTCAACAAATTGGCAATTGTTGAAAGGACTTCTCGTTTAGTGCATAATTCCCTTTCTTCCGTGGGTGGTGATGTGAACGTAAAGTTATCCGCCGAAATGTTCCATCGGATACCTAGAGTCTTCGTTGAAGTTCCTTCCGAAATGTCCAACCAGTTGACCGGCAAGAGTGAGTCAGGTGGCAGATCGCGAAGTAGATTGGGGTCATTTGAACTCAATTTTCTTAATTCAAAACCTGCTGAGTCCATGGCTGCTACTAATTCCTTCATAGACTTAAGGGATTCTTCGACAGTGTGACCCCCAGCTAAAACGTCGTCGACATAAAAATTTTGTTTGGTAATTTCTGAGCCTAAAGGGTACGTTTCTTTAACATCTTCTACCAATTGAATTAGGGTTCTAAGAGCGAGAAATGGGGCGCAATTAATTCCGAAAGTCTGTTGAAATTTCAAAGTCTTCAACTGGGTCATTTGCTGATATTCTAAAAAGAATTCTTTGAAATGGGGCCTGACTTGGTCGATTTGTATTTGACGATACATTTTGGAGACGTCCACGTTGAATCCGTATCTAAAAAACCTCCATTTTAAAATCTGCAATACTAAATCCTGTTGAAGAATAGGCCTTGGATGTCATTAAGACTTTTCATGTTCGACGTGGGACTTGACGTATTGAAAACTACCCTAAGTTTAGTAGTAACCCTATCTGGTTTAATAACTGCATGATGTGGCAAATAGTAGTGAGGGGTCATCTCGATTTCCTGGGGTGTCAGTTTCCGCATGTGTCCAAGTTCCAAATATTCCATTATTGCTGCATCGTATTGAGATTTGATTTCGGGCGTTTTTTGCAACTTTCTTTCCATCCGATAGAATTGCGCCATTGCGATATTTCGAGATGCTCCTAGTTCAGCACAAGATTTGAACGGCATCGTGACAATATATCGTCCATTTTCATTTCTTCGCGTTGTATTTTTGAAATTTGTTTCGCAAAAGGTGTCTTCTGCTGACCTCAAAATTTTTTGGGATCTCTTCCACCTCCTAAAAACGTGTGAGAATTTTCTCGATCGAAACTGTATTCTAAAGTGAAATTTTCCTATCATTTGTGTTTAATTTTTCAAGGGGTCCGCCCACTATCCAGCCAAAAACGGTGCTTTGCGCTAGTAAAGATCCTATAGATTTCATTGGAGCTCCTACTGTATAAATTAAAGGTCCTATGTCTAAACCTATCAGAAGATCTATGGGTCGGCTTTCGTAGAAACGAGGATCTGCTAACTCGAGTTGAGTTGTTTCTCTATGTTGATTTTTATCTAGGGTGCGCGACGGCAAATTAGAAGGAAGGGTCTTCAAAACGGGTGCCCAAACTTCTAATTCAAAACTAGGGTTTGTACGAGAACAAAGGTTGAAAAGACAAGCTTTTGTTGAAGTCTCTGAAACGGTTTCACTTAAACCGGTAACATGAACAAGATTTTTCCTAGTTGGAAGCTTCAATTTTCCTTGAGAGTTAGAGTCGTTATACTAGGAGTTTGAAAACTAGGTGTGGACTGTAAACCAGGAGTGGATTGTACTAGGGTAGTTAGAGCTGCCGCACTGGTACTAGGTCGTACGTCATCTCTAACCGGTTGTGGATTTGTAGGTCGGGTCTCGTTACCCTTATGTAATAAAGTGTGATGTCTTTGATTACATTCCCTACAAGTGAAACGACTCTTACAATCTCTTACACCATGATCCGAAGTGATGTAGTTGTAACAAAGATTGTGAAGTTTTACTAAGTGAATGCGATCATTCACCTTCTTCTCAAGGAATTGTGGACAATTTCGTAACAAATGGTTTGCCTTACAAATTTGGCAACTATATCCATTTGTGCGACTACTAGGTTGCGTAGATGTGCTAAATCTGTTGCTGTTGTTGAATGTTTTCTGTGAACTTTGCGTCTGTTGCGCAACGCTTCTTTGAAATGATTTAACCCTATTTTCCTTTGTACTATAATCGGGTGTAGGCTCCCGCCTCCCGGGTGCCCCCGGAGGAATAAAACTCCACTCTAAATTTTGATAAATATTGTTCTGGGTGGCATCTTTTTGAAGATTCTTCATAAACTCTAGCCTATCCTTCTTTATCAATTCTGCTGCTCCTACAAAGTTGGTACCATTATCAGAGTAAATCTTGGCTGGACATCCACGTCGTCCAATAAAACGCGCTAAAGCTGCTAAAAATGACTGAGTCGAGATGTCACTTGTGGGTTCTAGGTGTATTGCTTTTGTAGAAAAGCAAACGAAGACGCAAACATAACCCTTTGTTATTAAACAAGCTCTTCCTGTAAAATTCTTTATGTTGAAGGGTCCTGCAAAATCTACTCCTGTGTTGGTAAAAGGTCGAATCAGCATAGTTCTCTGGGCGGAAGTGAAGCCATAATTTGAGTTCGAGTCTGGTGCTTATACAAAACACAAGTTCGACAATTATGAATTACCTTCTTGATTAGAGGCTTCAATCTAAATATCCAGAATTTAGACCTGATTACGCGAGTCATGAGTTGATTTCCGCCATGCATCGTAATTTTGATAATAAATTCTACTAACAGAAGGGCTAAGCTCGTATGGGATAAGAATGGGATGGAGCTCATTATATGTAAGTGCTGGGGACTGAACAAGGCGGCCATTTGCCCTAATGATTCCTTTTGAATCAATGAATGGATTGAGAGATAAAAGACTGCTGCTAGAAGAGAGTCTTTTCTTTTGGTTTAACGCTAAATACTCCTCTGCGAAATAATGTTTTTGTGTTAAAACAATAAGATGATCCTTGATATCTTGTATTTCACCATGGGTGATTTCTGCTGAAGAAATTCTAAGTCGGGTACTATTAACACCAGTATATCTCCAAAAACGAATCGCAAATGCTAAGACTTTGTATGACCTAGATAAAGAAGAAAATCTATCTAAAGGATCTTCAACTGTTGTGGTAGCGAAAACTTTGACTGCCTTTGCTTCTAACTCTGTGTCGCTCATAATTTCGTGTCTAGGCCATCGGTCTTTTGGAAACTTCAGCCATTGGGGTCAAGTCCACCACAAGTGATGTGACTGCAAATCATTTGGCGAACATCCTCGACTGGCTACATCAGCTGGGTTGCTTTCTGAATCTATGTGCCTCCAATTTTCGTTGCCAACATTATCTAAAATATGTGAGTCAGACCAAAACTGAGTTGAAATATTTTCAATTTGTAAGTTGGGAACCACCGCTGTGGCTAACTTTGCTAAAAGAACGGCTCCGCATAATTCTAATCTATTTTTTGATGGGTGCTACTCGAGTTTTCGCTGCCAAAAGAAACGTGTCGACTGTTTGATCTATATGTTCTACTCTAACATAAAGAGTCGCGGCGTAAGCGCTTTCTGAAGCGTCGCAAAAACCATGCACTTCACTTTTACTTGAGGGTTTGAATCTGATCCACCTAGGTACTGAAACTGAATATATTGAAGGACAATTTTTAATGAAATTCTTCCAATGCATTCGAGTTATGGGCTTCAACGCGTCGTCCCAATCTACTTTATCCAGCCAGACTTGTTGCATGATAAGCTTTGCTACGATGATTACTGGAGCCAACCATCCACATGGGTCAACAAATTGGCAATTGTTGAAAGGACTTCTCGTTTAGTGCATAATTCCCTTTCTTCCGTGGGTGGTGATGTGAACGTAAAGTTATCCGCCGAAATGTTCCATCGGATACCTAGAGTCTTCGTTGAAGTTCCTTCCGAAATATCCAACCAGTTGACCGGCAAGAGTGAGTCAGGTGGCAGATCGCGAAGTAGATTGGGGTCATTTGAACTCTATTTTCTTAATTCAAAACCTGCTGAGTCCATGGCTGCTACTAATTCCTTCATAGACTTAAGGGATTCTTCGACAGTGTGACCCCCAGCTAAAACGTCGTCGACATAAACATTTTGTTTGGTAATTTCTGAGCCTAAAGGGTACGTTTCTTTAACATCTTCTACCAATTGAATTAGGGTTCTAAGAGCGAGAAATGGGGCGCAATTAATTCCGAAAGTCTGTTGAAAGTTCAAAGTCTTCAACTGGGTCATTTGCTGATATTCTAAAAAGAATTCTTTGAAATGGGGCCTGACTTGGTCGATTTGTATTTGACGATACATTTTGGAGACGTCCACGTTGAATCCGTATCTAAAAAACCTCCATTTTAAAATCTGCAATACTAAATCCTGTTGAAGAATAGGCCTTGGATGTAAAATGTCATTAAGACTTTTCTTGTTCGACCTGGGACTTGACGTATTGAAAACTACCCTAAGTTTAGTAGTAACCCTATCTGGTTTAATAACTGCATGATGTGGCAAATAGTAGTGAGGGGTCATCTCGATTTCCTGGGGTGTCAGTTTCCGCATGTGTCCAAGTTCCAAATATGCCATTATTGCTGCATCGTATTGAGATTTGATTTCGGGCGTTTTTTGCAACTTTCTTTCCATCCGATAGAATTGCGCCATTGCGATATTTCGAGATGCTCCTAGTTCAGGACAAGATTTGAACGGCATCGTGACAATATATCGTCCATTTTCATTTCTTCGCGTTGTATTTTTGAAATTTGTTTCGCAAAAGGTGTCTTCTGCTGACCTCAAAATTTTTTGGGATCTCCTCCACCTCCTAAAAACGTGTGAGAATTTTCTCGATCGAAACTGTATTCTAAAGTGAAATTTTCCTATCATTTGTGTTTAATTTTTCAAGAGGTCTGCCCACTATCCAGCCAAAAACGGTGCTTTGCGCTAGTAAAGATCCTATAGATTTCATTGGAGCTCCTACTGTATAAATAAGGGTCCTATGCCTAAACCTATCAGACGATCTATGCGTCGGCTTTCGTAGAAACGAGGATCTGCTAACTCGAGTTGAGTTGTTTCTCTATGTTGATTTTTATCTAGGGTGCGCGACGGCAAATTAGAAGGAAGGGTTTTCAAAACGGGTGCCAAAACTTCTAATTCAAAACTAGGGTTTGTACGAGAACAAAGGTTGAAAAGACAAGCTTTTGTTGAAGTCTCTGAAACGGTTTCACTTAAACCGGTAGGTTTTTAGGTTAGGTTTAGGTTAGGGTGGCAGCCGTATTTTTTTTACAAGCTCACATAGACCAGTTTAGGTCCCTAGTGTTACCACGGGCTGAAATGCCCCTCATCGAAACCAACCTGTTTGATATATAAATTGATCGATAGTACGAATATCAGTACTGGAAAGATCTGTTAGGCTGCCTAAAAAGGCCGACCCCAGTATATCCAATCGTCGTTTACTCAAAGCGGGACAGTCGCAAAGCAAGTGCTCAATGCTCTCCACTTCTTCCTCATCTCCACAGCTTCGGCAGAAGTCATTGGAGTCAATACCCAATCTTTTGGCGTGTTCGCCGATCAAGCAGTGTCCCGTCAGAACCTGTACTAACGTAGACAATCGTTTCCTCTCTAGTGCGAGGAGATATTTTGACCTTCTCAGGTCATACCTTGGCCAGATTTGTCTAGCTACCCTGCAGGTGCCGATTTCTGTCCATCTTTCGTTGGACTGCCTGATTGCCTCTTGCCTAAGCCAAAGCTTGCACGTGGATAGTGGCGCACCAATATATGCAAATTCTTCGAGAATTTGTAATGTCGTCCCTTTCCTAGCAAGTTCATCGGCTTTGCAGTTCCCCGGGATATCCCTATGCCCAGGCACCCATATGAGGTGTATATTAAACTGCTCAGCCATCTCGTTAAGAGATCTGCGGCAGTCGAGGGCTGTTTGTGAATTTAGGGATGTTGCCTCCAGAGAATTGATGGCAGCCTGGCTGTCCGAGTAAATTACAACGCCAGTGTTGGTTACTATGTTGCGACTCAGCCACTTGGCGACTTCCCATATTGCCATTATTTCGGCTTGATAGACACTGCAGGTATCTGGTAGTCTGTGAGCTATATCCAGACTGAGTTCTTCACAGTGTACTCCGAAGCCAACCTTTTCATCAAGCTTCGAACCATCCGTGTAAAAGTGGAGATGGTTTCTATTACCTGGTATTCTGCCGACCCATTCATCTCTGGCGGGAATCATAGTGATGTAATTTCTCTCGAAGGTGTACACAGTTGGTATATAGTCTACTCGGTCGGTTACCATAGCACTACACTTTGATATCCTCATGTGACCATAGTTTTTGTACCTCCACATTGATAGGCAGTTTAATCTTATTGCCGCTTTGGTTGCAACTTCTCTCGCCACAATATTAATCGGCAGTATATGGAGTAGGGCTTGTAGAGACTCGGTCGCTGTAGTCCTTAAGGCTCCGCTTATGCTCAGGCAGGCTGTTCTCTGAACCTTTGTTAGTAGGTTGGTAATGGTTAGTTTGTCAGTTGCCGTCCACCATACCACAATACCGTATAACAGTATTGGACGAACTACTGCTATATATATCCAGTGGACGATTTTAGGAGAGAGTCCCCACCGCGACCCTACAGCCTTTTTGCAGGAATATAAGGCGACGTTGGCCTTCCTTACACGTTCCAATACGTTAAGTCTAAATAACATTTTCCTATCTAGAATTATTCCTAAAAATTTTGCACTTTCAGAAAAGACTAGATCTGTTCCATTTATCCGAGGTGGAGGGTCCACATGTGGGACATTATTCATCCTAGTAAAGAGAACCAATTCTGTCTTGTTGGGGTTAACGCCCAAACCGCTGCTTCTTGCCCATCTAGCCAACTTGTTCAGAGCCACCTGTAGGATGTCTCTGAGGACGTTTACGAATTTGCCACTCACTGCGATTGCCACGTCGTCCGCATATGCCACGACCTTGCAGCCACAACGTTCTAGATCTAGCAGGATTTCATTCACCGCTAGGTTCCAAATTAGTGGAGACAATACTCCTCCTTGCGGGGTCCCTCTGTTTACATACCTTGTTAGAGTTGTGGACCCTAGACATGCTGTTATGCGTCTTCTGGTGAGCAGACTTTGAATTAGTCTAATCAAACTAGTGTTAACTTTTAGATGTGAGAGTGCCGCAATTACCGCATCTGAGTGAATGTTGTTAAAAGCCCCTTCTATGTCAAGAAATGCCACCATGGTGAATTCCTTGAAATGCAGGGACGATTCGATAGTGCTCACAAGTTCGTGCAGGGCTGATTCTGTAGACTTCCCCTTATTGTAAGCATGTTGGTTCACCGACAGGAGTTTTGTATCCAGGTTTTCCCTAATGAAATGATCTAAAAGTCTTTCCAGACCTTTCAATAGGAAGGAGGATAGGCTAATTGGTCTGAAGTCTTTTGGCCTAGTGTGTGATATCTTTCCCGCTTTAGGTATGAATACCACTTTGGTATCCCTCCATCGATTCGGGACGTATGAAAGCCTGATACAGCCTACATAAATTTTCTCCAGCCAGGGGATAATGTACTTTAACATTTTCTGCATTTCTGCTGGAGTGATGCCATCTGGTCCAGGTGACTTGAAGGGCTCAAAGCTGTTAATAGCCCAGCTTATTCTGGATCTCTCAGTCAAGAAGCTAGCGACGCTCGCAGTCCACTCGCACTCTTGTTGGTCCTGCTGATCCTCGGGTTCTGTTACAGAGTTCCCCGGGAAATGTGTGTCGAGCAGTACATTGAGCGACTGCTCGCTGTTTTTGGTCCAGTTATTTGCCTCATCCTGTAAATATCCCACTGTACATGGTGAAGCAGATAATATCTTCCTCAGCCTAGCGGCGTCGGAGACCTTTTCCACTTCACCACAGAAGGTATACCAAGAGCGCCTTTGCGCCTTTCTAAGCTCCTTCTTATAGATCTTGAGTTGCTCTTTATAGGCATCCCAATCATTACCGACCCCAGTAGATTTAGCCTTATTGAATAGCTTGTTGCAGGTCTTTTTCATAGCCGTTAGCTCAGAAGTCCACCATTGGGGTTTAGTTTTACCCTTGTACCTTGTTTTTGGACAGGCTTCTTCAAGGGATCTATTGAATGATATGGTGATATGATCGACCAGATTATCCAGACCGGCTTTGTCATTCGGTTCGTACAGAAGTTTAGAGTTGAGGACTTTCTTGAAATTCTTCTCATACAGATGCCACTTTGTTTTCCTTACATTTCTGTGGACGGCGGGTTTAGGCGCTTTTTCCGCGAGTTTGAACTCAATATAATGGTGATCTGAGAATGAGTGGTCGTCCAGTACATTCCACCCAATAATTTTGTCTGACAGCCGGTCAGTAGCAAACGTTACGTCGAGTACTTCTTGTCTGTCTTTAATTGTGAAGGTCGGTTTATTACCTATGTTACAAATACTAAGGTTGGTAGTTAGAATAAAGTCAAGAAGCGAATCACCCCTATTGTTTATATCCGTACTACCCCAGATAGTATGATGAGCGTTCGTGTCTGCGCCAATAATCAGCTCGAGCTCGTCAGACGTTGCTTCTTCTACTACTTCCCTGAATAGAGCAGTCGGTACTACAGATTCATAAGGCAAGTAGCTGGAGACCACCCAATATATGCGATTACCGATCTCCAGGCTAGCAGCTGTTTGGTCTTTACCACTTAAATTAGTCAGGAGAAATATACTTAGATCTTTCCTGGCCAAAATGCAGGTTCTTGGAGTGCCTTCACAGTTGGCCACAAGCAGTTTAAAGTTGGGTGTCCTAATACCGCACACCCTTCCTCCCACTACGTAGGGCTCCTGTATCAGGACGATGTCTACTGCGCCTGTGGACAGGCGCAGCAATAGAGCCGCTGAGGCTGCTTTAGCGTGATGGAGGTTAATCTGTAGAATTCTTACCATCATTGGTAATTGACAGATTAACATCCACCCCGACAAGGGTGTTATCGAACTCTTCGTCCGTATCGTCGAGAAGCATGTCCTCGCCAGATGCGTCAAAGAGTCCGGAGACTCCCCTCAGCCTCTCTGTGTCCGAAGTAGAGCTTTTGTCCTCAGAGAAGGACGTTACAGATATTCTGTTAGAGTTGGAGTCACCAGAAATAATAGGCGTGGGTACCTCCGCACTTCCAGAAAGTGCCACGGTGGACGACTCACCTTCTGCAGTGGGAGCTATATCCTGCTTGTATATCTTCAAGACTATAGTCTCGAAGCCATATTGTAGGGTTGCACTCGCACTTTGTATATGGGAGGCGGATTCAGCGTTTAGGATAAGATTGACCTGCCGCTTTTTACCATCCGCCTCACCCACCTTGCTGATTCTCCAATTATGGGCCGGCAGACCAGGATTGGAATCTTTTATTATTTCTAAGATGTCAGCCGGGTTGGAGGGTTCTTCTGTAACCCAGGTGATGGCTCTAGGGTGACTAGGGATGTTGTTTTTTTCGACAACATCCAACTGGGCACCCGGCCACACCTCACCCGCTCGACTCAGAGCAGCCTTATACAGGTCTACTGATCTGGCATCACCGAAATATAAGAGCTTTACTCTCCCCTGATGCCATCCTGCATCGTTGCAGATTGGTGGTTTGCCCGGCATTTCTCTACGGACATCGAGGTAATGAGCCATAATGGCTGATTGTACATGACTCCATTTGTCCTTGAGGATGGATCCATCCTCACTACTTCTGTCTATAACAGCCATCACTAGACTCTCCTTCGCCACTTCATTGAAGGGCTTGGTGAGTGTCCTGTTGATGGTGACATTAGGGCCTCTTGCCTTTTTCGAAGGCAGTGGTTCATCAGGTGATCTGATTCGTTTTACTTTATTAGCCGTTAACACAGCTGAATTTGTGGCTCTTCCAGCCGACTCATTGGCCTTAGAAGCATCTATGACGCCTTTAGCCCAGGTAAGTGACTCTTTTTGTTTTTCGGTAAGAGCCGAAACCTCAACAGCCTCCAACTTCGTCAAAACTCTGAGCGCTACACGATGCTCATTGTGCTTCCGTTTTGACGGTCGGACATGACGTTTCCCCCTTACCGCACCACCTGTTGCGAGTACTTGGGGGAGATTTTCGCCATTTTTGGTGTGGTCGGCTTTGGCCAAGACCAACGGACGGACAGTCGGACGATTGGGGAACCGCGCTCCATCGGAACACGAAGGCATCCCCGTCAAGAGAATTTATTTTTATTTTGTCTGTATTAGACCGTAATAGGTACTACGATGTAGGCCTTACAGACTTTGTACAGATTTTTGCTATTGCGTAATAGGTACTGGTAACTATCCGCTATGTGATAAACACGTCCGTTCACTGCGAATGATCAGCAACGAATCCACTTAAACCGGTAACATGAACAAGATTTTTCCTAGTTGGAAGTTTCAATTGTTTGTAATCTTCTCCGAAATATATGTTGATTGAGAACCAGGGTCGATAATCGCTCTTGCGTCATATCGCTGTCCTCTAGATTCAATTTGAACAATCGCTGTGAAAAGTAGTGTTTCTTTCAATTGATGTTGGCTAAGTTGTGAATTTTCCTTGAGAGTTAGAGTCGTTATACTAGGAGTTTGAAAACTAGGTGTGGACTTTAAACCAGGAGTGGATTGTACTAGGGTAGTTAGAGCTGCCGCACTGGTACTAGGTCGTACGTCATCTCTAACCGGTTGTGGATTTGTAGGTCGGGTCTCGTTACCCTTATGTAATAAAGTGTGATGTCTTTGATTACATTCCCTACAAGTGAAACGACTCTTACAATCTCTTACACCATGATCCGAAGTGATGTAGTTGTATCAAAGATTGTGAAGTTTTACTAAGTGAATGCGATCATTCACCTTCTTCTCAAGGAATTGTGGACAATTTCGTAACAAATGGTTTGCCTTACAAATTTGGCAACTAGATCCATTTGCGCGACTACTAGGTTGCGTAGATGTGCTAAATCTGTTGCTGTTGTTGAATGTTTTCTGTGAACTTTGCGTCTGTTGCGCAACGCTTCTTTGAAATGATTTAACCCTATTTTCCTTTGTACTATAATCGGGTCTAGGCTGATTATTTTTGGAGAAATGGGGCTTAATGTTTCCTACAGATACTAAGGTTTTGAATTTGTGCGTTAAAAATGCATTCAAATCTTTCCAAGACGGCAGTATGGAACAATCTTCCAAACCGATTTCAAATTCTTGTAAGAAATTTGTCGCCAAATTCGTAGATGTAAGATAAACCAAAATTGGGTCCCACCCTTTTACATCTACCTTGAAGGTTTCTAGTGTCTGAACGCAGCCATCAATAGTGCGTTGAAGTTTTTGGATCGAAGATCCTGAATCTGCCGAAACTGGTGGTAAACTAAGTAGAGTCTTTAGCTGTTCATTGCATTCGTTTATTTTCGTATCTGTTCTCTAAGTTTTTCCACGCTAGATCAAAACCTTCATTTGTTAATGGTACGTTACTAATAATTTCCCGTGCCTCTCCCGCGGTTTTTTGTTTTAGATGGAAAAGTTTTTCTACTTTACTAAGTCTAGAATTATTTTTGTACAAGGCTGGAAACAAATCCCGAAAAGTAGGCCAAGCGCTGTATCCTCCATGAAATGTGTCGGTGTCGCATGGTGGTAAACGTAACGATAGATGGTTTGGCTCCACTGTTTCCTTTTTTCGGGTCTCAGATTCTTGTTCGAACTTTTCCTGCTGCCTTTGGTCGGTTAGTGCTAAAATTTCTCCATTTACTGCGCTTAAACATCGTTTGTATGTCTCTAATGCCTCTTTCTCTCTAATGTTCTCATCTTTTTCGGGAACACGGTCTCTACAATCTAAATAGGCCCTTTTCACCTGATCCCAAACAGAGTTCAATTCTACACCTGTCACTTCTAATGAGTGAATATTATCATCGGTGCTAGTAGCAGTGTAACCACTCTCAAAGTCTATCAGGTCATTTACGCAATTTACAAATTTATCACGTAAAACTGTATCCATATTTCCTCCTTCTTAAATATTTTCTTTGTCAAATTTTAAACTGGCTAAAATTTCAAGAAACTTTTAAAATTGAGATTTTTTTAATAATTTCTGTAAGAATTTACTTTGCCAATATTTTTAGGTTAAAAACTATTCGCTCTGCGATAACACGTTCGACGACTGGCGGCAACTCTCGTAAAATGCTTGTATTGTTACAGTTTCAATAAAATAATTCTTGTTTTTGTATGATAGATACCCCTGATGATAGGTACCAACGAAGTTGGCCGAAATATTGGACAAATAAAGAAAAATAAATACTAAATAAAAGTATTGTCTTTTATTTACCACGAACATCAAGCCAAACAAACAATCAAACCAATATTGTTTATTATCGTCCATCCAGCAGCCAACATATGGGTGATTTCGACATATATGGGTGATTTCGACATTTCCGGATAATTTACTGTCTTGGTGTATTTAAATTAGGAAAAATAAAATATATTCCACTTTGGTATCTACTTAATTACTAGACCTCGGATTTTTGCATATCTTTAAATTTTCATCCGATTTGAAAGACAATTTGTATTTAGACGTTTCATCAATCAAATTTTAATAATTTGAGTGCATATCAGAAATGTGCAAAAAATATGCAAACATATGAAAAATATATGCACAAAATATGCTAACTATGCAAACAAATATGCAATGAATCAAAAATGCAAAACAACAGAAGGATATATCAATACTATTTAAAAAATTATGTCACAAAAATGAAAAATGGGTGATTTCAAAAATCATACAAAAAAAGTGCCTAAATATATGAAAAGTATGGGGTAATTCCAAATTAAACCGACCCACTCTGAATATTTACATATGTAGACTTGGATGCTATTTTGCACGCCTATACTACAAGACAATGCGGAATTAAGGCCTTTTACCATTTGACCTATTTAATAGTGGTTTAGATTTTAGAGGGTGCCAAATTTGGTCGTCTACAACATTTTTTGATAAATTTAGCTATTTTGAAGTCGACATAAGTTTTGAACGGATTTAAATGATATAAGTACCATTTGAACGATTTTGACATTCTCTTTAAGAATTATAAATTAAGTTACATATTTTATGGGTTAAAAAAATATGAAGTAATTAATGTCCATCCGTCTGTCAGTTCGACTGAATGGTGTTAACGATATCTGTGGAAAGGTGGTAAACTAAGTAGAGTCTTTAGCTGTTCATTGCATTCGTTTATTTTCGTATCTGTTCTCTAAGTTTTTCCACGCTAGATCAAAACCTTCATTTGTTAATGGTACGTTACTAATAATTTCCCGTGCCTCCCCCGCGGTTTTTTGTTTTAGATGGAAAAGTTTTTCTACTTTACTAAGTCTAGAATTATTTTTGTACAAGGCTGGAAACAAATCCCGAAAAGTAGGCCAAGCGCTGTATCCTCCATGAAATGTGTCGGTGTCGCATGGTGGTAAACGTAACGATAGATGGTTTGGCTCCACTGTTTCCTTTTTTCGGGTCTCAGATTCTTGTTCGAACTTTTCCTGCTGCCTTTGGTCGGTTAGTGCTAAAATTTCTCCATTTACTGCGCTTAAACATCGTTTGTATGTCTCTAATGCCTCTTTCTCTCTAATGTTCTCATCTTTTTCGGGAACACGGTCTCTACAATCTAAATAGGCCCTTTTCACCTGATCCCAAACAGAGTTCAATTCTACACCTGTCACTTCTAATGAGTGAATATTATCATCGGTGCTAGTAGCAGTGTAACCACTCTCAAAGTCTATCAGGTCATTTACGCAATTTACAAATTTATCACGTAAAACTGTATCCATATTTCCTCCTTCTTAAATATTTTCTTTGTCAAATTTTAAACTGGCTAAAATTTCAAGAAACTTTTAAAATTGAGATTTTTTTAATAATTTCTGTAAGAATTTACTTTGCCAATATTTTTAGGTTAAAAACTATTCGCTCTGCGATAACACGTTCGACGACTGGCGGCAACTCTCGTAAAATGCTTGTATTGTTACAGTTTCAATAAAATAATTCTTGTTTTTGTATGATAGATACCCCTGATGATAGGTACCAACGAAGTTGGCCGAAATATTGGACAAATAAGGAAAAATAAATACTAAATAAAAGTATTGTCTTTTATTTACCACGAACATCAAGCCAAACAAACAATCAAACCAATATTGTTTATTATCGTCCATCCAGCAGCCAACATATGGGTGATTTCGACATATATGGGTGATTTCGACATTTCCGGATAATTTACTGTCTTGGTGTATTTAAATTAGGAAAAATAAAATATATTCCACTTTGGTATCTACTTAATTACTAGACCTCGGATTTTTGCATATCTTTAAATTTTCATCCGATTTGAAAGACAATTTGTATTTAGACGTTTCATCAATCAAATTTAAATAATTTGAGTGCATATCAGAAATGTGCAAAAAATATGCAAACATATGAAAAATATATGCACAAAATATGCTAACTATGCAAACAAATATGCAATGAATCAAAAATGCAAAACAACAGAAGGATATATCAATACTATTTAAAAAATTATGTCACAAAAATGAAAAATGGGTGATTTCAAAAATCATACAAAAAAAGTGCCTAAATATATGAAAAGTATGGGGTAATTCCAAATTAAACCGACCCACTCTGAATATTTACATATGTAGACTTGGATGCTATTTTGCACGCCTATACTACAAGACAATGCGGAATTAAGGCCTTTTACCATTTGACCTATTTAATAGTGGTTTAGATTTTAGAGGGTGCCAAATTTGGTCGTCTACAACATTTTTTGATAAATTTAGCTATTTTGAAGTCGACATAAGTTTTGAACGGATTTAAATGATATAAGTACCATTTGAACGATTTTGACATTCTCTTTAAGAATTATAAATTAAGTTACATATTTTATGGGTTAAAAAAATATGAAGTAATTAATGTCCATCCGTCTGTCAGTTCGACTGAATGGTGTTAACGATATCTGTGGAAAGGTGTGACCGAATGTGTTTAGGGATCGTGGCTTGTTGGGTCAATTTTGCCTTTCAGAAAAAGAAGACTTAATTTTTCAATCTTTCAATTCTGTTCTAACTTTCTTGTATTTTATTTACATCGAAAATGGGGGAAGTATTTACATAGTTATTGATGTTAGAATGTAAATGTAGTTTTTGTTTAATTTTTTGATTTTTTTATATAATTCAATGTGGTTTTAGTTTAGAGTATGTACAAATGTGACACAAAGTGTTCAACTTATCTCTAGTGTTGACAATATAAACTTAGAACTGTTACGTCTTATTCTAATACACTGTGTGTAAGGTTAACAGCTACTTGCTGAAGTGAGATAGTACATATGTATGTCGTACAAGTCAATTGATTAAAGAGAGACATGGCTTGCTCACGGCCTTTTACAACGACTAACATAAAAACTAAAACGAAGCGAAAAATTATAAACTACATAATCAAATCAAAACAAAACAAAAAAAATATATGTATGGCATGTACGAAAATGCCAATAGACAAAACGGGTGCACATACATAGGTAGTGCTTATTCTTTGTACATACTTTAATATGAATGAAAGTGGTTGTGAAGAAATGTTAATATACTAATATCACAGTGTTTCGAATTGAGTTAGACTTATTAATGTAAAAGCTATTTAGCAAAATGTAGTGTACATATAAAATTGAATACAATATAAAATTAGGTACATTTTTAATTTTCTTCCTCTTTTTTAAATCAATTCAGCCCCTGTGTGATCCTGGTTCGGTCTTCCTATAAAATTTCGGAAGACAGTAAGGATTTTGGGCTGGGCCAGTGTCTAGGTTTTCATTGATGATTTCGATTGGTGAGAGGTACGCAAAATCACGCCATTTTATAAATCTTTCTAATAAAAATATTTCATTCATTAGACTATTTTCGTGGCCGGCCAAGTTATTAATAAAATTCTTCGTTGGTGAAAATGCGTATTGACATAGGGGCAGTACACCGGCATTCTGATATAAGAATGCATTAGAAAAACGTTTTGTGTGGTTCTCAAAATGTTTACCAATGCATTTCCTTAATATTTTCCTCTCAGATATTTCAAGTTGTTTGGCCACCGTTCGAGAGATAGTTAGCCAGATTGGGAATCCATATATTAGGACCGAGCGAATGGTGACATTATAGAGCAGCAGCTTTGTGCCCTGAGGAGATATTTGTTGCCCGTAATTCGATTGGCCTTCTGTAGGGTAATTCTTCCATGTTCATTAAACTTCATTAATTTGTTAAAATGGATTCCGAGGTATTTTATAGTTGGTCTGAAAGGGATATAGATGCCATCTAAGGACAGACGCAATATTTTACTTTGTGGAACAACAAATATCGGGCCTTTTCCTGAGGCATTTCTGATGCAGATCGCTTCGTACTTTCCTGGGTTTATTTTAATGCCCCACTTTTTATAATAAACGCTAATACTGTCAAGATGTAAAGCTGCAATGTTTAATTCCTCAACTGGAGATGAATTGTGGGCGTAGATGAGGCAATCGTCTGCATAAAGGATGGCTTTTGAGTTGTTCTTCAGATGTGGGAAGTCGTGAAGGAATAAGTTGAAGAGAAGAGGGGCCAACACACTTCCCTGAGGGACTCCGCTGTTTATTGGGCCTATGTCAGATAAAGAATCATTTATCTGAACTCTGAAGTTCCGGGATGAAAGATAACTTTTGAGGAGTTTAACCAGGTATAGATCTATACCGGTCTCTACCAGTTTGTAAAGGATTCCTATTTTCTCGGAAAGGGTTGGTGTAGTATTTGCAGAAAATATTATATATTAGATTTTGGAAACTTCCGTGAATGCAGTAGGTCCTGGTTTGATTTTTTGTAATTTATTATTAAATATATGGGCGTGGTTTCTGCTCACAAGCTCCTTAATAATATTTTTTAAAAATTGTATTTGCTTTGAAAGTATGTTATACTCACGACTTAGCCTGTTTGCGGATCGGTGATAAATTTTCTTTAGTTCCCTTTGCCATTGATATTTTATTTTGAAGAATTTTTTGATGTTATCAGGAAGTGGATATTTCTGATCCCTGAATTCATGCCTTTCAGAGTGATCGTTGTGTATAGCTATGAACGTCTCATTGAACTTGTTAATGAAACTATCAATTTCATTGTTTTGCATATTTCTGTCCATAGGAGGCATTAAAATTTTTATTGCAGATTCCAAATCACGACGAAAGATGTCCCAATTGGTGTTTTTATAAGATGTGAATTTAATAGGATTTCTTAGGGATATGCTGAAGGAGTTCAGGCGCAATTCCATTTTGATTGGAAAGTGATCTGAAAACGTTGGAAGACTAGTTATTGAGAAATTTGGATGACCAGTGTCTATAAGGTTGCTGCTTATCAGGAAATGATCCAGGAATGTGGTTTGGTTATGAAGGAGAGGAGTCACAAATAAGGGTAATATCCAACAAATTATCATGCAACCAATTTGAGAGAACTCTACCATTGTTATTCAACAATGAGTCACCCCAATCTGGATTTTTGGCGTTCAGGTCCCCCCAAGAATGAATCCATCGAAGTCTGCTGCTGTACTTAATATTTTATCAAGGCTTGTATTTAAGTCCGCAGAGGGACAGCTACAAGGGATGTATACTGACCCTACAAGGTATTTTCTGTTTATGCTATCGTTATTTGATTCAATTTGAATAAATCGGCCATTGATTTTAATGTCATTAATCATTATTCTTGAAAATCTAATGTTATTTTTAATCAAAATTGCCACACCCAGCGGTGAGTAATCATATATGAAGCTGTATCCATTAATACCGATTCTATTGTTTCGTCTCAGGTGACATTCTTGGATAAATGCTATATCTATTTTATTGTGATGTAATGTATTGGAAAGATCCAGTTGACGGCTTATATCTACAAGAGACCGTACGTTGAAAGTTAGAAAATTTGTTAATATATGGGACATAAGATTTAATTTTGTTAAAAAGGCGCAAAAATTCAATTTTGGCCTCAGCTTTTGGCATATTTCTGAATTCAGAAAGGAATTTGCTTATTTGTTGTTCTAGAGAAAGCTCCTCTGGCTTAAGGAAGTAGTCAGCAAGTTTTAAAAATTCTTTAATTAACGGTGGCGTTTGTTGTGTTGGTTGGATATGATTTGGTTGTAGAAGATCGGCGTACGATGTGCCCTGATGGTAGGCACCTCTTTTATGCAACTTAATGCCGATGAGATACACCCAAAATGTAGTTTTTTTGTTTAATTTAATTGAAAAAGTTTGCGCTCAAAGAAAATTACGTCTGTCTTCGTCAAGCTAACCCTGAAAATTTCGCACATGAGTGGAGTGAAATTGCACTTGCATTTACACTCACGCACTCACAGACATGTAAGTACATCGTTGCCCAAAATTATAGTAACGTTTTGTTTTAAGTTTGGAGCGAACTTTAAACATTCTCCCCCCGCCATTTTGTGTTTACAATTCAATGCTTATTCATCCTGACTAGTAGCACTTGGTACCGGACCCGCGAACACATAGCTAAGGGACGTCGTAATGGCCTTGACCGCTCCTATTCCAGTGGCAATCACTCCTGAGGCGCCTAGGTAAGCGTATACGTCGCCACCAATCTCCAAATCAAGGTGATCATTTCCCCTCGGGTCGGTGTCAGCCAATTAGAGATGACCAAGGTCTGTCGTAGGGTCCTCGATGATTGGGTCCGAGTAGGGTCTTCGTAGCAATTTGTCCGTGACGAGAGCGTCCAGGATAATAACGAGTGCTTGATGGTCAAATCTTGGCTTCATCTTTATTTTTTCCATCCTGTGCCCCTGTCGCTGAAATGTGGGAAAGCCAAAGCGTTTGACTGTTGACGAGGCGATTCGTGAAATGAGGGCATCCTGGTAGAGAAGAACCCTCAAGGACCGCCAGCTGTGTGTATCTTTTTTAATCTTTCAACCTCACCATCGCCGTTGGAATGAAGAGGCTTGACCTCTTGTATGACAGGTAGACCTGGAATAACACCACCCAGCGTCTCGTTGAATTGTGGCGCGCCATGCAGCATGGTATGGTGACGATAGTCGCATTTGAGACAGTTGGTAAGGGCTGGACAGTCAGGTGCTAGGTGGCTCCTAGCCAGACAGTTTCTACAATATCCTCGCCTCTCCACCGTCTCATAGCGTTGGTATGGGGTGAGACGTCGGAATTGTGGGCATGTCCGTATGGCGTGGTCAGCCTGACATAGCGAATGAATATTGCTACGTCGATGGGTGATGGCGAGGGTCACGATTTCGGCGAGGGCAGCTATTTCTTCGGTCTACGGAGGAGTCACGACTTGGGGCTGGGCTGGGCAAACGAGCTGCCATATCTAGAACTAAAGAGTCGTGAGTACCAATATCTTTTACAAGTAAATAGAGTGTTAATCAACTGGAAAATAATTTGAAGATTTTTGTGATCGGTCGGCTAAATACCCCGTTGGCTGTCCGAATATCTACAACCCTAATGTTCTGATCAGTCCCTAGATAAGTTCTTGGGATACGACCCAGTTTCCATTCAACTGGGGCCAAACTTTCATCTTTGATTACAATCAAATCATTTTCTGTCTGCTATTTCCACTTATATAGACGATGTAGTTCATTTAAATAGTCAATTTTCCATCTTTGGCAAAAATGTTGAGAAATAATTTATAATCGTTTCCATCTATTGGCAAGGGTGATGTTTTCGTCTGAAACATCGGATTCAGTTGGGGTCAAAATCGAAGTACCAATCAGAAAATGAGCTGAGGGTCACTGAGAGGTCACTTGTGGGTTCTAGGTGTATTGCTTTTGTAGAAAAGCAAACGAAGACGCAAACATAACCCTTTGTTATTAAACAAGCTCTTCCTGTAAAATTGTTTATGTTGAAGGGTCCTGCGAAATCTACTCCTGTGTTGGTAAAAGGTCGAATCAGCATAGTTCTCTGGGCGGAAGTGAAGCCATAATTTGAGTTCGAGTCTGGTGTTTATACAAAACACAAGTTCGACAATTATGAATTACCTTCTTGATTAGAGGCTTCAATCTAAATATCCAGAATTCAGACCTGATTACGCGAGTCATGAGTTGATTTCTGCCATGCATCGTAATTTTGTGAATAAATTCTACTAACAGAAGGGCTAATCTCGATTCGTATGGGATAAGAATGGGATGGAGCTCATTATATGTAAGTGCTGGGGACTGAACAAGGCGGCCATTTGCCCTAATGATTCCTTTTGAATCAATGAATAGATTGAGAGATAAAAGACTGCTGCTAGAAGAGAGTCTTTTCTTTTGGTTTAACGCTAAATACTCCTCTGCGAAATAATGTTTTTGTGTTAAAACAATAAGATGATCCTTGATATCTTGTATTTCACCATGGGTGATTTCTGCTGAAGAAATTCTAAGTCGGGTCCTATTAACACCGGTATTTCTCCAAAAACGAATCACAAATGCTAAGACTTTGTATGACCTAGATAGAGAAAAAAATCTATCTAAAGGATCTTCAACTGTTGTGGTTGCGAAAACTTTGACTGCCTTTGCTTCTAACTCTGTGTCGCTCATAATTTCGTGTCTAGGCCATCGGTCTTTTGGAAACTTCAGCCATTGGGGTCAAGTCCACCACAAGTGTGTGACTGCAAATCATTTGGCGAACATCCTCGACTGGCTACATCAGCTGGGTTGCTTTCTGAATCTATGTGCCTCCAATTTTCGTTGCCAACATTATCTAAAATATCTGAGTCAGTCCAAAACTGAGTTGAAATATTTTCAATTTGTAAGTTGGGAACCACCGCTGTGGTTAATTTTGCTAAGAGAACGGCTCCGCATAATTCTAATCTATTTTTTGATGGGTGCTACTCGAGTTTTCGCTGCCAAAAGAAACGTGTCGACTGTTTGATCTATATGTTCTACTCTAACATAAAGAGTCGCGGCGTAAGCGCTTTCTGAAGCGTCACAAAAACCATGCACTTCAATTTTACTTGAGGGTTTGAATCTGATCCACCTAGGTACTGAAACTGAATATATTGAAGGACAATTTTTAATGAAATTCTTCCAATGCATTCGAGTTATGGGCTTCAACGCGTCGTCCCAATCTACTTTATCCAGCCAGACTTGTTGCATGATAAGCTTTGCTACGATGATTACTGGAGCCAACCATCCACATGGGTCAACAAATTGGCAATTGTTGAAAGGACTTCTCGTTTAGTGCATAATTCCCTTTCTTCCGTGGGTGGTGATGTGAACGTAAAGTTATCCGCCGAAATGTTCCATCGGATACCTAGAGTCTTCGTTGAAGTTCCTTCCGAAATGTCCAACCAGTTGACCGGCAAGAGTCAGGTGGCAGATCGCGAAGTAGATTGGGGTCATTTGAACTCAATTTTCTTAATTCAAAACCTGCTGAGTCCATGGCTGCTACTAATTCCTTCATAGACTTAAGGGATTCTTCGACAGTGTGACCCCCAGCTAAAACGTCGTCGACATAAAAATTTTGTTTGGTAATTTCTGAGCCTAAAGGGTACGTTTCTTTAACATCTTCTACCAATTGAATTAGGGTTCTAAGAGCGAGAAATGGGGCGCAATTAATTCCGAAAGTCTGTTGAAATTTCAAAGTCTTCAACTGGGTCATTTGCTGATATTCTAAAAAGAATTCTTTGAAATGGGGCCTGACTTGGTCGATTTGTATTTGACGATACATTTTGGAGACGTCCACGTTGAATCCGTATCTAAAAAACCTCCATTTTAAAATCTGCAATACTAAATCCTGTTGAAGAATAGGCCTTGGATGTCATTAAGACTTTTCATGTTCGACGTGGGACTTGACGTATTGAAAACTACCCTAAGTTTAGTAGTAACCCTATCTGGTTTAATAACTGCATGATGTTGCAAATAGTAGTGAGGGGTCATCTCGATTTCCTGGGGTGTCAGTTTCCGCATGTGTCCAAGTTCCAAATATTCCATTATTGCTGCATCGTATTGAGATTTGATTTCGGGCGTTTTTTGCAACTTTCTTTCCATCCGATAGAATTGCGCCATTGCGATATTTCGAGATGCTCCTAGTTCAGCACAAGATTTGAACGGCATCGTGACAATATATCGTCCATTTTCATTTCTTCGCGTTGTATTTTTGAAATTTGTTTCGCAAAAGGTGTCTTCTGCTGACCTCAAAATTTTTTGGGATCTCTTCCACCTCCTAAAAACGTGTGAGAATTTTCTCGATCGAAACTGTATTCTAAAGTGAAATTTTCCTATCATTTGTGTTTAATTTTTCAAGGGGTCCGCCCACTATCCAGCCAAAAACGGTGCTTTGCGCTAGTAAAGATCCTATAGATTTCATTGGAGCTCCTACTGTATAAATTAAAGGTCCTATGTCTAAACCTATCAGAAGATCTATGGGTCGGCTTTCGTAGAAACGAGGATCTGCTAACTCGAGTTGAGTTGTTTCTCTATGTTGATTTTTATCTAGGGTGCGCGACGGCAAATTAGAAGGAAGGGTCTTCAAAACGGGTGCCCAAACTTCTAATTCAAAACTAGGGTTTGTACGAGAACAAAGGTTGAAAAGACAAGCTTTTGTTGAAGTCTCTGAAACGGTTTCACTTAAACCGGTAACATGAACAAGATTTTTCCTAGTTGGAAGCTTCAATTTTCCTTGAGAGTTAGAGTCGTTATACTAGGAGTTTGAAAACTAGGTGTGGACTGTAAACCAGGAGTGGATTGTACTAGGGTAGTTAGAGCTGCCGCACTGGTACTAGGTCGTACGTCATCTCTAACCGGTTGTGGATTTGTAGGTCGGGTCTCGTTACCCTTATGTAATAAAGTGTGATGTCTTTGATTACATTCCCTACAAGTGAAACGACTCTTACAATCTCTTACACCATGATCCGAAGTGATGTAGTTGTAACAAAGATTGTGAAGTTTTACTAAGTGAATGCGATCATTCACCTTCTTCTCAAGGAATTGTGGACAATTTCGTAACAAATGGTTTGCCTTACAAATTTGGCAACTATATCCATTTGTGCGACTACTAGGTTGCGTAGATGTGCTAAATCTGTTGCTGTTGTTGAATGTTTTCTGTGAACTTTGCGTCTGTTGCGCAACGCTTCTTTGAAATGATTTAACCCTATTTTCCTTTGTACTATAATCGGGTGTAGGCTCCCGCCTCCCGGGTGCCCCCGGAGGAATAAAACTCCACTCTAAATTTTGATAAATATTGTTCTGGGTGGCATCTTTTTGAAGATTTTTCATAAACTCTAGCCTATCCTTCTTTATCAATTCTGCTGCTCCTACAAAGTTGGTACCATTATCAGAGTAAATCTTGGCTGGACATCCACGTCGTCCAATAAAACGCGCTAAAGCTGCTAAAAATGACTGAGTCGAGATGTCACTTGTGGGTTCTAGGTGTATTGCTTTTGTAGAAAAGCAAACGAAGACGCAAACATAACCCTTTGTTATTAAACAAGCTCTTCCTGTAAAATTCTTTATGTTGAAGGGTCCTGCAAAATCTACTCCTGTGTTGGTAAAAGGTCGAATCAGCATAGTTCTCTGGGCGGAAGTGAAGCCATAATTTGAGTTCGAGTCTGGTGTTTATACAAAACACAAGTTCGACAATTATGAATTACCTTCTTGATTAGAGGCTTCAATCTAAATATCCAGAATTTAGACCTGATTACGCGAGTCATGAGTTGATTTCCGCCATGCATCGTAATTTTGATAATAAATTCTACTAACAGAAGGGCTAATCTCGTATGGGATAAGAATGGGATGGAGCTCATTATATGTAAGTGCTGGGGACTGAACAAGGCGGCCATTTGCCCTAATGATTCCTTTTGAATCAATGAATGGATTGAGAGATAAAAGACTGCTGCTAGAAGAGAGTCTTTTCTTTTGGTTTAACGCTAAATACTCCTCTGCGAAATAATGTTTTTGTGTTAAAACAATAAGATGATCCTTGATATATTGTATTTCACCATGGGTGATTTCTGCTGAAGAAATTCTAAGTCGGGTACTATTAACACCGGTATTTCTCCAAAAACGAATCGCAAATGCTAAGACTTTGTATGACCTAGATAAAGAAGAAAATCTATCTAAAGGATCTTCAACTGTTGTGGTAGCGAAAACTTTGACTGCCTTTGCTTCTAACTCTGTGTCGCTCATAATTTCGTGTCTAGGCCATCGGTCTTTTGGAAACTTCAGCCATTGGGGTCAAGTCCACCACAAGTGATGTGACTGCAAATCATTTGGCGAACATCCTCGACTGGCTACATCAGCTGGGTTGCTTTCTGAATCTATGTGCCTCCAATTTTCGTTGCCAACATTATCTAAAATATCTGAGTCAGACCAAAACTGAGTTGAAATATTTTCAATTTGTAAGTTGGGAACCACCGCTGTGGCTAACTTTGCTAAGAGAACGGCTCCGCATAATTCTAATCTATTTTTTGATGGGTGCTACTCGAGTTTTCGCTGCCAAAAGAAACGTGTCGACTGTTTGATCTATATGTTCTACTCTAACATAAAGAGTCGCGGCGTAAGCGCTTTCTGAAGCGTCGCAAAAACCATGCACTTCAATTTTACTTGAGGGTTTGAATCTGATCCACCTAGGTACTGAAACTGAATATATTGAAGGACAATTTTTAATGAAATTCTTCCAATGCATTCTAGTTATGGGCTTCAACGCGTCGTCCCAATCTACTTTATCCAGCCAGACTTGTTGCATGATAAGCTTTGCTACGATGATTACTGGAGCCAACCATCCACATGGGTCAACAAATTGGCAATTGTTGAAAGGACTTCTCGTTTAGTGCATAATTCCCTTTCTTCCGTGGGTGGTGATGTGAACGTAAAGTTATCCGCCGAAATGTTCCATCGGATACCTAGAGTCTTCGTTGAAGTTCCTTCCGAAATATCCAACCAGTTGACCGGCAAGAGTGAGTCAGGTGGCAGATCGCGAAGTAGATTGGGGTCATTTGAACTCCATTTTCTTAATTCAAAACCTGCTGAGTCCATGGCTGCTACTAATTCCTTCATAGACTTAAGGGATTCTTCGACAGTGTGACCCCCAGCTAAAACGTCGTCGACATAAAAATTTTGTTTGGTAATTTCTGAGCCTAAAGGGTACGTTTCTTTAACATCTTCTACCAATTGAATTAGGGTTCTAAGAGCGAGAAATGGGGCGCAATTAATTCCGAAAGTCTGTTGAAAGTTCAAAGTCTTCAACTGGGTCATTTGCTGATATTCTAAAAAGAATTCTTTGAAATGGGGCCTGACTTGGTCGATTTGTATTTGACGATACATTTTGGAGACGTCCACGTTGAATCCGTATCTAAAAAACCTCCATTTTAAAATCTGCAATACTAAATCCTGTTGAAGAATAGGCCTTGGATGTAAAATGTCATTAAGACTTTTCTTGTTCGACGTGGGACTTGACGTATTGAAAACTACCCTAAGTTTAGTAGTAACCCTATCTGGTTTAATAACTGCATGATGTGGCAAATAGTAGTGAGGGGTCATCTCGATTTCCTGGGGTGTCAGTTTCCGCATGTGTCCAAGTTCCAAATATTCCATTATTGCTGCATCGTATTGAGATTTGATTTCGGGCGTTTTTTGCAACTTTCTTTCCATCCGATAGAATTGCGCCATTGCGATATTTCGAGATGCTCCTAGTTCAGGACAAGATTTGAACGGCATCGTGACAATATATCCATTCTCATTTCTTCGCGTTGTATTTTTGAAATTTGTTTCGCAAAAGGTGTCTTCTGCTGACCTCAAAATTGTTTGGGATCTCCTCCACCTCCTAAAAACGTGTGAGAATTTTCTCGATCGAAACTGTATTCTAAAGTGAAATTTTCCTATCATTTTTCAAGGGGTCTGCCCACTATCCATCCAAAAACGGTGCTTTGCGCTAGTAAAGATCCTATAGATTTCATTGGAGCTCCTACTGTATAAATTAAGGGTCCTATGTCTAAACCTATCAGAAGATCTATGGGTCGGCTTTCGTAGAAACGAGGATCTGCTAACTCGAGTTGAGTTGTTTCTCTATTTTGATTTTTATCTAGGGTGCGCGACGGCAAATTAGAAGGAAGGGTCTTCAAAACGGGTGCCCAAACTTCTAATTCAAAACTAGGGTTTGTACGAGAACAAAGGTTGAAAAGACAAGCTTTTGTTGAAGTCTCTGAAACGGTTTCACTTAAACCGGTAACATGAACAAGATTTTTCCTAGTTGGAAGTTTCAATTGTTTGTAATCTTCTCCGAAATAAATGTTGATTGAGAACCAGGGTCGATAATCGCTCTTGCGTCATATCGCTGTCCTCTAGATTCAATTTGAACAATCGCTGTGAAAAGTAGTGTTTCTTTCAATTGATGTTGGCTAAGTTGTGAATTTTCCTTGAGAGTTAGAGTCGTTATACTAGGAGTTTGAAAACTAGGTGTGGACTTTAAACCAGGAGTGGATTGTACTAGGGTAGTTAGAGCTGCCGCACTGGTACTAGGTCGTACGTCATCTCTAACCGGTTGTGGATTTGTAGGTCGGGTCTCGTTACCCTTATGTAATAAAGTGTGATGTCTTTGATTACATTCCCTACAAGTGAAACGACTCTTACACCATGATCCGAAGTGATGTAGTTGTAACAAAGATTGTGAAGTTTTACTAAGTGAATGCGATCATTCAAGGAATTGTGGACAATTTCGTAACAAATGGTTTGCCTTACAAATTTGGCAACTAGATCCATTTGTGCGACTACTAGGTTGCGTAGATGTGCTAAATCTGTTGCTGTTGTTGAATCTTTTCTGTGAACTTTGCGTCTGTTGCGCAACGCTTCTTTGAAATGATTTAAACCTATTTTCCTTTGTACTATAATCGGGTCTAGGCTGATTATTTTTGGAGAAATGGGGCTTAATGTTTCCTACAGATACTAAGGTTTTGAATTTGTGCGTTAAAAATGCATTCAAATCTTTCCAAGACGGCAGTATGGAACAATCTTCCAAACCGTTTCCAAATTCTTGTAAGAAATTTCTCGCCAATTTCGTAGATGTAAGATAAACTAAAATTGGGTCCCACCATTTTACATCTACCTTGAGGGTTTCTAGTGTCTGAACGCAGCCATCAATAGTGCGTTGAAGTTTTTGGATCGAAGATCCTGAATCTGCCGAAACTGATGGTAAACTAAGTAGAGTCTTTAGCTGTTCATTAACTTGCATTCGTTTATTTTTGTATCTGTTCTCTAAGTTTTTCCACACTAGATCAAAACCTTCATTTGTTAATGGTACGTTACTAATAATTTCTCATGCCTTCCCCGCGGTTTTTTGTTTTAGATGGAAAAGTTTTTCTACTTTACTAAGTCTAGAATTATTTTTTTACAAGGCTGAAAAGAAATCCCGAAAAGTAGGCCAAGCGCTGTATCCTCCATGAAATGTGTCGGTGTCGCATGGTGGTAAACGTAACGATAGATGGTTTGGCTCCACTGTTTCCTTTTTTCGGGTCTCCGATTCTTGTTCGAACTTTTCCTGCTGCCTTTGGTCGGATAGTGCTAAAATTTCTTCATTTACTGCGCTTAAACATCGTTTGTATGTCTCTAATGCCTCTTTCTCTCTAATGGTCTCATCTTTTTCGGGAACACGGTCTCTACAATCTACATAGGCCCTTTTCACCTGATCCCAATCAGAGTTCAATTCTACACCTGTCACTTCTAATGAGTGAATATTATCATCGGTGCTAGTAGCAGTGTAACCACTCTCAAAGTCTATCAGGTCATTTACGCAATTTACAAATTTATCACGTAAAACTTTATCCATATTTCCTCCTTCTTAAATATTTTCTTTGTCAAATTTTAAACTGGCTAAAATTTCAAGAAACTTTTAAAACTGAGATTTTTTTTAACAATTTTTGTAAGAATTTACTTTGCTAATATTTTGCAAAATAATTTCAGAAAACGCTAAATAATACAGTCCGACTTTGTTTTTTCACGAAGAGATATAAATAATGAAATTTTATTTTCACCTTGTGTCGTTTGTGCGAAAAGTAAGAAATTTTAGCGATACTAATTTTTATAGACTTGGGTCTTTTGGAGAAAAAAAATTATATAAATAAAATTTTGACAAAAGTAACGCTTTGTCGGCTAGTGTACTCTCAAAAAAAATTATCAATCAACTTTTCTTTAACAAAACAAAAAAAATTCGTAGGAAAGTGACTTTTCTATCAAAAAAATCAATCAAATCAAAAAACAAATTTTGTAGGAAAGTGTTTTATGCAAAAATATAACAAACAAATAAAACAAACTTTGTAGGAAATTGTTTTTTCCAAGAAACTATCACTTAATAAATTTTTCGAGCAAATTTATCTTTCGTAGTAAAGTGTAACTTCCAAAAATTACCACTTAATTAATTTCTGAGCAAATTTATTTTTCGTAGTAAAGTGTAATTTCCAAAAATTAGCACTTAATAAATTTTTCGAGCAAATTTATTTTTCGTAGTAATGTGTAATTTCCAAAAATTATCACTTAATACATTTCTGAGCAAATTTATTTTTCGTAGTAAAGTGTAATTTCTAAAATTACCACTTAATAAATTTTTGAGTCAATTTATTTTTCGTAGTAAAGTGTAATTTCCAAAAAATACCACTTAATACATTTCTGAGCAAATTTATTTTTCGTAGTAAAGTGTAATTTCTATAATTACTACTTAATAAATTTTTGCGCAAATTTATTTTTCGTAGTAAAGTGTAATTTCCAAAAATTACCACTTAATAAATTTTTGTGCAAATTTATTTTTTGTCGTAAAGTATAATTTCCAAAAATTTCCACTTAATACATTTTTAAGCAAATTTATTTTTCTAGTAATGTGTAATTTCTAATAATAAAAATAAATTTCAATAAATGTAAATTATTGTGTTAGTTCTGTTTAGCTTTTGACGAAATGTCTGTCCGAAACCATCAATCATCAAACCATATGTTCTTTCATTTCTTTCTTTACGGCTGAAATTATGTTTTCCTATTTCTCCCTTTTTCTTGCGTTTTTTCTTCCTACTTCACAAAAAAACTCCAGTGGTACATTCAAGAATGATAGAAATAAAGATTACGCCATCCCGCGCATAAAATAAAAATGTTCTGCGCAGGTCGGGTGCGTGACGTCACATAAGCTGTGTTCCTATTGGCTAATAATTTTCAGTTTTCAAACTTAAAAAATGTGTGTAAACATGACAGTGGGACCATAGGTAATTTTTCTCTTCATATAACTTGATAGATAATTAAAAAAATTTAAATTACGTTAATATTTTATTAAATTTTCTCTTTCGTTTGTTGATATTTTGAGAAATTTCGTCATTGAGTAACCTTATTCTAAAATACATCCTACACCGGAAAAAAAGTTTTTTTACTTTTTCATTGGATTCTATGTCCCTTGCTTCTGCCAAATGTTTTTGCAAAAATCCGCTCGTAAGCAAAAACTTCTCTCCATTTAATTTTATAAATATTGCATCGCATAATCTCATCGTTTCCATTAAATAACTTGATGGCTTACTTAGCCCACCTTCACTTAGGTGGTTAACCCAGGAGTAGGTAGAGTCATCTAAGGGGTTTACCGCAAGAGTAGGGTTTTCATTTTTTATTTTTTTGCAAATATAGCCGGCCAAATTCTCCAAACCATCATAGTCCAAGTTTTCCAACTCGTCTTCAGTATTTTCCGTTGGTAATACGTCTCCTTCAACGCTAGGTTTAATACTCTTGAGTATAGTACCTGGAGACAACACAATTCAAACTAAGTACTGTATTATTTCAAATTTTATGTTGGTGTTTACCTGTTAAAGAACTATGTATATTTTCTAAATCGGGCGTATTGTCGATCTCAACATTTGCATTACTGCTTAAAACTCCTTCGTTATACCCCAGAATATATGAGCGCAGTCTGTATTTAAATTCTTGACGATCGGGATGATCGTGAAACCCTCCTTTAGATCTAATTATTCCGAAAAAATTTTCTAAAACATCCTGGTTTAGTCGATAGGTTAAAACGTACTCAATGTTATATCGACTCTTCAGTTCCATATGCAGCATTTGTAAAGCGTTATTTGATTGAATAATGCCTGTGAAATAAGTGTTAAATATTTTAATCAAAAAATGTAATATACAGCTTCTTACCTTTCTGAAATGGTAAGAGTGTATTTTTGCCAATCACACGGATGTCTGACATCATTTGCGACATATTATTTAGGACCTCATTTTGTGTTGGTAGTGCCAAACCATATGCGTGGCATCGCTCTCTTGTGTCTTGTCTCGGCACCCTCGAATTCATAACGTCAAACCAGTCATTTGACTAGTAAAGGAAAATCACAAAATTGATGTTGCAATTATTTGCAAATATATAATAAGTAATTACCAGTTTGAACAATTGACTACATTCGTTCCAATTTTGATTTGTCAAAAATCCTAAACTAGCAGCTCTCGTAATAGATTGTGCAATTGTATGTGAGAAAAGTTTGGTAGCTAGTTTAACCTTTTGTCTCTCAGCTCCAACAACACTTAAATTATGAGCTGATATCTTATGTGTTATCTTTAAGTCATTGGATTGGAGAGACAAAAGGTTCAAAACAATATCTTTTTTAACTTCTTTGCCATTAATAATGAATCCACTGTCAATAAAATGGTTTCTTAACAATTTTATTAGATGGGGAACATCATTGAATACAAATATTTTTGTGTCGTCGTAGGTAAACCTGCATATACAAAGGTACGTTAGTTATATTCCAATATATGTGTACGAGTATTTTCAAAAACGTACCAAGGCTTATTAAAATCTACTTCAAGTTCATTGTACAGTTTTCTATTACCCCCACCTAAATCGCTTACAATTGCCACAATAGTAAACCCACACTGCTTCATTGTCTTCAATATATTAAATAAAATTGTTTTTGTCATTTGGCAATCGTAATCATAATATATTGGTTGCTTCCATTTTGCAATTAAACCTGTTAATCAAATAGACAAAAGTTTTTTAAAACACCTGAAGTGGATGTAAACAACTCACCTCTTAACATAGCCACTTGGATATAATTAGCTGGTGCTAGCGTAGAGTCTGTTGATTTGTCGTAGCAGTATTTTTTTTTCGCCTTCATCTCATCAAAGCTCAATACACGTAGTTTTTGTTTCAGACATTTGGTTAGCTGCAGACAATAGTTTTACAACTGGCTCCAAAATACCTGTTGACACATTTAATTTTTGCGACCACCTTTGAAATGTTCTCACCGATGGAAGTGGAAAATGTTTATTTTTTAACAACCTGTATGCCTTGGCACTTGTGGAGTACAAAGTGATTGACTGAGCAATATCTGCTTCTGTAAAGTTCTGCCTTTTGTCGCCGCTTTTAAGTTTTTTTATTTGGCCTATTTCTATTTGGCCTTATTTCTATCATTCTTGGGTACATTAACCTTTGGGTTCTCCAATCAAGGCAAGAAATGAAAACGAATGAGAAAAAAACGAAAACGAAAAAAAAAATTCCGCTACCTATTGTCTCGTATGCATATGCATTGGTGTACATAGACTACTGCTGTTGTTGTTTTAATAGGTACGAGGGGTCGGGTTGAAAGTGTCGACACAGGAACTTTTTTATAAAATATTTTTCGCTTCAAATTGGTTGGAAAGTACAATAATGCTGGTTTATAGCACAAACCACACATATTAATGCCAAAAGAAATTTAAAAATCGTACATTTCTTGACGTTTTTCAAAAGGGGGTTTCTATTGAATCTAAGGCAATACGAGGGTCGTTCAGAAAGTTGGAACACACATTTTCTAAAGCAAAAAAAATAAATTTATTTTTTGTTTTCAATTTATTGATTGTGATTGATTTTAGCGTCTCCAAAGCATAAGCTAATATCATACGGTCGATTTCTCCCTCAGAAAATCGCATATAAAGAAAACAAAAAAAAATATATTTTTTTCTAAGTTGCAAAATCGACGTTTAAAGTACCCAAAAATCACGAAATAATTTGTAGGGTTCACAAGCTAGTTAGCGGATGATTCAAGCCAATAAAAATCTTTTCTGTTTTTTGCCTTTTTTCACTCTTATGTTTCGCAAGAAAGTTGTCCGTCCACGCGTTATTCAGCACAAAATTATCTGGAATTTTTGCTGAGGTTTTCGGAATAACGAATCTTAATAATCTTATCTTAAAAATAACTTGACCCAATAAATCGACTCGACTAGCCGCTGGCTTTCAGGAAAATTCATCAGAATGCGTAATGAATTATTTGAGCAAATTATTGAAGGGTTTTCAAAAAGGTTGGCGTGGTTCGCTGGCTCTTCCTTCTTTCAATGGTATTGTTGCTGTGTCGTGTTGCTGGATCTTGTTGTTGAGTCTATTAAAGTTCACGGGTCTCTGTTTGTAAAGAATTTTGTTTTTGCACCGAACCAAAATTGAATTGTATTTATAAACGTTAGAGAATTTCAAAAATTAACTTTAAATTTCTCACAAATTTAAATATAATTTTTGAGATTCTTTCTAAAATTTTGGTTGTTAGCTTCTTTTTTTCCCACAACACACTGTTCACACTTTCACAATTTGTCCGGGTTTTGTTTTTTAATAACTTAAAAAAACGCACTTTTCTATCCGGTTCGCATAGGCCAATGTTTAGGGATCGTGGCTGGTTGGGTCAATTTTGCCTTTCAGAGAAAGAAGACTTAATTTTTCAATTCTGTTCTAACTTTCTTGTATTTTATTTACAACGAAATGGGGGAAGTATTTACATTGTTATTGATGTTAGAATGTAAATGTAGTTTTTGTTTAATTTTTTTATTTTTTTATATAATTCAATGTGGTTTTAGTTTAGAGTATGTACAAATGTGAAATTGTGAAAGTGAACAGTGTGAGTTTTAATTTCAATGTTTTGTAGCTTAAACTTAGTGTTTTTAAATTATTTTGTTTCTTTTTAATAATTCAATGTTTCTCTGCAGTAGTTCAATGTTTCTTTGTCCTTTTACAACTTCACTATGTGTTTGAACACATAGTGGGTCTCGTGTTGTCACTTTTGTTCAATGTTGGGTCCTTCAAGTGGATCTCTGTTAAGGGAAAAACACTTTAAATTTATTGTCCACTTTTTAAAAATGAAAAAACACTTGTAAACTTTCGATATTACGAGGGAGAAGCGCACGGATTGAAGGCCCAGTTAGGCAAACTTAACCGTAACGCCCCCGTAGCGTAACGAATCAGCTGATTCAATCTGTCATATGGAAGTCGGTGTAAACGATTAGCCAACGGAAACGAAACGTAAACGGACGGCTGAATCTGTTGAAATCAGAATTGGACGTTCCGTTTACGTACAATTTGACAACAGCTGATACTACATGTTGTTTACAATTACAATTGTATGTTCACCGAGAAAAGTAAAGAAAATAAATTATTAATTATTTGTTGATTAAAAGTGCAAATAAACATGAAAGACGAATATTTGATTTCATTGGTGCAGTCGCACAAGTATTTATACAATAAATATAATCCAGCATATAGGATATCTGAAAAAAGCGAGAAGCTTGGAAGCAAATTGGCAAGGAGCTGGGCGTCATAGGTGAGTTTTATGAAGATCGCGGCTGACTCCATTAAAAATTAAATTTATTATGTGCTTCAGGATTCTTTTGGCGACAGTACGAGACAATCATTGCGCCAATCTTCTTCATTGTGGGTTAATTTGACAGCAATATAAGCGTCTCTACAAACGTGGACTTATTTATAGATAGAGATTGGATTGGATTTGGCTGAGTCCCTCTTCAATGGAAATAGAAATAAGTAAAATTATTAATAAAACACAGAATATTTAAGATATAGAGTTCAAATTTATTCCAGGTGTAGTGCAAATTCTACATTTTAAGAATGAAATTCAATTTCGGTCATATGACCACCACGAGCCCGTCAACAGCGATCTATTGTTTGGACCCAATTTTCCACCACTCTTGGACACATATCGACCGGAACGTTGGCAATTACGCGTTGGATGGTGTCTCTGAGCTCGTCTAAAGTTGTTGACTTAGACCAAGGATATTCCTCAGGGGAAACGCCGCATCGCCAATAAAAAATGAGGAAATTAAGAAATGGAAATTGTTTGTAATAAAATAGATTATAAATAAATTCAAGTTTATTTTGGCTGCCATAACTTCCAACATTAACGGATATGAATGTATAGTTAGCATCGCAGATTCCCACACAATTCGGCATATCCCACATTCGTTGAAAATCATTGGCAATGTGTTTGTACTGCTGTGTAGTTGGATCACTTAATTAAATCGGCGAAAGCAAGCGCCACAAAACTTCACTGCATTCTAAAACAATATTTCGCATTGTTGTTTTCCCCAGCCTGTCTCCATGCAATCCATTGTATGGAACAACCGTGACCCAAATATCTACAATTTTAAAGAATAGAATGTTAATATTTCCCAGCTTGGAATCATAGGATAAAGCAATATTTGACCTACAGTGGTGTTATTGCTAGTCTCTCTGCCGGTCTAATCCATTGCTTTGGCGTAGTTAACTCAGTCATTGTTTATAGGACGTCCACCCCATCTTCTTATCCGACGATATTTTCTTCATTTACTTTGATTGTAAATTCTGCACAGATTTAAAAAACACACATTTATAAACAATCTTTTTAACTTCATTTTTAATAATTCTAAACAAAAAGAAATCGCGGCTTTTTTGTTTACTTATGTGTTGTTGTTGTCAGAACATATGACTCGTTATCTCAACGTTGGCTAATCGCTCAAACGGGTAACGTTACGGCAACGGTAAAGATAAATTACTGTTACCCGGCCTTTAGTTTGATGTTCAAAACGAGACTGAATTCTGCTCCTTGCTGTCTAATCGTTGTAGGCTTAGCTTAAACGAATCGACCGCAAGCAGCGATTAAGTAAATGACGACACAAAAGGAAAAGGACAATACCTTATGTAGGCGTCATTGGAATGTACGCACATGAGTGGAGTGAAATTGCACTTGCATTTACACTCACACACATGTAAGTACATCGTTGCCCAAAACTATAGCAACGTTTTGTTTTAAGTTTGGAGCGAACTTTAAACAGAATGACTCAAAATTTCGTACGTATATATTCTGAAGTGTTACAGGTCAAAAATTAGATCTTTCTCAAATTCTCAGAAAATGTTGCCCTAGTATGTGGGAGTAATGACCCACACTATTAAGAAAATTAAACGCAAATTGGAGGAAGAGGACGAGGTCAACGTCCAGAAAAATTGATTTTTTCCTCTGTAATGGTTTTCTGAAGTCAATTTTAATGCTACAAAGCATACGAAATTGAAAATATCATTTCTTAAAGCTTTTCCACGAACTATACATAAACAAGTAAAAGCGTCAAGTTCGACCATGCCGATTCTTATATACCCTCCACCATGGATAGCATGTGACCTCACAAAATAACTCAAACCTAAAAAAATAACACCGAAAACACACAAAAAGTAGATGAGAACAGTAGGAACAACAATAAGTTGGATGCTATATATGAGAGCTATATCTAAATATGGACCGATATCGCCCATTTTCAATCCAAAGTTACCTGCAGCTCTAAGAAGTATCTATACCAAATTGCAGCCACCTAGCTCAAGTATTATAGATTGTAGCGTGATTACAACAGACGGACGGTGTTTTTTGGTGTTATTTTCTTTAGGTTTGAGTTATTTTGTGAGGTAACATGCTATCCATGGTGGAGGGTATATCAGTTCTATACTAGACATCGTTCGGTACGGTTGCAAAATAGAATATTCAAAGTATTTCTTCAACTCAGTGTGCTACACTCTTGTGATTTATTAACAATCTCTTTCGTATTTTCTCTCTCGAACATACGATTGTATACATTGAACAATTATAGTAAAAACAATATTAAAATGCCCCGCGGGGCAAAATCTTCGGGACGCCAAAAGGGCAATACGCCTTTTAAAAGACACGGACGAATTACAAGAAACCAATATTACAACAGCGGTAAGAATATACCTGGGGGTATGGATGTGCATAAGGCAAAGCTCTCTAGCGATCCTTAGTCAGCCACTTCAAGTCGACTCGTAGATCAGCATGCTGATTCCATCACCTCGGTGATAGCCTCCACGTGGTACCCCCTGGATACGGTCTTATCAAATGTGAGACTGTAACTAATTCGAGCGGCAAACGGTTCCACACCATAAAGTGGTTTAGCGATGGGCCAATAACCCATTCTAGTAAAAAAAGATTATTAATGAAACGTTAACAAATTCAATAAAAGACCTCCCTACGATAACGACCTTCGCATTCAAACAACGGATAATGATTGGAACATGGAACGTCAAAAGACTCTCGGAGACGTCGCGATTAGAACAAGTTCGCAGAGAAATGAACATGTACAAAATAGACATTCTTGGCCTTAGTGAGATCAGGTGGCTAAACAACGGACCAGTGCCTCTACCAAAAGGATATATACTAATATACTCTGGCAACGAAAGCAAACATATAAACGGTGTCGGTCTTATGATTTCACCAAAAGCAAAAAATGCCCTGCTCGAAAATAGAGCGGTATCAGATCGCCTTTTAGTAGCTCGATTTAACACTAAATTTCGCAAAATGACAATAATACAATGTTATGCACCAACCGAACCGGATGATGATACGAACAAAGATGTTTTCTACCAACAACTTGAAGCTACGCTGGGCTCTATACAAACTGGTGACATAAAAATACTCATTGGCGATTTCAACGCGAAAGTAGGAAATGACAACAAAAATCTACAGGCTGTAATGGGAAATCAAGGAGTTGGACCACATAGAAACAATAACGGTGATAGACTTGTAGATCTGTGCGCCCGCCACCGGCTCTTCATTGGAGGCACTAAGTTTATACATCGAGATATACACAAATACACCTGGGAATCTCCGAATGGTATCACAAGAAATCAGATCGACCACATTATAGTCAGCAAACTTTTTCTTGGCTGCTTACTTGATATGAAAACTCGGCGAGGAGCTGCTGTCGATAGTGACCACCATCTACTTGTCGGGAAGTTTAAACTTCGTCCGGCGGCTACATCCAAAAAATACCGCAAAGTTCAATACAATCTAGCTCTCCTCCAGAATGCGGAAATAGCGCAGATGTATAGCAGCGAAATTACCAACAGTTTGAACCCGAATGAAGAACAAACTTGGGAAACTATAACACATGCGTGTAAATATAGCGCCGAAACTGTTCTTGGTACACGCAATCATGCCTTAAAACCCTGGATTAGCGATGAGTCCTGGAGTGAGATTAAAACTCGCAGAAAACTTAAAAATGCCGTAACAAGAGCTAAAAGAGCAGTAACAAAAGCCGTCGCCAAAACTCAATATCGAACATCAGCAAACAAAGTAAAACGGATGGTGCGTGCTGATCGCGAGAAATACTGCAACAACATCGCAACAGACGCAGAAAAATGTGCAAACACTGGTAACCTGAGAGGGGTCTATATTGCCATAAATCGTCTAAGCGGAAAGCCAAAGAAAAACACCACTGTTATAAAAGACCGAGATGACTGCGACATTGCAAATACGGATCAACTACTTGAACGATGGAAAGAATTTTTCAGCAACTCCGACATAACTACTCCTGATGCAGATACGTCAAGCTACACCACTGGAAGACGCAACCAAAGACGTGACATCAACACATCGCCGCCATCATTAATTGAGATCTCGTCTGCACTCTCTAAATTAAAAAACAACAAAGCTGCCGGACCCGATACAATTCCAGCTGAGCTACTCAAGTACGGGGCAACACCTCCCGTATTATTGGCAGGTACTCACGCCAATAAAACGGGAGGCCTGGTCAAACGACTGCATCCCACCCAGTTGGAAGTCTGGAGTAATAATAACCATCCCCAAAAAAGGAGACCTCACACAATGCAAAAACTGGAGAGGAATAACTCTACTAAACGCCATCCAAAAACTAATGGCCCAAATTATACTCCAAAGAATCTCACCAATGGTAGACACTATCCTACGGAAAGAGCAAGCGGGCTTCAGACGCGTCCGCTCATGCTCCGATCACATAAATACTTTACGTATTATCATCGAGCAGTCGCTGGAATTTAACAGCCAACTTTACATGCTATTCATTGACTTCGAACGCGCATTCGATACGATTTCGCGCCCTGCACTGTGGTCAGCCCTCAGCAGCAAAGGCATCCCCGACAAAATAGTCAGCATTATTCGTAACCTATACCAGGACGCGGAATTGAGAGTGAGGTTTAACGGTAAGGAAAGCAACACTTTTACCACAAACACCGGCGTTAGACAAGGCTGCGTCTTATCTCCCACATTGTTTCTGATAGTACTCGACAGCGTAATGCACCAAACCAACATGGATGCACCACAGGGTATACGGTGGAATCTACAGGAATTTCTAAACGACATCGACTACGCAGATGATTTATGCCTCTTCTCACACCGTCTTGCTGACATCGAAGCGAAACTTCATCATCTCTCCATAAACGCCAGTAAAGTTGGTTTAAAAATCAATGTCAAGAAAACTAAGCTTATGCAAATTGGCACCAGCAACACAACACCACTGACATTAAATGGGACTCCTATTGAGAACGTTACATCGTTCTCATACCTAGGTAGCACCATCACGACAGATGGCGGATCAGGTGCAGACATAACCAGCCGAATAAATAAGGCCAGATTAGCGTTTTGTGAGCTGCACAAAATATGGCGCTCAAACAGTATTTCAGAGCGCACAAAACTGAACATTTTTAACACCAGCGTAATGTCAGTTTTGCTATACAGCTGCACAACTTGGAGCACCACGCAATACACCCAGAAGAAGCTACAAACATTTGTCAACCGTTGCCTCAGACAAATTCTTCGCATCTATTGGCCCAACAGAATATCAAATGAAGAACTGCTGCCAGCTACGAGCAGTAATCCCATCGAAGTAGAGATCAAAAGACGCAAATGGAGCTGGATTGGTCACATACTTAGACGACCAAACGATGACATTGCAAAACAAGCTCTAGAATGGAACCCGCAAGGACATCGGCGACCAGGCAGGCCACGAAACACGTGGGTGAGAATGTTGAAGAAAGAATGCGAATCAAATGATATGTCATGGAGTCAGGTCAAGGCCATGTCAAGCGATCGAAACAGGTGGAAAGAGTTTATTAACGCCCTATGTTCGAATTGAATATTTATTTCATGTAGTGTGATTTCTATTGTCAATCTATTGAAATAATAAAAGAAACAAAAGAATATACCGGCCCCCACCTATTGTTGCAGACATGAATCTCTCTCTTAGAGAAATTCAACACATTTTGGGAAACGACTGTGTTTATAAACGGACTTCTATTGGAACTAAAATATTTCCACAAACTAAAGAAAAGTACGAGTTTTGTATAAAGGCACTCAAAGAAAATAAAATTGAATTTCACTCATTTAATTCAAAAGAAAACCGGTTATATACCACTTTCATTTATGGATTGCCAAAATTGAATACAAATGACATCGTCTCTGAATTAGCAAACTTTAACCTCACCCCTAAAGCGGTTACTGAAGTAAAAACCCGATACAGCTCTGCAAATGATGCGGTTTACAAGGTACAATTTTTACGCAAAACGTTCAATCCAAAGTCATTATAAAACGTGAAAACTATTAGTAATGTTATAATTACATGGAAGAAAAGCAAGCTTAAAAAGAACGACAAACCAACGCAATGTTTGGAACTGTTTAATGTTTGGTCATGGCGGAGAGCATTGCAGCCGCCGGGCTGCGTGTATGACTTGTGCTAAAGAACACTCTACTAATGACTGTCCGTTCACCCAAAACAATAAAATACCCGCGGTATTCTCATGTTTCAACTGTAAGAAGCATGGTACGGTTTACTAGGAGGTACAGGTACTGTACCTAAAATAACTGATTGGCCGAACGGAGAGTACTGGAATGTAGCTGTATTTAATTTAAATTAAGAAATGGAAATTGTTTGTAATAAAATAGATTATAAATAAATTGAAGTTTATTTTGGCTGCCATAACTTCCAACATTAACGGATATGAATGTATAGTTAGCATCGCAGATTCCCACACAATTCGGCATATCCCACATTCGTTGAAAATCATTGGCAATGTGTTTGTACTGCTGTGTAGTTGGATCACTTAATTAAATCGGCGAAAGCAAGCGCCACAAAACTTCACTGCATTCTAAAACAATATTTCGCATTGTTGTTTTCCCCAGCCTGTCTCCATGCAATCGATTGTATGGAACAACCGTGACCCAAATATCTACAATTTTAAAGAATAGAATGTTAATATTTCCCAGCTTGGAATCATAGGATAAAGCAATATTTGACCTACAGTGGTGTTATTGCTAGTCTCTCTGCCGGTCTAATCCGTTGCTTTGGCGTAGTTAACTCAGTCATTGTTTATAGGACGTCCACTCCATCTTCTTATCCGACGATATTTTCTTCATTTACTTTGATTGTAAATTCTGCACAGATTTAAAAAACACACATTTATAAACAATCTTTTTAACTTCATTTTTAATAATTCTAAACAAAAAGAAATCGCGGCTTTTTTGTTTACTTATGTGTTGTTGTTGTCAGAACATATGACTCGTTATCTCAACGTTGGCTAATCGCTCAAACGGGCAACGTTACGGCAACGGTAAAGACAAATTACGGTTACCCGGCCTTTAGTTTGATGTTCAAAACGAGACTGAATTCTGCTGCTTGCCGTCTAATCGTTGTAGGCTTAGCTTAAACGAATCGACCGCAAGCAGCGATTAAGTAAATGACGACACAAAAGGAAAAGGACAATACCTTATGTAGGCGTCATTGGAATGTACGCACATGAGTGGAGTGAAATTGCACATGCATTAACACTCACACACATGTAAGTACATCGTTGCCCAAAACTATAGCAACGTTTTGTTTTAAGTTTGGAGCGAACTTTAAACAGAATGACTTAAAATTTCGTACGTATATATTCTGAAGTGTTACAGGTCAAAAATTAGATCTTTCTCAAATTCTCAGAAAATGTTGCCCTAGTATGTGGGAGTAATGACCCACACTATTAAGAAAATTAAACGCAAATTGGAGGAAGAGGACGAGGTCAACGTCCAGAAAAATTGATTTTTTCCTCTGTAATGGTTTTCTGAAGTTAATTTTAATGCTACAAAGCATACGAAATTGAAAATATCATTTCTTAAAGCTTTTCCACGAACTATACATAAACAAGTAAAAGCGTTAAGTTCGACCATGCCGATTCTTATATACCCTCCACCATGGATAGCATGTGACCTCACAAAATAACTCAAACCTAAAAAAATAACACCGAAAACACACAAAAAGTAGATGAGAACAGTAGGAACAACAATAAGTTGGATGCTATATATGAGAGCTATATCTAAATATGGACCGATATCGCCCCTTTTTTAATCCAAAGTTACCTGCAGCTCTAAGAAGTATCTATACCAAATTGCAGCCACCTAGCTCAAGTATTATAGATTGTAGCGTGATTACAACAGACGGACGGTGTTTTTTGGTGTTATTTTCTTTAGGTTTGAGTTATTTTGTGAGGTAACATGCTACCCATGGTGGAGGGTATATCAGTTCTATACTAGACATCGTTCGGTACGGTTGCAAAATAGAATATTCAAAGTATTTCTTCAACTCAGTGTGCTACACTCTTGTGATTTATTAACAATCTCTTTCGTATTTTCTCTCTCGAACATACGATTGTATACATTGAACAATTATAGTAAAAACAATATTAAAATGCCCCGCGGGGCAAAATCTTCGGGACGCCAAAAGGGCAGTACGCCTTTTAAAAGGGCAAAAGTTCAACCAAAGGTAATTCGTTTCGGATCTCTCGGAGCAGCAACCTCGTCGCGGCACAACAGATTTAGCAGCCTTTCCAGCATGGAAGACACGGACGAATTACAAGAAACCAATATTATAACAGCGGAAAGAATATACCGGCCCCCACCTGTTGTTGCAGACATGAATCTCTCTCTTAGAGAAATTCAACACATTTTGGGAAACGACTGTGTTTATAAAAGGACTTCTATTGGAACTAAAATGTTTCCACAAACTAGAGAAAAGTACGAGTTTTGTATAAAGGCACTTAAAGAAAATAAAATTGAATTTCACTCATTTAATTCAAAAGAAAACCGGTTATATACCACTTTCATTTATGGATTGCCAAAATTTAATACAAATGACATCGTCTCTGAATTGGCAATCTTTAACCTCACCCCTAAAGCGGTTACTGAAATAAAAACCCGATACAGTTCTGCAAATGATGCGGTTTACAAGGTACAATTTTTACGCAAAACGTTCAATCCAAAGTCATTATACAACGTGAAAACTATTAGTAATGTTATAATTACATAAAAGAAAAGCAAGCCTAAAAAGAACGACAAACCAACGCAATGTTGGAACTGTTTAATGTTTTGTCATGGCGGAGAGCATTGCAGCCGTCGGCCTGCGTGTATGACTTGTGCTAAAGAACACTCTACTAATGACTGTCCGTTCACCCAAAACAATAAAAGACCCGCGGTATTCTCATGTTTCAACTGTAAGAAGCATGGTTATGAGAGAACTGATCACTCAGCCAATGACGTTAATTGTTCTCTACGTGCCCTTTATTTGGAAATACGATCAAACGCAACAAACAGACAACCAAATAGAGCAAGCAGTTCCCATCAACGCATCTATAGGAGTCACGCCCCTCTCAATACTCCGCCAAGTAGGAACAGTTCTCGCAATTTTGAGAACAGTCAACGCAATGAACGATCGTATGCGGGAGTAACCCGAAATGTTAATAATGATCTCTTAAGCATAGATCAGCTGTTCAATATATTCACTGCATCACTCGAGGAACTGAGCACATGTACTACAAAGTTACAACAAATACATGTTACAAATAAAAAATTCACTATTCTACACTGGAACGGAAATGGTATAACAACATACTCACACATTCGTCAGATGGAACACTTACTTATGTACCAAAATATCCAAATCGCTTTTTTAAATGAAACACAAACCTTATTTTGAGAATTATACTCTTCTTCGTAATGACAGAGCCAACAACAGAGGCGAGGGTGTAGCCCTTTGGATCCATAAATCTCTTGAACTCAATCAAATTCCTATCACCAAAACCACTTCAATAGAAAATTTATCTGTTGAAGTAAACATAAATCAGCGTAGAATAGTTATAACCACGGCCTACTGCCCTAAATACACTTCAGCCTTTATTAACGACATTAAAGCGTTAACTCCAACCAACAAATATTTCATTCTGCTTGGTGATTTAAATGCAAAGAATGTATCTTGGAACTGTCCAAGTAATAATATAGCTGGCATACAACTTAATCTACTGCAACAGTCACGAAATTTCTTTGTCTATCATCCCGATGAATATACACTATATCCTCACCGTAGCGGTTCCCTTCCTTCTACGGTTGACATTGTTTTGAGCAATTTTTCACTGCCTTTGAGACTTAAAACTCTGCCTTATGAGATACCATCTGATCATCGCCCAATTGTTTGCTCCTTTGAATGCTCAGCATATAAAACGGTTGACTCATACCTTGATAGATACAAAGATACAAACTGGGTTTCTTTTCGAAATTTTATAGAACGAAGCATTACCATCCTCACAGAGAGATATAGCTCCCGAAATAGCATCGATATGGTAATCGCAAGGTTCATTGATTATTCTCTCTGCAAGAAACATGTCCACGCCCAGTGCAAACATAATATCATCCACAAATAAACTCCCTAACAATATAATATACTACATTCAAAAACGAAAAATGTTAAAAAGGAAGCAGCAAAGAACAAATGATTCAAAAATGGTCCAATTTATTGGAACGTATGAGACCTGGTGATAAACGATTTTGGAAGATCAGTCGTTCCTTAAGAGGCAAGAGCAAGAGGAATATCCCATACCTTGTAGATGGTAACAACATAATAATAACAGACGACGACAAAAGTGAATTACTCGCAAGCACGTTCGCAAAAGCTCATAGACTTACGCTTAACCATAAGCATGCAGTGGATGTTGTCGTGAATTCATCAGCTCAGAGTCTTAAAACAGAAAATCCAAATACAATAAACGCTGATTTCGCCAACACAAATGAATTATCTGGCATTCTGTTCAATCTCAAGACATCAAAAACTCCGCGATTCGATAATATCCCCAATATTCTTCTTAAGAAGCTCCCCAGAAAAGCAATACAACTTTTTACAAACATATTTAATAGCTGCATATATTTAAATTATTTCCCCAAGGCATTTAAAACTGCTAAAATTATTCCCGTCCAAAAACCAAACAAACCGAATAACAATCCTAACAGTTACAGGCCCATAAGCCTCTTAAGCAATCTAGGGAAAGTGTATGAAAAGATCATTCACTTCAGACTAGAAACTTTCGCTATGGATAACAACATTATATCTGAAAGACAGTTTGGGTTCAAAAAAGAACATGGCACGGTACAGCAAATCGGACGTATTAAAAACAAAATTTTAATAAATAAAAGTTGGAGTAAAAGTTTGATTGAGCGCCCCAGTAGGCGAGTTGGTAGCGTACTCGTCTATGAGTTTGGGGGCGTGGTTTCGATTCCCACCAGAGGCTCTGGTCTGTCGCTGCAAACATTTAGCCATATGGTCTTTGTAACCCGGCCTTTCCCTGGACCATAAAATTAGAATATAAATTTACTTTGTATTGTAATTCATATAAATAAATAAATAAAATAAATAAGATTGAGGAAATCAACTGGTTTGATCCTACTAGACGTCGAAAAAGCGTTCTATACTGTGTGGCACAACGGCCTTCTACACAAATTGGTTCTTTCTAATATTCCAAAATATCTATGCAAAATAATAGTAGACTTTCTGGAAAATCGCAAATTCGCAGTATCAATAAATAACAGCATTTCTTCGTATAAAATTATACCAGCTGGCCTTCCTCAAGGTTCTATTTTATCTCCGATACTTTACTCAATATTTACCTCGGACTTCAAACCCAATAAAGAAGCTGATGTTGCTTATTACGCAGACGACACCGCACTACTCACATCGAACAAACTTACCAGCGCTCTCTTGAAAAAAATGGAAAGAAGTCTTAAAGTTTGCAGTAGATATTTTACAAAATGGAAAATCAGTATTAATCATCTCAAAACGCAGAGCATCATTTTTCCATTCAACAAATCTCCAAAGAGAATCCCATCAAGACAACTATATTTTAAAGGAAACGAAATCAACATTCAAAATGATGTGAAATATCTCGGTGTAATTTTAGATAAAAAACTATTGTTTCGTAAACATATACATAAATTATGTGAAAAGGCACTAAAATCGTTCCGTGTGCTCATTTTCAAGTGCGTTATAAGACCATGTCTTTCGTATGGATCACCTATATGGTACAAAGCAGCTAGATGTCATCTGAAACAATTTCAGGTCATTCAAAACAAATGTTTAAAAATGATTTATAATAAGCCTTGGAGAAAACCAACGTTTTCATTACACGAAGAAACGGGATACGAACTTTTTGCCGATTTTATTAAAAGATTAAATGAAAATTATTTTCAAACAGTTCAAAATTCGACTTATTCAACAATAAGAGAATGTTACGACGAATAATGTATATATACTCATACAAATAGCAATTTAGCAAACTGAAAACGCTGTTTTATAATCGATTATTACGTAAATAATCTATATATAGACAATTAGTTTTCTAATTTTTTGTTTGAATTTTTTAATAATATCCCAAATAAAGGTTTTCTTATCCTTTTTGCCTTTGTAAATGAATCAAATATTAAATTGTAGTAAATATCAAATTTTCCTTGCCACAATTGTTGACATATCATAAAGATAAAACTCAAAAAATTATTTAGCTCTTAGAAAATAAGTTGTATATGTATATTTGGATAAATAAATAAAATTTGAATTGAAAAAATTTGAATTGAATTGGTGGAGGGTATATAAGATTCGGCATGGCCGAACTTAACGCTTTTACTTGTTTTAATTAAAAGACAGTTTGAATAGAATTTTTCGATTCCTTTTTCTTTGAAACGAATTTTGGTCCAATCAGAATTTTTCTATCAATCTGGAAAAAAAATATGCAATTGCATATAGTCCGAGGTCTAATAATTACTGTAGCCCTATAATTTAAATTATGTTTTATACAAGGGCCAATATTAAGTTACAATATTAACATCAATATTAAATTCTTATTTTATAATGAAGTTAATTTGTTAACACAGCACACCCAGAGAGAGAAAATGGCAAATGAGTGAGTAGCTATATCGGTAAACGTGTATTCTGCAGCTATTAAATTGACTGCAAAATTAATATTTTTCTCTGGTGGCGCCGGGTAACACAACAACAAAAACAATAAAAAGAATGAGCAATTGATCACTTACATACATCCATAATCCCACAATGAAAGGCCTTCCATGATGGTACGATGAAGCAGCAGCAAACGTTGAAAAATGATGATAAAAATATTGCTGTTTGTTGTTAAACATTAAGTTGGATGGATAAAGTTTATATTTTTAAGCCAATGTTCATATCCTTTTTATTATTGTTACCAATCCAGCGCATTAACATAGGTACAGTACCTTGATTTTAACACCTGTACGATTTTTTTCTTACACAACAAAAAATGCATACGGCTGGTCACTCTAACAACATTATTTTCTTTCCGCTTGAACAATATATATTTACATAATTAAATTGTTTTAAATAAAACTCGAGCTCGAGTTTTATTTAAAACAATTTAATTAAATAACAATAAAGGTCGAATAAACGAAGATTACTCAAATTTAATATATATTTACACTAACTATTGTTGTTTAAAATGCAAATTCAATCACAGGAAACAACTTTTGTAAATTATTAAAATCGGAAAGGGATAAAATAATAAGAATAACATTAAATATTCACAGGTTTACGATACTTCAAAAAATATATTAATAAAGTTAACTTTAATTACTTTGTTGAGAAAAAATAATAGATCCGGGATATATGATTACCACTAAATTTTGGCACGTTAACCCACAAACCCGGATCAAGAAATAGGGACTATTTCTTCTTTTTTTAGAATAATTAAGTTATTTCCTTAGCTCTAATTATTTACACGAGGGCCGAAATGGTGACAAAAACGAGGCTGCATGTTACGACAGAATAACCACGGAGAAGACTATTGATGATTGGCTTGTCACATGCAAAAATAAACCTTGCAGACACATTGCGGCACAAGTGAGAGAGAGCAAGATGTTGAAGTGGTGGGCGAGCAAGCCTGATTATAAAAATGAGGATACCGTTAATGGAAGATTCAATTGAGAGCTTTCAAAAATATTACCGATTAATAAGGTGAATAAATGAGTTTCACTCATTAATTGTCCACTTTATAAGGTCTTCTCCAGGTATTTCCAAACTGTATGTTATTCAATTATTAAAGCGCCAATAAGTTTCAAAGCACTAATTTCAAAATAAAGTCAACGGCTGACCAGAAATATGTATGAGAACACACAGTCTGCCTTCTATTCCACAAAAAGAATAATAAAAGCAACTATCAAATTTTCCTTCTTTACTTTATGATTATAAAAATGAGGATACCGTTAATGGAAGATTCAATTGAGAGCTTTCAAAAATATTACCGATTAATAAGGTGAATAAATGAGTTTCACTCATTAACTGTCCACTTTATAAGGTCTTCTCCAGGTATTTCCAAACTGTAGGTTATTCAATTATTAAAGCGCCAATAAGTTTCAAAGCACTAATTTCAAAATAAAGTCAACGGCTGACCAGAAATATGTATCAGAACACACAGTCTGCCTTCTATTCCACAAAAAGAATAATAAAAGCAACTATCAAATTTTCCTTCTTTACTTATGCTCATGAAGAGTTCAATTTCTCTTATGCCGTATCAAACCAATACTCAAACACAATGCAGACACCAAGACAACAACCGGAAGGCAAACTGTTCCCAATGTGACAGGGCTGTGCAGTCGAGCCTAAACTACTCGACTCCGACTCCCAGGCGAATTTTAAAATCATTCGACTCCGGCAGTTAGATAACATACATTTCTGAAATTATATTCCTACTATGTTCATGTTACTAAAAATATAGATTTGATAAAAAAAAAACAAAAAAAGTAGGTATTCAATACCAGTAACACTATGCAACAAAAATTTTGTCCAAGGGATGTGGATAACAGTTTCTGGTGCAATTTGGTGTCACAAACACGAAAAAAAATTTTAAAAAATATTTGTACGGTAAATTTTTTTTTCTAAAATTCAATTTTTCATGGGAAGTACATTTAGTATTTGAACCACAATTTTTTAAGTATAAGCCTGATTGAGCCCTGTTTTGCGTTAAATTAAAGGGCAAATATCGCTTTCACGTAGAATCTTTGGTTCAGTAACAGTCGTCAAAATATGAGAAAAAATGATTTAAAAAAACACACTTTTTCCTGGTACAAAAAAAAACCGTAAAAAATAGAAAAAAAAGTCGAAAAAATTATTTTATCACATTTTCACCAGCATGCTAACGAAGGGAAATTCAAAAAATCTTGTTTCATATTTTTTCGTTTTTAATTATGTTTTTTTGCTTATATTGAATTATATTGAGAGAGACATATAAGAGACACTGCACTTGCATTTTATTTTATGAGGATTGATGTCAGACATTATAAAATTAAGAGAGGACGAGGTTTTATGACCGTTCGTAACCCTCCATAAAACATTATATGCAATGTGGGAGCTATATTGGATGAGATCCGCACAGGTAGAGGATCATTCAACCATATTTGTGGTTTTTATTTATGAGATTTCCATTCAGTTACGCCTTTTGTATATGTACGCAATACAAAGTAGTTCGCGGCAGTCTTGAAAATATTGTTTTTCTACGTTCGAAGCAAACTGTACTGCAACTTATGAACCTAAACCCGTACTTTATGAATGACATTTCTTATTAATAAATTAGTGTAATTCAGCGCCTTATAGAGATAAGCCGATTTTCTGAAAAATATTACAAGGTTATATTTCGAAGTATGAGTAAAAGACAAAGAACTTTTCAATGTGTAAATGATCCCGACAATTTCTGCTACATCGGCGGAAAATATGTAATTAAAAGAATCGACGTGCGTTCAGTAAAATAATAGAAGAAATATATGTATAATATTTTGGAATACGAGTTAAATGTATGAACGAACCGTGGGCACCTAGTATTTTGTGTAATTCGTACCATGTAAATCTTACTCGATGGACTAGTGGAAGCATGCGGTAAGTACTTTACAATTAATGTATTACAATGTTTTGTGGAATAAAACGTTTTTATTTTAGACATCACGTGCAATTTGGAATGCCAAGGATTTGGAGACAACCATTCGTTCACGATACGGACTGCTATTTTTGTCTAAGTAAACACATTATCCTCAGTTTTATACAACTGTGGATAACAGATGCTTTTGCAAGGACATTCCCGGATTGTCCGAGGAACTTAATCAAACATACAATTCAAAGGAATTGACACAGTAAAGAAAGTTTGAAAGCAGTACTTTTGCACAACGGAAATCAGAAACCGTCGATTCCCATTGCTCATTCTGTCAACACTAAAGAATCATACGAAACAATGGCTAAATTGATAAAATACATAAAATATGAACACCATGACTGGAAAATTTGTTGCGATTTAAAAGTAGTTGGTATGTTATGTGGAATGCAAGGCGGATATACAAAATACAGTTTTTTTATGCGTCTGGATTGCCAAGCTCGCGAAGATCATTACAGAAGAAAGAAATGGCCAAGAAGAAAACACATTACATTGGGTGAAAACAACATAAAATACACACCTCTCGTCCAAAATGAAAACATTATTTTGCCACCACAACATATTAATTTGTAAAACCCTTAACCCTTTATGTCTTGGCGTTGCCATATGGCAACGCAGAATATAGTTATATTCAAATAGACATAACATCCAACCAGATTCAACAAATATCATGAAGACGGTATAAATGAACCATGTACATGTATACCGTATTTACTAATTTGCATAATAGTCGTTCCGATCTGTTCCTTGTCTCTCCAAAATAGGCTGCGTTTTAGACGTATCAAAAAAATGTCGTGAAAAAGTGCTAATATTAATTTCATGAAAAAGTAAGTAGTTATATATTTGCAATTGCGTTATGTTTTTAAAAAATGTGATGTGATACTTTTAAGATATTATTTATATTATACTTTACTAGCTGGACCCGGTCCACTTCGTTGCCCCAGACTTCAGATTCCCGATCCCGTCCATTTATCAAGATATATCTCAGATAGGGACAGTAGGAATCTCGTTAATCTATTCGTATGTACGGACAGTAGGAATCACTTAAAAAATTGGCTTATATGGGCGGACCCACGCCCCCTCAATCAAGAACTTACAAAGCCTATGTCACCCTCTAGGATTTTCTGAACATTCCCTGAAAAATTCATCAAAGCCGATCCAGCTGTTTTGGAGTCCATACGTAACATACACACATCCATTTATATATATATAGCTGGACCCGGTCCACTTCGTTGCCCCAGATTTAGATTTCCGATCCCGCCCATTTTTGAACCAATCACGAATACTGCCACCAAAAAAATCTCCATAAAATAAGAGCACTCTCGCTAAGAAATTGTGAAGACATCTCAATTTCAAAATTTGGCTTTGGCCCATTTGTCTGATCCCGCCCATCTTTGGACTAATCACGTAGACTGCCACCAGATACATATAAACCGAATTTCATTACTATGGCTAACAAATTGTGCAAGATATCTTAATTTAAAAATTGGCTTATATGGGCGGAGCCACGCCCTTTGGTCTGATCCCGCTCATTATTTGACCAATCACATAGACTTCCACCAGACACATATACACAAAATAACAGCGCTCTCGCAAATAGATTGTGCAAGATACCTCAATTACAAAAGGTTGCTTAAATGGGCTGGGCAACGCCCATTGATCCGATTCCGCTCAGTTTTGGACCAATCACGTAGATTACCACCAGATACATATGCACAAAATTACAGCACTCTCGATAAAAAATTTTGCAAGATATTTTAATTTCAAGGTTTGGCTTATATGGGCGGGCCACGCCCCTTATTCCGATCTCCCTCATTTTTGGACCAGTCACATAGACTACCACCAGATACATATGCACAAAATTACAGCACTCTCGATAACAAATTGTGCAAGATACTTCAGTTTCAAAATGTGGCTTATATGGGCGGGGCCACACCCATTGGTCCAATCCCAGCCATTTTGGGAACAATCACGTAGCCTACCACAAGATACATATAAACAGAATTACAGTACTATCACTACTAAATTGTGCAAGATAGCTCAAATTTGGGTTATATCGGCGGGGCCATGCCCTTTGGTCTGAACCCGTTCATTTTTAGACCAATCACGTAGTCTTCCACCAGACACATATACACAAAATTACTGCACTCTCGCAAACAGATTGAGCAAGATACCTCAATTTCAAAAGGTTGCTTATATGGGCGAGACCACGCCCATTGATCCGATTCCTCCGATTTTTGGACCGATCACGTAGACTACACCCAGATACATAAGCACAAAATTACAGCACCCGTGCTAACAAATTGTGCACGATATCTTAATTTCAAGATGTGGCTTATAAGGGCGGGGCCACGCCCATTTTTGGACCAATCACCTAGACTACCAGCAGATACATATGCACAAAATTAAAGCACTATTCCTAACAAATTGTTCAAGATATCTCAATTTCAAAATTTTACTTATATGGGCGGCGCCACGCCCTTTGGTCCGATCCCGACCATTTTTAAATCAATCAGATAGACAACCACCAGATACATATGTACAAAGATACAGCACTCTCGCCAAAAAATTGTGCAAGATATGTCAATTCAAAAATTTAACTTATATGGGCAGGGCCACGCCCATTGATCCGATCCCGCCCATTGTTGAACCAATCACGTAGACTACCACCAGATACAGAAACACAGAATTACAAAACTCTCTCTATTGTGAAAAATTTCTAAATTTGGCTTATATGGGCGGTGCCACGCCCATTGGTCCGTTTCCGCCCATTTTTTTACCAATCACGTAGACTACCACCAGATACATACGCACAAAATTACAGCACTCTCGCTAACAAATTGTGCAAGATAAGTCAATTTCAAAATTTGGCTTATATGGGCGGTGCCACGCCCATTGGCCCGATGCCGCGTATTTCTGGGCCAGTCACGTAGACTGCCACCAGATACATATACAAAAAATTCCAGCACTCTCGCTAACAAATTGTGCAAGATATATAATTTGGCTTATATGAGCGGTGCCACGCCCATTGGTCCGATCCCGTTAATCACGTAGACTGCCACCAGATACATCTGTACAAAATTACAGCACTCTCGCTAACAAATCGTGCAAGATATCTCAATTTTAAAATTTGTCTTATGTGGGCGGGTCACGCCCACTTAATATATCGAAAATTCAAGTACCCTATTTTCACCACGCCCCACACATGTACATTCTGTGAAATTTTCAAGAAGATCGGTTCAGCCGTTTAGACGTCTATACGGTACAAACAAACACACATTCTTCTTTATATACTCGTATCCATATAGATTTGTGTATACTTAAGATCCATCGTAATTGTCGTTAAACTATATAATTCGATCATTACGTATGCGTTGCCAAATGACAACGCCAGGCATTACATTGGATTTCATTTCGTATATTCATTGTATTTTTTTATACCCTCCACCATAGGATAGGGGTATATTCAATTTGTCTCTCCGTTTGTAACACCTCTAAATATTGATCTCAGATCCATTAAGGTATATATATTCATAATCGTCGTAAAATACTAAGACGATTTAGCCATGTCCGTCTGTAGAAGTCACGCCAAAGTCTACAATAATTGTGCTAGATGCCTGAAATTTGGTATAGATACTTCTTATAGCTGCAGGTAATATGGGTTTAAAAAATATGCAATATCGGTCCATTTTTTATATAGCCCCATATATAACATCTCCCCGATTTGACCTCTTAACGTCATAGAGACCATAAGTGTCAACTGATCCAGCTGAGAATTGGTAACTGGGGTTTATTTATACCCGGAATCCTTCACACTAACCACGGTAGTCATAGGTCGATGTTTTGATATAGCACCATATAAAGGTTTACCTAGATTTGACTTCATAACGCCACATAAACCTCAGATTTCAACGATTTGGGCTGAAATTTGGTATACGAGTGAAGGTCAGTTTGGAAAGTTATTCGATGGGGAATTGATAAACTATATTGTCGATAAATATGTAATTTGGATTGGATATGTGTTCTGCGGATAATGATTCGCGAAATGACATCGTCTTTGACAGCATGCTTCGTGACCGTTGTCATGAGATATGCAGTTGTCTCCATTTTGTCGGGAAGATTCAACAAGATCACAATCCAGACAAAATTTGGAAACTTCGCCCGATCACGTAAAAGCCAACTATCCAAAGAACTTTCACCCTGAACAAAATCTGGCATAGGACGAAAGTATGATATCATAATATATCAAAGAGAAGACGTTGTGCTGGAAGACGTTGTGCCAATAGTGAAAAACTATTGGTCATAAGTTGGCCTATATATTAAATTTTTTCCGATTTTAATGCAACCCCATTATAAAAATGTAATCCAAATTCAAAATTGATTTTCATATATAAAAACACGTTATTATTCATATAAAAAACACTATTAAAATCCTTTTAGACATTTTATATGTGGAGGTAGTGCCTGACGTTGCCATATGGCAACGGGCCTTTTTGTTGTTATCAGGAGCAGGACAAACATTTTAAGTTAGGAGTTTAATTCCTGGGGGTTCGTAAATCCAATTTTAATAACTTTTATTTAAATTAAAAACACAAAGCATTCCCGGACATAAAGGGTTAAGGAAAGATGGCAATTCACTCTCATATTTAAAAAGTTTATTTAAAAGTATTTCCTTTCAAAAAATCAAAGAAGGCGTTTTTGATGGGCCTAAAATAAGCAAACTGATGAAAGATGTAAATTTCGAATCATATTTGACGTCGGATGAAATTGTAACATGGAGGTCGTTTAAGCTTGTGGTTTCAAATTTCTTTGGATCCAATAAAAGCCCGCAATATGAAACAATGACTAATGATTTGTTAAAAAATTATGAAAAAATTGGTAAAAAATATTTTTTTCTATATTTCTATATTTATGTTATGTATATAACACATATGTATGTATTCTTCTAACTTATTTTTCGCTTTATGTATTCCAACAGGTGTAAATATGTCACTCAAAATGAATTTCTCGCATTCTCATTTAAACTTTTTCCCCCAGAATCTTGGCGACGTAAGCGACGAACATGGCGAAAGGTTTCACGAAGAAATGAAGTCCATCGAACGGCGTTACCAAGGGCACTGGGATAAAAGAATGATGGGAGATTATATGTGGTTCCTCATTAGAGAAACCGATTCCGAAATCTACATACCTCAACAAAGAATTCACAATTACTTCTAATGAAACTTGTACATGTAAATAAACTCAAATGTACATAATATAAATAAAAGTAACAAATAAAATCGCCATTTAAACATAAATTAAACAAAAAAAGATTTTTTGAAATTGCAAAAAAAGTAATAGAAACAAATACAAAAATTGGTAGAGAGTTTTAATTGCTTGGTAGAATTGACTGCAGTTTCGATAGACACCACTCTATCATCTTCAGAATTCAGTAGCAATAGTGTATGTCTTTAACTTAAATCAGCTGAAATACTTATGGAAGCAGTAAATTGAATTTAACAAGAACTGCTAACCAACCCCGTAGTTTGAAATTCTTTTACCTCTAACAAAAGGGCTATAATTTCTACATTTATCCATAGATTTTTTCAAATAGGCATTATTCTTTCGCTAGGATGCAAACTTTTAAAAATAAAATAAAATAAAATATATTTTTCGATTTTTTTTCTAATTTTTCCCCCCAGGATTTTTATTGTGAAAAAATCTACTTTTTCCAATTTGTTTAATGACTGTTACTAAACCACTGTGTCTAAGTGAAAGAGGTATTTCCAACATTGGTAGCCCACATTAAGAGCTTCAATTTAATGTATAAGTCGACCTTATCCGGCATATACTCCAACAATTATAGTGCAAATACTAAGGGTAGCTTCGACGATAATAATCCATAAAAAAATTTTTGGTTTTGATTTTATATAACAGTATGCCACAATCTACACAAAAAAACATTTTTATGTGAAAAAAAATTGTTTTTGTTGCATAGTGTAATTAAATAAAACTGTATTATTTATTAATCGACGCTTGACTTGCATGTTGCAACTAATATGACAATTCTTTCAACATGGAATCATGAATTTTCATTATCACTACCCAGTAAAAAACTTTGGATGCTGTCGGAGTATACAACCGAATAACTAATTGATGTATCGATTGCTAATTTTCAGTACTCGCTTACATATCACATTCTTTAAAAGTAATAAAAGAATGCGTAGCAAAGAAGCAATTTTTCTTCCGTTTTTTCGGGCCGAAAAGTAAGTAAAACCTATTCTGTCTTTTTTTTCAAATGATCTGCTTAATTCATAAATAACTCTAAAACAATCGACAGCAAAGTGAGAAGAAACACAGTTACTCTTAAATTCTGTTCTCTCTAATTAACATAAAAAGAAGCACTTTTGCTTCAACTCGATTTCATTGAGAAAACAAATTCAAATTCCCTGCTTAATACTTTTATGTTAAAAAATAATCGAGCAACTAATACAAGAAGGGAGCGTGGAGTGCACATTTGCTGAGCGTGGAGAGCAGAAACCACAGAGAATTCGACTAAATTCCATAAAGTAAAAAAAGAAGCGAGGAACGATTTTCGAGCAACAAGAAGAAAATTACGTTCCTTCACACCTATGATTGAACATTAGAGTGGTATCATTTGTGTAAAGGGACAAGAAGTTGGGAATTTTCAATGCTTATATGAAAATCTAAAATTATTTCAGATTTATTAAAAATGCATTAAAAATTACACGAAAACCTGAAAAGTATTAATGACGGTTCTTATTGAGTAATCTTCGATTTAGGATAAAATTAAACAATACAATTTTTATTATTTAGAGGTTATTTTGTTCGCGAATTACTGGGCAGTCGAAGAAACAAAATACTTTAGGAATATGCATAAACATATCAAATATTCGTATAAGATTTGAACATCAGCAACATTTTGTCGCTTCACACAAATGAAACCACTCTAATGTATTACATATGTGACTGAGTAGGAGAACGCTTTTCTAATTGTTGCTCAAAAATCATTCCTTGCTTCTTTTTTTACTTTGTGGAATTTAGTTGAATTCTCTCTGTTGGTTGCTCTCCGCTCTCAGCAAATTTGCACTCCACAATCCCTTATTGTATTAGCTGCTCGCTTCTTTTTTTGCTTCGTGGAATAACGGGACACTTATTCTTTTGTTTTCTGTTTGAGGTTTAAAAACTTCAAAAACTATTTGTCGTCGAAGTGAAAAGACGTTATAAGCGAAAAATTATAAATTATTCATACCTAGAAATGGTTATGTGATCCGAACTGTTGATCCTGGAGAGTATGTGCATATTGGTTTAACCAAACAAATTACAAAAATATTAAACTTTTTTGATAAAAATGTTTCCGAACTTTGCCTTGACATTGGTATTGACGGACTTCCTCTGTACAAAAGTTCAAGCGTAGGACTATGGCCAATTCTTGGCAGAATAGTAAACCCTAATAAAAATATTGACGTGTTCCTCATAGGATCATATATTGGGGGTTCAAAACCTTCTCGGGTCGATGTATATCTACACGATTTCCTCAGTGAGTATAATGTACTCCGAACAAATGGGTTGGTATCTGAAGATAGAAGCATCAAAATTTCTATCAGAGCTTTTATATGCGACACACCGGCGCGTGCCTATCTTCAGGATATTAAAGGACACACATCCTTTAGAGGATGTTAAAAATGTCAGCAAGTGGGGAAACGTATTGGTAATACCAACACTTTTAGCACAAGAAAGGGATTACCAAGAACTGATATCAGCTTTTCAGAGAGGTTAGACCCAGACTTCCATCAGGCTTATACCCAAAACTTTAAATTGGATCTAGAGAAAGCTGGAATAAAAATGATATCTCAATTTCCTGTAGAACCAATGCATCTCGTTGACCTCGGAGTCATGAAAAAATGTTAAATTTGTCACTAAAAAACAAAACTGTTGTCAAACTTAATAAAATCGATAAGTTAAATATGTCAACTATTCTTTTGGGACTGTCACCCTATATCCCCAAAGAGTTTGCTAGAAAACCGAGGAGCTTCAATGAAGTACATAGATGGAAAGCGACAGGCAGTTTTTTTAGGCAGTTTTTGCTATATACAGGAGTTGTTGTTTTAAAAGAAATATTACCTTTATTTTTATATAACCATTTTCTTCTTCTCCATTGCACATATCGAATTTTATTGCATCCAATGGCCTTTAATGGGGACTTAACTGTTGTTGATAAAATGATACAAAGATTTCTCAAAAATTTTCCACGTTATTATGGAAATTCAAACGTTTCATACAATGTTCATAATTTACTACATTTACGAGAATGTGCAAACATTTGGACCCCTAACAGACATTTCGGCTTACCCATATGAAAATTTCATGAAATCTTTAAAGCGCAAAGTAAAAACGCCATGACATATAGGAAAACAGATATTTAATCAATTTTCAAATGCCCCAATACTGCAGATAAAATTGAACAATGGTCCTAAGATACATCTTACTTTACAAACGAAACGCCGAACAACATTTGTTTATGCAATGGCCATTATGTTTTAATTGTCAAAATATTTGAAGATGGTGGTATCATATGTAAATCATTTAATCATCCAAAAGCGTTTTTTAAAAATACGCTAAATTTTATTTGCTTAGTCAACTTTAATAATATGGGAACTGAAATAAAATACATATAACGTTCAAATGATTACAAATAAAATGATTGCTCTACCCTATAAAAACAATATGGTTCTTATTCCTCTAATTCATTCCTACACTTAGATAATTTCAACGAACACTTACATATGTATACATAAATAATAGAACTAATAATTTTAGCAAAAATCAAATCCAAAGGACAGCTAAAAGCTGATCCACAATCATTTATAATGCATAAATTAAATGAAATTCACAATTCATTGAATGTGTTACATGGTAAGTACAAATTTATTTATTTACAGATTCTCAATTTGAATCAAATGAAGTAAAATCAAAACTGGAATCCATAAACGCTACCTTAGGACAATTAAAACGTATCTTAAAAATATTGAAAACTTTTAAATGTTAAATAACTTATAATTTCATTGCAGATTCACAGGATCAACAAAATGGATTCAACTCGAAAGTGCTAGCAACGATAAATAATTTAAAAGGTACTTTTTTTATCACATTTTATATCTTCATATATGTATCTAAATTCTTATAAAAATACCCACTTCTCAGATACGGTATTAACGCAAAACAACGTATTAACAAACGTTCTTTCCGAACATATTGTTGGTTTACGTATGTCATTCAAAGCACATTTCGAAGCACCGAAATACGCCGAACTTTTCCCACTCAAATCCGACTCTGATATGCTTGGATTGGAAAATATGATTAACGATGAAAACCGAAGTGAAATTGTATAATTGTGCATTCTATTGAAATTGCATGTTTATTTATAAAAAATATTTTAGGTATCATCAATTAGAAGCATGATCGGCACCAAAGGTTTACAAAGAGGACTTTCAAAAATATTTGCAAGCGATGTTATCCTTAATTATAACGTAAATGGAATCCAGGGTAAAAAACGACTGATGGATTATAAAAAAGTCATGAACACTTTGTTTTGTAAGTATTTCATAATGCAGAATTAGAATTAAAAATTCTGCTACAATGATATTTTATTTTTACAGTGGGCACTTCTTCCGAAGGATGTTCACAATTTGAATTCGTTATAGCCATGCGCAAAGCACTCGAGGCTGCAAAAAACAAAATATTTAAAACCAGATATTTGAACAAAAAGTCGGAAAAAGAAAATTTATTCAATAATATGGAAAATTTATTTAACGAATAATGCTACTAATCTTTATTTTAATGCTAGTTATTTTAGAAATGAAATATGAGATATTTTAATATTTATCTATTTATTTTCCTTATTACTCTTAGTTATTTTATTCTGCAATCTCGCTATACCATATACAAAAATATGAAATAATCAATTTTAGTCTATTCTATTTTAATTTCGTTTTATCGCAGAATACATAATTTTCAAAACCTCATTTTTGAAAAAGAAATCAGAAAAGGACAATTTACTTACCGAATTATTCTAATTAAATTTGATAATTCAAATCGATTTTTAACAAATGAAATATGAAATATTTTTATTTATCTATTTATTTTCCTTATTACTCTACCGCGATTTCATTGCATCATATAAAAAAATGTTAAGTATATTATTTTCTGTTCGATTTTTATTTAATTTGAAATTTCAATAAATATTGTAATGGAAATTAAAAGTAAGTTGTTTCTACTACATCATTCTTTTGTTGGAATTAGAACTACTTCTTATTGGGGAATTGCAGTAGTTCCGCTAAAATATATATGTTTTGGAAATTAAAAGTAAGTTGTTTCTACTACATCATTCTTTTTTCGAAATTAGAACTACTTCTTATGGGGGAAATTGCAATAGTTCCGCTAAAAATATATGCACTAATTGCTAAAATAAAATAAACAAGACATTCTAACATAAAAAAACAGAACATGTTATAAAATGTAAAAAGTCTGTAGTTCTTCTTATCGAAAGAAGAACTACAGAACTACAGGGGAATGCAAGAACGAATTTCAGAAGTCTCATCCCTTTATAAAAAGAATCGATTGGGGAAGCGAGAAGGGAATTAGTAATTGGAATTCTACTTAATTCCACGCTCGATTACTTACTCGGGAAATTTTTTACTGGGTACCTCTGTAGAGTATCTCTACTCTACTATAAAAGTATCGTTGCTCATCAGTCGTAGTGAACGGATGTGTTTAACACAGAGCGGATAGTTAAAATCTATTACGCAGTACCTATTACGCAATCGCAAAAAAAAATCTGTACAAAGTCTGGAAGGCCTACATCGTAGTACATATTACAAGCTAATACAGACAAAAAAATTAATAAATTCGTTGACGGGGATGCCATCGCGTTCCGATGGAGCGGGGTTCCCCAATCGTGCTACTGTCCGTCCGTTGGTCTTTGCCAAAGCCGACCACACCAAACATAGTGAAAATTTCCCCCAGTACTCACAACAGGTGGTACGGTGAGGGGAAAACGTCATGTCCGACCGTCAAAACGGAAGCACAATGAGCACCGGATAGCGCTCAGAGTTTTGACGAAGTTGGAGGCTGTTGAGGTTCCGGCTCTTACCGAAAAACAAAAAGAGTCACTTACCTGGGCTAAAGGCGTCATAGATGCTTCTAAGGCCAATCAGTCGGCTGAAAGAGCCACAAATTCAGCTGTGTTAACGGCTAATTCAACAGGCCCAAATGTCAACTTCAACAGGACACTCACCAAGCCCTTCAATGAAGTGGCAAATGAGAGTCTAGTAGTGACTGTTATAGACAGAAGTAGTGTGGATGGCTCCATTCTTAAGGACAAGTGGAGCCATGTGCAATCAGCCATTATGGCTCATTACCTCGATGTCCGTAGAGAAATGCCGGGAAAACCACCAATTTGAAACGATGCTGCTCAGAGTTGAGCGGGTGAGGTGTGGCCGGGTGCCCAGTTGGATGTTGTCGAAAAAAACAACATCCCTAGTCACCCTAGAGCCATCACCTGGTTTACAGAAGAGCCCTCCAACCCGGCTGAAATAATAAAAGATTCCAATCCTGGTCTGCCCGCCCATAATTGGAGAATCAGCAAGGTGGGTGAGGCGGATGGTAAAAAGCGGCATGTCAATTTGATCCTTAACGCTGAATTCACCTCCCATATAAAGGGTTTTCCAACAAGAGGTGTTATTTTGGTATTCGTGTACACTCTCATCGACGGCCGCTACATTTTCTTCGCTGCGTGCTGGACGTGGTCTATTGGGTCGAATATTATCCAATAATGAATGCTGGCTCTCAAGATGAATGATGGTGTTACGAATAGTACGCTCAGTAGGCCGATTATGTTGACCATAAGTTGAGCGAAGTGCACGAAACACATTCCTCACATAAGGTGAATTTTCGTAATAAAGTTGAACGATTTGTAAACGTTGTTTTTCCATGATGAAATGCCAACCAATACTTAACAAAAATAACATGACAGCATGACACGACTCACACGTGATATGTCAAAAAAGGCTATTGAAAAAAGTATCTCTACTTGGATCACCCGTTAGATATTTTTGGCATACAAAAATATTTGTTTAAAAGCTTCGAATATTTTATCCTTCCTTTGTACCAAAATTGTTTTACCAAAATTTTTTGCAAAAGTTCTATCACATAAATGGTACATTTTGGCACAATTCATCTCGGAGTTGGAGTCGACCATAATTTTTCGACTCCGACTCCGGTCAAATTTCCCCGACTCCGACTCCTAGACTCCGACTCCACAGCCCTGCAATGTGATAATTGGTTAAATCTTTGAAAATAAAACTTATTCTGCATACTTTTCAGGGCAGATCTTTTGAAACACACATACCAAAATGCAAATGGTTACAAGTAAAATAATGCGGAAACAGAAATAGGCATCTGCAAGCGCCACAACTATATTCAGGTGCGTCATTCTCCTGTGCCGCTTTTATTTTTAAAGTTCAATACTTTTTGTGCTTTTTAATAATATATATGTATTATATTATGTAAAAAATTGGCGGGGGAATGACATGCTTAGTTCTTGAGTTATCGGACAATAAAGTTTGAAAAAATCGACAAAAAATATTATTTTTTTGGTAAAATGACATCAATAATATGTAAAAAATCAATATTATTTTTTTTCGAGAACTATCCTAGTCCTAAGAAACATGTAAGAAAGTTCAGTCGGGTAAACCGACTAATGAATCCCCTCACCTTGAGTTTCAAAAAAATATTAGTAAATTTATTTATTGTTTTGTTTTATTTAAATTAGGTTTTAGGTTAGGGTGGCAGCCGTATTTTTTTTTACAAGCTCACAAAGACCAGTTTAGGTCCCTAGTGTTACCACGGGCTGAAATGGCCCTCATCGAAACCAACCTGTTTGATATATAAATTTATCGATAGTACGAATATCAGTACTGGAAAGATCTGTTAGGCTGCCTAAAAAGGCCGACCCCAGTATGTCCAGTCGTCGTTTACTCAAAGCGGGACAGTCGCAAAGCAAGTGCTCAATGCTCTCCACTTCTTCCTCATCTCCACAGCTTCGGCAGAAGTCATTGGAGTCAATACCCAATCTTTTGGCGTGTTCGCCGATCAAGCAGTGTCCCGTCAGAACCTGTACTAACGTAGACAATCGTTTCCTCTCTAGTGCGAGGAGATATTTTGACCTTATCAGGTCATACCTTGGCCAGATTTGTCTAGCTACCCTGCAGGTGCCGATTTTTGTCCATCTTTCGTTGGACTGCCTGATTGCCTCTTGCCTAAGCCAAAGCTTGCACGTGGATAGTGGCGCACCAATATATGCAAATTCTTCGAGAATTTGTAATGTTGTCCCTTTCCTAGCAAGTTCATCGGCTTTGCAGTTCCCAGGGATATCCCTATGCCCAGGCACCCATATGAGGTGTATATTAAACTGCTCAGCCATCTCGTTAAGAGATCTGCGGCAGTCGAGGGCTGTTTGTGAATTTAGGGATGTTGCCTCCAGAGAATTGATGGCAGCCTGGCTGTCCGAGTAAATTACAACGCCAGTGTTGGTTACTATGTTGCGACTCAGCCACTTGGCGACTTCCCATATTGCCATTATTTCGGCTTGATAGACACTGCAGGTATCTGGTAGTCTGTGAGCTATATCCAGACTAAGTTCTTCACAGTGTACTCCGAAGCCAACCTTTTCATCAAGCTACGAACCATCCGTGTAAAAGTGGAGATGGTTTATATTACCTGGTATTCTGCCGACCCATTCATCTCTGGCGGGAATCATAGTGATGTAATTTCTCTCGAAGGTGTACACAGTTGGTATATAGTCCACTCGGTCGGTTACCATAGCACTACACTTTGATATCCTCATGTGACCATAGTTTTTGTACCTCCACATTGATAGGCAGTTTAATCGTATTGCCGCTTTGGTTGCAACTTCTCTCGCCACAATATTAATCGGCAGTATATGGAGTAGGGCTTGTAGAGACTCGGTCGCTGTAGTCCTTAAGGCTCCGCTTATGCTCAGGCAGGCTGTTCTCTGAACCTTTGTTAGTAGGTTGGTAATGGTTAGTTTGTCAGTTGCCGTCCACCATGCCACAATACCGCATAACAGTATTGGACGAACTACTGCTATATATATCCAGTGGACGATTTTAGGAGAGAGTCCCCATCGTGACCCTACAGCCTTTTTGCAGGAATATAAGGCGACGTTGGCCTTCCTTACACGTTCCAATACGTTAAGTCTAAATAACATTTTCCTATCTAGAATTATTCCTAAAAATTTTGCACTTTCAGAAAAGACTAGATCTGTTCCATTTATCCGAGGTGGAGGGTCCACATGTGGGACATTATTCATCCTAGTAAAGAGAACCAATTCTGTCTTGCTGGGGTTAACGCCCAAACCGCTGCTTCTGGCCCATCTAGCCAACTTGTTCAGAGCCACCTGTAGGATGTCTCTGAGGACGTTTAAGAATTTGCCACACACTGCGATTGCCACGTCGTCCGCATATGCCACGACCTTGCAGCCACAACGTTCTAGATCTAGCAGGATTTCATTCACCGCAAGGTTCCAAATTAGTGGAGACAATACTCCTCCTTGCGGGGTCCCTCTGTTTACATACCTTGTTAGAGTTGTGGACCCTAGACATGCTGTTATGCGTCTTCTGGTGAGCAGACTTTGAATTAGTCTAATCAAACTAGTGTTAACTTTTAGATGTGAGAGTGCCGCAATTACCGCATCTGAGTGAATGTTGTTAAAAGCCCCTTCTATGTCAAGAAATGCCACCATGGTGAATTCCTTGAAATGCAGGGACGATTCGATAGTGCTCACAAGTTCGTGCAGGGCTGATTCTGTAGACTTGCCCTTATTGTAAGCATGTTGGTTCCCCGACAGGAGTTTTGTATCCAGGTTTTCCCTAATGAAATGATCTAAAAGTCTTTCCAGACCTTTCAATAGGAATGAGGATAGGCTAATTGGTCTGAAGTCTTTAGGCCTAGTGTGTGATATCTTTCCCGCTTTAGGTATGAATACCACTTTGGTATCCCTCCATCGATTCGGGACGTATGAAAGCCTGATACAGCCTACATAAATTTTCTCCAGCCAGGGGATAATGTACTTTAACATTTTCTGCATTTCTGCTGGAGTGATGCCATCTGGTCCAGGTGACTTGAAGGGCTCAAAGCTGTTAATAGCCCAGCTTATTCTGGATCTCTCAGTCAACAAGCTACCGACGCTCGTAGTTCACTCGCACTCTTGTTGGTCCTGCTGATCCTCGGGTTCTGTTACAGAGTTCCCCGGGAAATGTGTGTCGAGCAGTACATTGAGCGACTGCTCGCTGTTTTTGGTCCAGTTATTTGCCTCATCCTGTAAATATCCCACTGTACATGGTGAAGCAGATAATATCTTCCTCAGCCTAGCGGCATCGGAGACCTTTTCCAATTCACCACAGAAGGTATACCAAGAGCGCCTTTGCGCCTTTCTAAGCTCCTTCTTATAGATCTTGAGTTGCTCTTTATAGGCATCCCAATCATTAGCGACCCCAGTAGATTTAGCCTTATTGAATAGCTTGTTGCAGGTCTTTTTCATAGCCGTTAGCTCAGAAGTCCACCATTGGGGTTTAGTTTTACCCTTGTACCTTGTTTTTGGACAGGCTTCTTCAAGGGATCTATTGAATGATATGGTGATATGATCGATCAGATTATCCAGACCGGCTTTGTCATTCGGTTCGTACAGAAGTTTAGAGTTGAGGACTTTCTTGAAATTCTTCTCATACAGATGCCACTTTGTCTTCCTTACATTTCTGTGGACGGCGGGTTTAGGCGCTTTTTCAGCGAGTTTGAACTCAATATAATGGTGATCTGAGAATGAGTGGTCGTCCAGTACATTCCACCCAATAATTTTGTCTGACAGCCGGTCAGTAGCAAACGTTACGTCGAGTACTTCTTGTCTGTCTTTAATTGTGAAGGTCGGTTTATTACCTATGTTACAAATACTAAGGTTGGTAGTTAGAATAAAGTCAAGAAGCGAATCACCCCTATTATTTATATCCGTACTACCCCAGATAGTATGATGAGCGTTCGTGTCTGCGCCAATAATCAGCTCGAGCTCGTCAGACGTTGCTTCTTCTACTACTTCCCTGAATAGAGCAGTCGGTACTACAGATTCATAAGGCAAGTAGCTGGAGACCACCCAATATATGCGATTACCGATCTCCAGGCTAGCAGCTGTTTGGTCTTTACCACTTAAATTAGTCAGGAGAAATATACTTAGATCTTTCCTGGCCAAAATGCAGGTTCTTGGAGTGCCTTCACAGTTGGCCACAAGCAGTTTAAAGTTGGGTGTCCTAATACCGCACACCCTTCCTCCCACTACGTAGGGCTCCTGTATCAGGACGATGTCTACTGCGCCTGTGGACAGGCGCAGCAATAGAGCCGCTGAGGCTGCTTTAGCGTGATGGAGGTTAATCTGTAGAATTCTTACCATCATTGGTAATTGACAGATTAACATCCACCCCGACAAGGGTGTTATCGAACTCTTCGTCCGTATCGTCGAGAAGCATGTCCTCGCCAGATGCGTCAAAGAGTCCGGAGACTCCCCTCAGCCTCTCTGTGTCCGAAGTAGAGCTTTTGTCCTCAGAGAAGGACGTTACAGATCTTCTGTTAGAGTTGGAGTCACCAGAAATAATAGGCGTGGGTACCTCCGCACTTCCAGAAAGTGCCACGGTGGACGACTCACCTTCTGCAGTGGGAGCTATATCCTGCTTGTATATCTTCAAGACTATAGTCTCGAACCCATATTGTAGGGTTGCACTCGCACTTTGTATATGGGAGGTGGATTCAGCGTTTAGGATAAGATTGACCTGCCGCTTTTTACCATCCGCCTCACCCACCTTGCTGATTCTCCAATTATGGGCCGGCAGACCAGGATTGGAATCTTTTATTATTTCTAAGATGTCAGCCGGGTTGGAGGGTTCTTCTGTAACCCAGGTGATGGCTCTAGGGTGACTAGGGATGTTGTTTTTTTCGACAACATCCAACTGGGCACCCGGCCACACCTCACCCGCTCGACTCAGAGCAGCCTTATACAGGTCTACTGATCTGGCATCACCGAAATATAAAATATAAGAGCTTTACTCTCCCCTGATGCCATCCTGCATCGTTGCAGATTGGTGGTTTGCACGGCATTTCTCTACGGACATCGAGGTAATGAGCCATAATGGCTGATTGTACATGACTCCATTTGTCCTTGAGGATGGATCCATCCTCACTACTTCTGTCTATAACAGCCATCACTAGACTCTCCTTCGCCACTTCATTGAAGGGCTTGGTGAGTGTCCTGTTGATGGTGACATTAGGGCCTCTTGCCTTTTTCGAAGGCAGGGGTTCATCAGGTGATCTGATTCGTTTTACTTTATTAGCCGTTAACACAGCTGAATTTGTGGCTCTTTCAGCCGACTCATTGGCCTTAGAAGCATCTATGACGCCTTTAGCCCAGGTAAGTGACTCTTTTTGTTTTTCGGTAAGAGACGAAACCTCAACAGCCTCCAACTTCGTCAAAACTCTGAGCGCTACACGATGCTCATTGTGCTTCCGTTTTGACGGTCGGACATGACGTTTCCCCCTCACCGCACCACCTGTTGTGAGTACTTGGGGGAGATTTTCGCCATTTTTGATGTGGTCGGCTTTGGCCAAGACCATCGGACGGACAGTCGGACGATTGGGGAACCGCGTTCCATCGGAACACGAAGGCATCCCCGTCAAGAGAATTTATTTTTATTTTGTCTGTATTAGACCGTAATAGGTACTACGATGTAGGCCTTACAGACTTTGTACAGATTTTTGCTATTGCGTAATAGGTACTGGTAACTATCCGCTATGTGATAAACACGTCCGTTCACTGCGAATGATCAGCAACTTTATTTAAATTATTATATTTAAATTGCATTTAATAACTTTAATGTATGTACTGGTATTAAAGTTAACATCTCTTTACTTTTGGTATAAAATGGTCCATTTGTGTGAGGGGTACCAAAGGTTAGGTTTAGGTTAGGGTGGGAGCCGTATTTTTTTATACAAGCTCACATAGACCGGTTTAGGTCCCTAGTGCAACTACGGGCAGATATGCCCCTCATCGAAACCAACCTGTTTGATATACAAATTTATCGATAGTACGAATATTGGAAAGATCTGTTAGGCTGCCTAGAAAGGCAGACCCCAGTATGTCCAGTCGTCGTTTACTCAGAGCGGGGCAGTCGCATAGCAAGTGCTCAATGCTCTCCACTTCTTCCTCATCTCCAGAGCTTCTGCAGAAGTCATTAGAGTCAATGCCCAATATTTTGGCGTGTTCGCCGATCAAGCAGTGTCCCGTCAGAACAAGCAGTGTCCCGTCAGAACGTAGACAATCTTTGCATCTCTAGTGTGAGGAGATATTTTGATCTTCTCAGGTCATACCTTGGACAGAATTGTCTAGCTTCCCTGCAGGTGCCGATTTCTGTCCATCTTTCGTTGGACTGCCTAATTGCCTCTTGCCTGAGTCAAAGCTTGCACGTGGATAGTGGCACGCCAGTATATGCAAATTCTTCGAGAATTTGTAATGTCGTCCCTTTGCAGTTCCCCGGGATATCCCCATGCCCAGGCTCCCATATGAGGTGTATATTAAACTGCTCAGCCATCTCGTTATGAGATCTGCGGCAGTCGAGGGCTGTTTGTGAATTTAGGGATGTTGCCTCCAGAGAATTGATGGCAGCCTGGCTGTCCGAGTAAATGACAACGCCAGTGTTGGTTACTATGTTGCGACTCAGCCACTTGGCTACTTCCCATATTGCCATTATTTCGGCTTGATAGACACTGCAGGTATCTGGTAGTCTGTGAGCTATATCCAATCTAAGCTCTGCACAGTGTACTCCGAAGCCAACCTTTTCATCAAGCTTCGAACCATCCGTGTAAAAGTGGAGATGGTTGCAATTACCTGGTATTCTTCAAACCCGTTCATATCTGGCGGGAATCATAGTGATGTAATTTCTTTCGAATGTGTACACAGTTGATATATAGTCCACTCGGTCGATTACCATAGCACTACACTTTGATATCCTCATGTGACCATAGTTTTTGTACCTCCACATTGATAGGCAGTTTAATCTTATTGCCGCTTTGGTTGCAACTTCTCTCGCCACAATATTAATCGGCAGTATATGGAGTAGGGATTGTAGAGACTCGGTCGCTGTAGTCCTTAAGGCGCCGCTTATGCTCAGTCAGGCTGTTCTCTGAACCTTTGTTAGTAGGTTTATTTATTGATTTATTTTAATTATCGTTTTTCTGCACAACAAGAATTAATTTCTTATGATTACAGTACAGAAATGAGACCCGATAGGATAAGAAAATTTTAATTAAATTAAAATAATTTTATAAAAGCGAAAAAAACATTAATTGATGAAAAGCTATTGAGATATTAAATATTAAAACACAATATAACATTAAGAGAAAAGGGTAAAATTTTTTGAAAAAAGCCAAAACAAAACTTTTGTCGAATTTTGTGATGAAAGTTGGTATGCGTGGTCGAGAGAGCAAATAAAAAATACAACTTGAGTAGTTTTGAAAAACTTTCTTTTTCGCGGAAGATATGACCTAATAAGTCCGCTCATGCCACATTTTTGTTTTTTAATTTTCTGGAGATCTGCTGAACGGATTACGCTGAATTTTTGCATGTACATAAAGCGTAGATGCTACATATAACTAGTAATTTATATTTTGAAAGACGATTTACGATGCTGCAAAAATTTGAAATTTGCACAGAGATTTTAATTTTTTGCAACTTTCTCTATCTGCGTTTTGAAATATTTTGTATCTTAAATATTGCACATTTTGTTGTCACATATATTCAAGAATAAAAAGTTTGTACTTTTAATACGGACATTTAGAGTTCTGTGTTTTTCTAATGTCACTTCTACCACATTTTACTTTATCGGCAGCATTATACGTCGTAAACGTCTATTATGATTGAATGTATTTTTTAGATTTGATGTAAAAATGCACCCAAATTATAAGGACCAGCTTTAAAAAAACGCCATTTTAAATTTCTAAAGAATGGACTTTAAATGACCGCTGGCTAATATTTATATTACACGATATATGTTACACTCAATTTCAACCGAATTCGGTACGCTGAAGTCGAATCTCACCTCTATATTGTTAAAAAATTTCGCGTTCGGAAGTTTTATAGATCCAGATTGTAACTAAGAACATAGTTCATTAAAAAAGAAATAATTGGGGAACTTTTATGTCGGTAGGTTTAGTTTTATTTGGAAATATTATTTTAGTAACAGTTACTAATGTTTGGCTATTAGATTCAGAAAATATCTTGCAGCGGCGCAGTAAAAATTTATTTTGATTATTCGACGACGGATGTTCACATTAAATGTAAAATAAGTTTGGAATTGCGCTATAAAGATGTGAAAACAATTAAAAACACTCGTCAATATCACGCTTTTTATCCAGCCTCCAAAAATACCCTTAACTGCAAGATATTTTTCGAATCTAATAGCTAAACATTAGTAACTGTTACTAAAAGTAATATTTCCAAATAAAACTAAACCTACCGAAATAAAAGTTCCCCAATTATTTATTTTTTAATGAACTATGTTCTTAGTTACAATCTGGATCTATATAACTTCCGAGCGCGAAATTTTTTAACAATATAGAGGTGAGATTCGACTTCAGCGTACCGAATTCAGTTGAAATTGAGTGTAATATATATTGCGTAATATAAATATTAGCCAGCGGTCATTTAAAGTCCATTCTTTAGAAATTTAAAATGGCGTTTTTTTAAAGCTGGTCCTTATAATTTGGGTGCATTTTTACATCAAATCTAAAAAATACATTCAATCATAATAGACGTTTACGACGTATAATGCTGCCGATAAAGTAAAATGTGGTAGAAGTGACATTAGAAAAACACGGAAATCTAAATGTCCGTATTAAGAGTACAAACTTTTTATTCTTGAATATATGTGACAACAAAATGTGCAATATTTAAGATACAAAATATTTCAAAACGCAGATAGAGAAAGTTGCAAAAAATTAAAATCTCTGTGCAAATTTCAAATTTTTGCAGCATCCTAAATCGTTTTTCAAAATATAAATTACTAGTTATATGTAGCATCTACGCTTTATGTACATGCAAAAATTCAGCGTAATCCGTTCAGCAGATCTCCAGAAAATTAAAAAACAAAAATGTGGCATGAGCGGACTTATTAGGTCATATCTTCCGCGAAAACGAAAATGTTGTAAAACTACTCAAATTGTATTTTTTATTTGCTCTCCCGACAACGCATACCAACTTTCATCACAAAATTCAACAAAAGTTAGGCTTTTTTCAAAAAATTTTACCCAAAAGACATTACTAATAAAATTTAACAATAATAATAATTTTTAAATTAAACAATAATACAAATTTATAAAAAAAAATACAGTATTAAAACTTTGATATCTAAGAATATATGTAATAATAATTTGGACATTTGAGCTTTACATGCAATAAAAAACTTTAAACAATAACTGTAAAACATTTGATCAAGAACTATTGCAATATTTTATATAACTCCGTTTTAAGGCCGGGTTAGGCATACGTAACCGTAATTTATCTTTACCGTTGCCCGTTTGAGCGAATAGCCAACGTTGAGATAACGAGTCATATGTTCTGACAACAACAACATATAAGTAAACAAAAAAGCCGCGATTTCTTCTTGTTTAGGTTTATTAAAAATGAAGTTAAAAAGAATGTATAAATTTGTGTTTTTTAAATCTGTGCAGAATTTACAATAAAAGTAAATCAAGAAAATATTGTCCGATAAAAAGATGGGGTGGACGTCCTATAAACAATGACTGGGCGAAAGCCGGACACTAGATTGCCTATGGCAGTTTTTAATTTGTTATAAACATTAATAAAATATGAGTTAACTACGCCAAAGCAACGGATTAGACCGGCAGAGAGACTAGCAATAACACCACTGTATGTCAAATATTGCTTTATTCTATGATTCCAAGTTGGGAAATATTAACATTCTATTCTTTAAAATTGTAGATATTTGATCACGGTTGTTTCATACAATCGATTGCATGGAGTCACAAGCTGGGGAAAACAACAATTCGAAATATTATTTTAGAACGCAGTGAAGTTTTGTGGCGCTTGCTTTCGCAGATTTATTTAAGTGAACAAACTACACAGCAGTACAAACACATTGCCAATGATTTTCAACGAATGTGGGATATGCCGAATTGTGTGGGAATCTGCGATAGAAGTTACGGCAGCCAACACGATGGGGGTATGTCCATTAAACTTCAATTTATTTATAATCTATTTTAATACAAACAATTTCCATTTCTTAATTTAAATTAAATACAGCTATATTCCAGTACTCTCCGTTTGGCCAATCAGTTATTTTAGGTACAGTACCTGTACCTTCTAGTAAACCATTATCGTCAGCATCCTCTGAAGCCTTTCCTCATTTTTTTATTGGCGATGCGGCGTTTCCCCTGAGGAATATCCTTGGTCTAAGTCAACAACTTTAGACGAGTTCAGAGACAACATCCAACGCGAAATTGCCAACGTTCCGGTCGAAATATGTCCAAGAGTGGTGGAAAATTGGGTCCAAAGAATAGATCGCTGTTGACGGCTCGTGGTGGTCATATGGCCGAAATTGAATTTCATTCTTAAAATGTAACATTTGCACTACACCTGGAATAAATTTGAACTCTATATCTTAAATATTCTGTGTTTTATTAATATATAAAATTTGTATGTCCTTAATGGAAACTGTTTACTTATGTCTATTTCCATTGAAGAGGGACTCAGCCAAATCCAATCCAATCTCTATCTATAAATAAGTCCACGTTTGAAGAGACGCTTATATTGCTGTCAAATTAACCCACAATGAAGAAGATTGGCGCAATGATTGTCTCGTACTGTCAAAAGAATCCTGAAGCAGATTATAAATTTAATTTTTAATGGAGTCAGGCGCGATCTTCATAAAACTCACCTGTAACGCCCAGCCTCTTGCCAATTTGCTTCCAAGCTTCTCGCTTTTTTTCAGATATCTTATATGCTGGATTATATTTATTGTATAAATACTCGTGCGACTGCACCAATGAAATCAAATATTCGTCATTCATGTTTATTTGCACTTTTAAACAACAAATAATTAGTAAATTATTTTCTTTACTTTTCTCGGTGAACATACAATTGTAATTGTAAACAACATGTAGTATCAGCTGTTGTCAAATTGTATGTAAACTGAACGTCCAATTCTGATTTCAACAGATTCAGCCGACCGTTTACGTTTCGTTTCCGTTGGCTAATCGTTTACACTGATTTCCATATGACAGATTGAATCAGCTGATTCGTTACGCTACGGGGGCGTTACGGTTAAGTTTGCCTAACTGGGCCTTTAAATTTGATTGCATTGCTGATCAATTGAATATTGTGTGGAAGTGAATTCCAGAGACGCACTGCATTTATAAAGAATTGCCATTCACATACCAGAGTCCTATGTAACAAGGGTACATGTTTCTTTCCCCGATTGGACCTTGTGAATGAAAGCTTTTCGTACAAGTAAGGATGATTGCGTGTATATATAATTTTATGCAGAAAGATAAGAGCTCTACTAGACAAAAGGTTTTCGAAAGTGATACCATAGAGAGATTTTGAAAAATGTGAAACTGAATCATATCTCCTCAAACCATAAATATATCGCACAATGTTATAAAGACAGTTTAATTTGCGTTTGCTACCTGTATCACAATTGGCAAATAGTTCACAACCATAAATCAAACCTGGTATTAAATAAGATTTGGCTAGAAGTAGTCTAATTTTAAGAGGAGTGTAACATTGGGTTGCCCAAAGTGAACGGAGTTTTCCATATGTTTGACCTAAAACAGTGTTTACATTATTAGAACAGGTCAACGTGCTATTGAAAACAATTCCAAGATTTTTAGCAAACGGTACAATTTCAATGACTTGGCCATCAACTAAGATATTGTCATTACCTATATTACGAGCATTTCTCTTTTGAATTAATAAGCACTTGGATTTTTTTGGGTTTAGACAGAGACCATTAGCTGAAGCCCATGTAAATATGTTTTCCACGTCATGATTCAATTTGCCAGTAACTTCCTTTATTTCCCCTACTGGACAACTAATATAAAGTTGTACATCATCAGCGTACATGTGTATTTTACAATGAGACAGGTGCCCCGGTAGATCATTAGAGTAAATACTAAATAGAAGTGGACCTAAAATTGAACCTTGAGGTACTCCCTTGGATACACAAAGAGTGCTTGATGTGTGTAAACGTGTAAAAACGGACTGAGTGCGATTTGATAAATACGACATTATTAAATGAGTAGACGAGCAATGGAAATAAAAGAAATTAAATAACTTGAAACCTAGAACCGAGTGATCCACAGTGTCGAAGGCCTTTGAATGATCGAGAAGCACTAAGAATGTTATCATGTCGTTATCTAAACTACATCTTATATTCTCCGAAACATCCAACAACGCACTAATACAGCCATGATTTTTTCGAAAACCAGATTGATGGGGACAAAGAAGGTTGTTGGCGTGTAGGTATGAATATATTTGAGCATGTAATATTTTCTCAAATATTTTAGAATGAAAACACAGAATTGATATTGGTCGATATTCATTGCCATTTTTAGGAAGAGGAATGATTTTTGAATGTTTCCATGCAGAAGGAAAGGTGCTAGTGGTTATGATAGTATTAAAGAAACGTGTGATATACGGTAAAAGTGGTTGTAATAATAGCTTCAAAAAACGTGGATCTATATTATCATATCCTACAGCATTTGATTTCACCAGGGAAACACTAGACAGAATATCCACCTCATATATCCTAGAGAATTCAAAACCATTATCATTAATGGAATTAATTATAAAAATGTGGATTCGTCGGAATATTCGGTGTGTTGGTGAAATTCCTATTGAGCTCTTCAACATCAATATCGGCATTGCATCCTGCCTGATTATTGGCAATGCCTATATCGCGTATGGTTTTCCAAGTTTTTTTAGAATCTAAAGCAGCGCCAAATCGAAGACGGTAATAAGAAATTTTAGCCGATTGTATTTTGGAATTTACTTCTCCTCTAGCAGATCGGAAAGCTTCGTGAAGTGCAGACGTTTTATATCTCTTACATGTAGAGTAAGCCATGTCTCTCCTCATTATCGCTGCCTTTATAGATTCAGAAAACCACGGTTTGGAGCTGGTAGAAACTGTTTTAGTTTTAACGGGCACTGAAAGTTGTTACAAGTTACAGATATTAGACTGGAGAAAATTTAGTTGATCGTCCACGGAGACCATAGTATAGAGTAGATTCCAATCGATAAGATAGAACGAGTAGTTTAAAAGTTCGTGATTTACATTATTAAAATCATTATAAGAATGACAGTGCTCAATTCTGTTAATATTAAAATTATAACTTAGGAAAATAAGGTCGTGTTTAGAGAAATTTGGTCATAAAGCAGTATGTTCTGTCTGTTACTAACAAAAAATAGATCAAGTAGTGTACTACTAGTTTGTGAATAATGAGTAGGAATTGAAGAGTTGGGTGATATCAATCCAATGAACGACATAGACTCAGTCAAACTGGATTCAATTAGGACATTTGAGTTGAAGTCACCGCAGATTATTACATCGCTAAAGCCAAATGATATATCTTCGACAACATTGAAGAATTCTTGGGTACTGATATTGTTGTTGGGTCTGTAAATACACCCAATGAGCATTTTTCTGGTAAACGAGATAATTTCTATGAAAACGTATTCAATGCTATCACCGGAAGCAGATTTACAAATTAAATTAGCCCTCAGATTTTTACGAATATATATGGCTGTACCACCCCAAAGCCTTTCTCAGTCAGCTCTAAAAAGCGTGTACCCCACAATTCGAACATAAGCATCTGGTGTAGAAACATGAAGCCATGTTTCAGAAACACATATAACATCCAGCTTAAATTTTTCAAAAATAAAGCGTAATTCATCAATTTTGTTATTTATACTTTGTGCATTAAAATGACAGATGTTGAAACCCACCTTCTGTTTCGCAAGTATTTTAATGGTTAGTTTGTCAGTTGCCGTCCACCATACCACAATGACGTATAACAGTATAGGACGAACTACTGCTATATATATCCAGTGCACGATTTTAGGAGAGAGTTTTTTTAGAATCTAAAGCAGCGCCAAATCGAAGACGGTAATAAGAAATTTTAGCCGATTGTATTTTGGAATTTACTTCTCCTCTAGCAGATCGGAAAGCTTCGTGAAGTGCAGACGTTTTATATCTCTTACATGTAGAGTAAGCCATGTCTCTCCTCATTATCGCTGCCTTTATAGATTCAGAAAACCACGGTTTGGAGCTGGTAGAAACTGTTTTAGTTTTAACGGGCACTGAAAGTTGTTACAAGTTACAGATATTAGACTGGAGAAAATTTAGTTGATCGTCCACGGAGACCATAGTATAGAGTAGATTCCAATCGATAAGATAGAACGAGTAGTTTAAAAGTTCGTGATTTACATTATTAAAATCATTATAAGAATGACAGTGCTCAATTCTGTTAATATTAAAATTATAACTTAGGAAAATAAGGTCGTGTTTAGAGAAATTTGGTCATAAAGCAGTATGTTCTGTCTGTTACTAACAAAAAATAGATCAAGTAGTGTACTACTAGTTTGTGAATAATGAGTAGGAATTGAAGAGTTGGGTGATATCAATCCAATGAACGACATAGACTCAGTCAAACTGGATTCAATTAGGACATTTGAGTTGAAGTCACCGCAGATTATTACATCGCTAAAGCCAAATGATATATCTTCGACAACATTGAAGAATTCTTGGGTACTGATATTGTTGTTGGGTCTGTAAATACACCCAATGAGCATTTTTCTGGTAAACGAGATAATTTCTATGAAAACGTATTCAATGCTATCACCGGAAGCAGATTTACAAATTAAATTAGCCCTCAGATTTTTACGAATATATATGGCTGTACCACCCCAAAGCCTTTCTCAGTCAGCTCTAAAAAGCGTGTACCCCACAATTCGAACATAAGCATCTGGTGTAGAAACATGAAGCCATGTTTCAGAAACACATATAACATCCAGCTTAAATTTTTCAAAAATAAAGCGTAATTCATCAATTTTGTTATTTATACTTTGTGCATTAAAATGACAGATGTTGAAACCCACCTTCTGTTTCGCAAGTATTTTAATGGTTAGTTTGTCAGTTGCCGTCCACCATACCACAATGACGTATAACAGTATAGGACGAACTACTGCTATATATATCCAGTGCACGATTTTAGGAGAGAGGCCCCACCGCGACCCTACAGCCTTTTTGCAGGAATATAAGGCGACGTTGGCCTTCCTTACACGTTCCAATACGTTATGTCTAAATAACAGTTTTCTATCTAGAATTATTCCTAAAAATTTTGCACTTTCAGAAAAGACCAGATCTGTTCCATTTATCCCAGGTGGAGGGTCCACATGTGGGACATTGTTCATCCTAGTAAAGAAAACCAATTCTGTCTTGTTTGGGTTTACGCCAACCGCTGCTTCTGGCCCATCTAGCCAATTTGTTCAGAGCCACCTGTAGAATGTCTCGGAGGACGTTTTCGAATTTGCCACTCACTGCGATTGTTTAAAAGTTCGTGATTTACATTATTAAAATCATTATAAGAATGACAGTGCTCAATTCTGTTAATATTAAAATTATAACTTAGGAAAATAAGGTCGTGTTTAGAGAAATTTGGTCATAAAGCAGTATGTTCTGTCTGTTACTAACAAAAAATAGATCAAGTAGTGTACTACTAGTTTGTGAATAATGAGTAGGAATTGAAGAGTTGGGTGATATCAATCCAATGAACGACATAGACTCAGTCAAACTGGATTCAATTAGGACATTTGAGTTGAAGTCACCGCATATTATTACATCGCTAAAGCCAAATGATATATCTTCGACAACATTGAAGAATTCTTGGGTACTGATATTGTTGTTGGGTCTGTAAATACACCCAATGAGCATTTTTCTGGTAAACGAGATAATTTCTATGAAAACGTATTCAATGCTATCACCGGAAGCAGATTTACAAATTAAATTAGCCCTCAGATTTTTACGAATATATATGGCTGTACCACCCCAACGCCTTTCTCAGTCAGCTCTAAAAAGCGTGTACCCCACAATTCGAACATAAGCATCTGGTGTAGAAACATGAAGCCATGTTTCAGAAACACATATAACATCCAGCTTAAATTTTTCAAAAATAAAGCGTAATTCATCAATTTTGTTATTTATACTTTGTGCATTAAAATGACAGATGTTGAAACCCACCTTCTGTTTCGCAAGTATTTTAATGGTTAGTTTGTCAGTTGCCGTCCACCATACCACAATGACGTATAACAGTATAGGACGAACTACTGCTATATATATCCAGTGCACGATTTTAGGAGAGAGGCCCCACCGCGACCCTACAGCCTTTTTGCAGGAATATAAGGCGACGTTGGCCTTCCTTACACGTTCCAATACGTTATGTCTAAATAACAGTTTTCTATCTAGAATTATTCCTAAAAATTTTGCACTTTCAGAAAAGACCAGATCTGATCCATTTATCCCAGGTGGAGGGTCCACATGTGGGACATTGTTCATCCTAGTAAAGAAAACCAATTCTGTCTTGTTTGGGTTTACGCCAACCGCTGCTTCTGGCCCATCTAGCCAATTTGTCCAGAGCCACCTGTAGAATGTCTCGGAGGACGTTTTCGAATTTGCCACTCACTGCGATTGCCACATCGTCCGCATATGCCGCGACCTTGCAGCCACAACGTTCTAGATCTAGCAGGATTTCATTCACCGCTAGGTTCCAAATTAGTGGAAACAGTACTCCTCCTTGGGGGGTTCCTCTGTTTACAAACCTTGTTAGAGTTGTGGACCCAAGACATGCTGTTATGCGTCTTCTGTTGAGCAGACTTTGAATACGTCTAATCAAACTAGAGTTAACTTTTAGATGTGACAGTGCCGCAATTACTGCATCTGAGTGAATGTTGGTAAAAGCCCCTTCTATGTCAAGAAATGCCACCATGGTGAATTCCTTAAATTGCAGGGACGATTCGATAGTGCTCACAAATACGTGCAGGACTGATTCTGTAGACTTCCCCTTATTGTAAGCATGTTGGTTCACCGACAGGACCCAGCAAAAAAAGAGCATCCAAAGAAGCAATAAAAATCCCCAACTTATGATCCGGAAGTGGTTCTAATTTGGATTTTCACCAATGAATTTAACAAGGGGTTGTCGCGCCGGGGAAGTACTTCTTTGTCACCACTTTTGCAAAACTCTTTTAAAGCACTGTAAGATTTGCTTGTTTGGTGTTGTATTTATTTGATGAATGTATGTCGTTCTTATTAACATCTTTGGGTCCAGAGATTTCATATTTTAAAGGAATACAAATGTTGACATAGGGAAGGGAACGTATACATAATATACTATTGGCCAAAGAGATCAAAGATCATATATATGTATGTATGTTTAGGACATTTGAAGATGTCTGTAATCTGTATGGTGTAGATGGCTCTTGAAAAGTGTGACCCCATAGTGTAATTAACATTCTCACCTTCGATTTAGCTTATACCCTCTATAGAAGATATAATTTCCTTTCGGTGTTCATGAAATTTGGTAAAGAGTGTCTTATTTTAACAGTTAATATCTGTGTGAACAATATCGCTTCAAATTTACATATAGCCCCACATACTCGCATGGATGTGTACCTTCCGATTTAGCATCTAAGCTCCATAAAAGTCATATTTTAATCAAATGTACTATATTTTGCACAAAGGATTTTTTAATCCGAGAATAAACGGTCACTAGCAAGGTTGGAAAAATGTGTTTTCATGTTTTACATCAGAGCATTATTAAATTTGGCAGAGATTAGTTTATAGAATCACGAACACTGCGAATTTTGATAAAAAATGGATATCCTTCAGATAAAGGCCAAATTTAAATACAGACCCATATAGAATTTTGCATCTAAAATAGGTGTCAAACACGATTTACAAAAATCAAAACAGCAACCAGAGAACAACTACAAAGGTTAAATAGATGAATACAGTACGTTCTGTCTAATACAATGTGAGTTACGCCTTTTGTTCTTTATCAAAAACGAGCACTTGATGTTACGTCATTTCTTGAATAAAATCGTGATTTTTTGACGAAAAACGAATTTTCATTTTTGAGGGTTACGCTCTTGGGCATTTCTGGTGACGCTATATTAACATTTTTGGAAAGTATAAAGTGTTGTTAATAAATTCACTTTTTATCGCAATCCAATGTACTACAAATCCAAAATTTAACATATTTCGAAGAAAATCAGCATACTTTGAAATGACTATGTAATTTTAATCGGCTATGAAAAAGTCGACTTGTAGGTCCGATTTATCGACCTAGTCGACTGAAACGAAATTTAATTGATGAAAAAGTCGACTAGCTTCCAGAACCATTCACTAATTTAGTTTCAGGATTGCTTAAATGATCAAAATTAAGTAGCCTTCATTTTCTTTTTATATCATTGTTTTATACGTTTAGCGGTTTTGACTTATCTTGCCATACGTTGCGAAAAAATCCTATTTTTTGAGAAAAATTTAATATTTTTAATATAAAATCTTAATTTTCATTATTTTGTCGTAAAGTCTGATAGGTTATGTATAAAATGATACCAATCCGAAAAATAGAGGAATAGCTTTAAAATATGTAGATAATTTCGCAAAACCCAACCACAAATAATATCAAAATATAATACCGAAGGTATTTCCACTTCTACGCTACATAATCGAATATTCGAATTAAATTATTCATCGATTTTCGTCGGAATGGTTTTATTTTATTCATGGTCGATCAGACATTACGATAAACAATATATGTTGAAATCGTCCAAACTTATTTTTAACTTAACAATGAATTTTGCTTTTGATCTCATATACATACAAACGTTTTTCATCTTAACACACTTGAATTTTAATACCTTAAAATGTGTAGAAATGTTATCTATTTAAATAAAAAAAATTGATTACTTTCTTTGGTTTAAGTTTGTTTTGAATTTAGAGGAGAAGGCTTCTTATGCGATTGTTTTTTGTTTAAATGCATATATAATGCAAACATCCGTTTATATCAATATGCAATTTAGTATTACTTTATATATTTAACATCTATAAAATTCTGACACATGATGCCATTTGTCAAAAGTAAACGACTTCCTTAACAAAATTCAAATAAATCATGGTGGCGCTTACGTCTTTTTGCGGTTAAGGCTCTATATGTCTTAAAGTAATTTTATATATGTAAAATACACATTTCGGAACATTCATTGAGCGGGATCCCGAGAACGTTTAAAAAAATCCCGCTTTCCCGGGAATTGAAAAAGTCAGGGAAATAAAAAACTCTAGTCACTTGCATTCCCCAGTCAAAAATACGACAGGGGAATGACGATTCACAAGGGAACTAAATAGGGCGACCACAAGGATCCTCGATTTGATGCCATATTTGTATCGAGCACCTCAAAGTAGGACGGACAATTAACGAACATTTTATCGATATCTTGCCTAGTTATCGGACGATAAAGTTTGACAAAATATAATTTTTTTAAATCTTTACATCCGATACTCGAGAACTAAGCCAGATATCGATAAAGTGCACCTTATTTGTTCTTCTTATGTTGAGGTGCTCTAAGTAGTAGGTAGGTGAATAGGTACTGCGTAATAGGTTAAAAACTATTCGCTCTGCGATAACACGTTCGACGACTGGCGGCAACTCTCGTAAAATGCTTGTATTGTTACAGTTTCAATAAATATTTGGTGTTTTTGTAAATAGATTCCTCTGATAATGACCAACGAAGCCGGCCGAAATATTGGACAAATAAAGAAAAATAAATACTAAATAAAAGTATTGTCTTTTATTTACCACAAACATCAAGCCAAACAAACAATCAAACCAATATTGTTTATTATCGTCCATCCAGCAGCCAATATACCATATATGGGTGATTTCGACATTTCCGGATAATTTACTGTCTTGGTGTATTTAAATTAGGAAAAATAAAATATATTCCACTTTGGTATCTACACGGAGGAAAAAAACGGCCTCTGTAACATATTGTCCCAAACATATTTTGCAGGCAACATATATATATGTTTGGGGCAGCTCCCAAACTTATTATGTTTGGTGTAGCGGTAATGTTACCAAACATTTATATGATTGTATGCAAACATATATATGATTGTATGTAATCATATATATGATTGTATGCAAACATTTATATGATTGTATGTAATCATATATATGATTGTATCTCTTCTACTCTTCTCGCTCCTTCATGAAACTATAACGGTTCACAGCAACAAGTAACCTAATGTAAATCGTCACTCACTACGTCAAATACAGAAATACAATAACAACAAACAGTAATACACACTTTGCTTCTGAAAAGTAGTTCATGAGCTGCAGAATAGTTTTTGAGTTTTCTGAAAAGTACTAAATTTTGAGTTGTGTCTCTTTAAAAGAATTTGTGCAATGTGCAGAGCAAGGCAAAACTTCAATAGTACAGTGCACTCTTCACTACTGTACCCGGGGTCATTTCAGATGAAAACAATTTGTTAGTGCGGGAGTGTGTTTGTTCAAAGAACATGAAAAGCACACATACATACGTACATACATACATATGTATGTTGGCAAAATAATTTATGTGGGGCAATAAAACGGCGTTAGTATTATAGAACGTTTTGTAAATAAAATGTTTTGAAGTAACATACATTCCTTTTTAAAAAAATTAATTTTGCACCAAAATAATTGTGTCTTTTAATGAATAACCTCAACACATCTTTGACATCATATTCTTTCTTTTATTTTGAATTTGTTGTACGTGTTAAAACTACAACTAATTTCTTGGAATTCGACATTCACCACACATATTTAATAAAACAACCCGACCTTAAACTCGACCGGGCGAGTAAGCCTCATCAAATAATAATAATACCCTTTGGTGTCGGTGCCATTCCTCCTCATACACACGGTTACCATATACATATTACCCTTCTTTGCACAAAATTATGAGTCATATAATTGGGCTCTCAGAGAGTAATACTCTCTAAAACTCTAAAAAATATGTTATAATATATTATTTTGCCAAAAATATGTTAGGACACAATCATATCATTTTTTAATATGCTAGAATTTTGCCCCGAACATATTATGATTGTGTGCAAACGTAATATGTTTACCCACAAACATATATATGATTGTGCCCGTCCCAAACATATATATGATTGCATCCAAACATATTTTTAACATATTTTTTTCTCCGTGTACCTAATTACTAGACCTCGGATTTTTGCATATCTTTAAATTTTCATCCGATTTGAACCAACATTTATATTTAGACGTTTGCATATCAGAATATGAATATATGAATCAAAAATGCAAAACGTCAGAAGGATATGTCAATACTATTTAAAAAATTATGCCACAAAAATGGGTGATTTAAAAAATCATCCAAAAAAAATTGCCTAAATATATGAAAAGTATGGGGTAATTCCAATTTAAACCGAATATTTACATATGTAGACTTGGATGCTATTTTGCACGCGTATACTACAAGACAATGCGGAATTAAGGCCTTTTACCTTTTGAACTATTTAATAGTGGTTTAGATTTAAGAGTTTGCCAAATTTGGTCATCTACAACATTTTTTGACAAATTTAGATATTTTGAAGTCGACATAAGTTTTAAACGGATTTAAACGATATAAGTACCATTTGAAAGATTTTGACATTCTCTCCAAGAATTATAAATTAAGTTACATATTTAGTGTATTGAGGACTCAAAGGACGAAAATATCATTTAACCTTGATTATCCTGAAAAGCGTATCTTCAATTTTATTTATATTTTTCAAAATTACCCACATATTTTCCAAAAAATTTAAAATTTCAGCATTGGTCTCCATGGGTTAAAAAAATATGAATTAATGAATGTCCATCCGTCTGTAAGTGCAACTGAATGGTGTTAACGATATCTGTGGAAAGGAGTGACCGAATTACTAAAAATTTCGTACGTATATGGGTAGTTCTTTCTGAAGTGTTACAGGTCAAAAATTATATCTTTCTCAAATTCTCAGAAACTGTTGCCCTAGTATGTAGGAGTAATGACCCACACTATTAAAAAAATTAAATGCAAATTCGAGGCAGGGGGCGAGGTCAAAGTTCAAAAAAATGTTTTTTTCTCTGTAATGGTTTTTTGGTGTTAATTTTAATGCTACAAAGCATAAGAAATTTAAAAGAGAAAATATAATTTCTTAAAGCTTTTTCCACGTACTTCACAAAAAAAATACTAACTTTATCAAACAGAGTTTATTTCGGTCACTTTTCGTGGAAATAAAAATATAAATTGCCATATCTCAGAATCGATCTAAATTTTTTCCTTATTTTACCCTACACCACACTGTGGTACAGGGTATTATAACTTTGTGAATTTGTTTGTAACACCCAAAAGGAGAGAAAATAGACCCATCGTTTATTATACCGATCGACTTAGAATCACTTTCTGAGTTGATTTAGCTATGTCCGTCTGTCTGTCCGTCTTGTAATCAAAGTACAGGTCGCAATTATGGTCCGAACTTTACACATATCATTTGTTTGGCCCAAGGACGATTCCTATTGAATTTGTTTAAAATCGGTTCAGATTTAGATATAGCCCCCATACATATGTTACCCCCGATTTGACATGTAAGCGCTGTAAAAACTTTATTTTATATCCGATCAGTATGAAATTTGGCAGAAAGAGGTTTCTTATTACATGAAGGAATACTGCTAAATTCGGTGAAAATCGGTTCAGATTTAGATATAGCCCCCATATATATGTTAGCCCCGATTTGACATGTAAGCGCTGTAAAAACTTTATTTTATATCCGATTAGTATGAAATTCGGCAGAAAGCGGTTTCTTATTTCATGAAGGAATACTGATAAATTCGGTTCAGATTTAGATATAGCCCCCATATATATGTAACCCCCGATTTGACATCTAAGCGCTGTAGAAACTGTATTTTATATCCGATCAGCGCGAAATTTGGCAAAAAGAGGTCTCTTATTACGTGAAGAAATACTGCCAAATTTGGAGAAAATCGGTTCAGATTTAGATATAGCCCCCATATATATGTTACCCCCGATTTGATATGTAAGCGCTGTAAAAACTGCATTTTATATCCGATAAGTATGAAATTCGGCAGAAAAAGGTTTCCTATTATATGAATGAACACTTTTAAATTTGGAAGAAATCGGCTCAGATTTAGATATAGCCCCCATATATAAGTTACCCCGATTTGACATGTAAGCCCTGTAAAAATGATATTTTATATCCGATCAGTGACTGTATTTTATATCCGATTAGAACAAAATTCGACAGAAAGAGGTCTGTTTACATGAATGCGTATTCAGGGAAATCGGTTCAGATTTATATATAACCTCCATGTATATGTTCCTCCTGATTTGGTATCAAAGCGCTATATAAGTTGTACTTTACTTCCGATCATTTAAATTTTCCAGAAAGATGTTTCTTATTTTAGGAACGAATATTGCTAAATTTAGCGATTATCGGTTTAGAATTAGATAATAATAAGTTCCTACCCATTTACCAATTATTCCAAATAATTATCGCAATGACCCTTATCGCATTGTTAGGGAGGTGTAGGGTATTATATAGTCGGCGCCCACATACTAGGGCAACATTTTCTGAGAATTTGAGAAAGATCTAATTTTGGACCTGTGGCGCTTCAGAAAGAACTACCCATATACGTACGAATTTTTAAGTCATTCGGTCACTCCTTTCCACAGATATCGTTAACACCACATAATCGGGCAATAATATCTGAGAATTTGAGAAAGATATAATTTTAGACCTGTGACACTTGAGAATGAACTACCCATATTGTCAGGCCCTTCTAGTAACTCTCACACAAATGGTAACAATTCTCCTTTTTAACATTTTACAACATTTTTACCATTTGTGTGAGAGGACTAGAAGGGGCGTGGCAATAACGCCCACTTAACTGTAGGTACACTGCACAAAATTTCAAGTATTTGTATCCAATGGTAATAATGTTATAAGCTGTTAACTTTTTGTACCAACTGGTCACATTGTGTGGGGGGGATAGAATTCCCATGAGTAGTATATAAGTTATAAGAGTTGGTTGTCCATCAAACATATACTGGGTTTGAATAAAATATTACCACGCACGAAATTTTAAGTCATTCGGACACTCCTTTCCAGGGTTATCATTAGCACTTTTCAGGATAATCAAGGATTAATGACATTTTCTTCCTTTTGATGTCATTTTTTAACGAATGCTCCCAACGCATCCACTCTTACCCGCCCCTTCCGACCGAGGGGGCCACATCCCCATGACGTAGGGATTGCGTACACACCATGGATCGGATCTGCCGATAGCCGATAAGTGATTATCATAAACAGATAATTCCGAGTTTGGAGGAATGTAAGAGCAACTAACGAATAATTTGGTTTTCCCTAAATTAACAGAGACAACAATGAATTCAATGCCGTTTGTTATGTCAAGATATACACGTTCAGACGATAACGAACTAACTACAGCGATGAGGACACCACCACCAATTTTATTAAGACGATATTTTCTGTATATCACGTATTCATTAGATAAAATTTCCGAATCAAATATATTAGGTTTTAACCAGGTCTCGGTGAAAGACAAAACAGAGAAATCGAAGTCAAAACTATCAGCAAATAAGCGGGTTAATTTTTAATTTAATAAACAAAAATTGGTTACTTAATTTATAATTCTTAGTGAGGGTGATTAAATCTTTCAGATGGTACTTACAGTATCGGACAATACTTATATATATTGGACTTACTTCATACGTCTGTTCAATCGCTAACATCTGAAAACTATCAATTGTATATTCCAAAAATTGTACCTATTACACAGGTATACAAAAAAGAAAAACGCTGATTTCAAAACTGAAAACCATTATTCCCTAGCAGCAATTGGTTTTGAGTTACAGAAATACTCAATTTACCCTACTATTTGTTTAAAAAATGCATATGCCCTTCTGATATAAACGTGTGTTAACATAATTCTTCTCTGTTACAAGTAGTGTTCATTTTCTTATCTTATTTTAAATTTATGATTAGGAAACAGTAAAGTAATCTAATCTTCTTAATTAATACTGTAAGTGATTGAGAGCTAATTTTCAAAAAAGTAATTTAGCCGCAGAATTTGTGTAAATCATCCCGAGCAATTTTGTTATGTATGTGGTGAATACACGACAAATCAGAACAGAAAATCTATTACTGAATTTGTGAAGAAACCATACAATGCTAATTTTGGTATCAAACTTGGTGATCAAGATATATCTTGGGCACCACATGCAGTTTGCAAAACATGTACTGAACATCTACGTCAGTGGACTAATGGGAAAAGGAGGAGTCTGAAATTTGGTGTGCCTATGATTTGGAGAGAACCAAAAAATCACTATGAGGACTGTTATTTCTGTCTAGTGAATATCAGAGACATCAATAGTAAAAACCGAAGCAAGTGGACATATCCTGATTTAGACTCTGCTCGACGGCCCATCCTTCATTCCGATGAAGTTTCCATATCAACATTTCATCAGCTACCAGATCTTTCGGAGGATGAAATACCCGACTGCGACACAGGTGAAGACAGTGAATATGAGGGTAATGCATCAAGTCCCCAACGATTTAACCAAAGTGACTTAAGTGATCTCATCAGGGATCTTAACCTCTCAAAACAATCTTCTGAGTTACTGGCATCCCGGCTAAAAGCAAAAAATCTACATGACGCAGGAACAACAATAACGTTCTATCGTAGAAGGTAAACAGAGTTGGTTACGTTCTATTCTCAGGAAGAAGATCTCGTTTTCTGTCAGGATTTTAAAGGTCTCTTAACAAAAATGGGCCTTCCCGAGTATGGTCCAGATCGTTGGCGTTTATGTGATTTTACACAATGGTAACGAATTGGGATCAAAACCTATTGCTCACTCAACCCAAATGAAAGAAGAATACAAGAATATAGCTATAGTCTTGGAAAAGATTAAGTATCACGAACATGGATGGGACATTTGTGTTGTCTTGAAAATGGTTAACTTGGATGCAAGGTGGATACACAAAATATCCTTGTTTCTTGTGCCTTTGGGATAGCAGAGCTAAACAAGATCATTGAGTAAATAAAGACTGGCCTGAAAGAGAGAACATGGTTGTTGGAGGAAAAAAATGCTATTAATGAGCCTTTGGTTGATCGGAAAAAAATAATCCTGCCTCCACTTCATATAAAACTTGACTTAATCAAGGCTCTAGATTAGGATTTATCATGTTTTAAATTCATATCTACAAAGATGGAAGGATTAAGCATTGAAAAGATAAAAGCTGCCATATTCGATGGCCCTCTAATCAGACAGTTAATAAAGGATACAAATTTTGTTGAATCTATGAATGAAAAAGAGAGAAATGCGTGGACATCATTTGTGTTAGTTGTCGAAAACATTCTATGCAACAAGAAGGCATCAAACTACAAGGATTTAGTTCAGAACATGCTGACTACTTTTCGTGAGTTTGGATGCAATATGAGCATCAAGGTGCGTAACTTGCAAAACCATTTGGACCGGTTTCCTGATAACTTGGGAGACTTGAGTGAAGAGCAAGGTGAACGATGTCACCAGGATATAAGGACAATGTAAGAACGATACCAAGGCAAGTGGGATACGCCTATGATGGCAGATTACTGCTGGAATCTGCAAAGAGATTCTCCGAAAAAAACACATTGCAGATCAAGCAAAAAACGAAGCTTCTTAGGTTCCAGTACATCAAATCAGCAGTGAAAAATATATTGTATATCAAATGTACTCGCTAGTATCTTGTTAATAGAATTACTTTCTTCTTTTCACAATTATTTTGGGTATTTCTAAGTGGTGTCAGGTTTACAACACCCTACCCCATAATATGAAAAAGGGAGCTGCTAGGCAAAACCGATTACAGATTCGTATTCAGGAGGTCGAATTTACTAAAGACCAGTTTAAAAAGTATCGGCAGCAAAATGTGTATACCTGTGTTATCTAAAAAATTGCATCACTTTACCAAAAAAGTTGCATTTTGGCTGCTTAAATTATTTGAAATTTAAAATTATTTCCACAAAAAGGTCGAAAATTCGACAAAACAGACTGGAATATGCATTTCTAATAAGATTTTTTGGAATCAATAAGATTGATTGTTATCTTTGTATCTATGGAGTTCCAAGCATTTGCAATAGCCTTAAATAGCTTATTTTTATCTCCACCTACGCTTTCTCGATTTATCTCTTTGTTGACAATTTCCCGAAGATTTTCAATGGGATTCAAGTCTACGGTTGTGCTGGCCACTCCATAACGTTAACCCCTTCCTTCCTAACTTAATCATTGTCGTGTTTGAATTGCTGTAGTAGAGCAACATTCCACTCAGCAAAGGGAAACATGGAATTCTCTAAGATTTCGCAGTACATAATTCCGTTTGTTGTATAGAGGTGTCCAACCACGTTCCACATCCACCATTACATTGCCGCCTCCATGTTTTACAGACCCCTAATAGTATAAAGGATCCAATATTTTATTAACTAGTATATACTGTATCATCCAAATCTGATATTCAGCTAAAAAGTTATATCGACTTCAAAATAGCTAAATTTCCAAAAAAATGTTTAGATGACCTATTTGACAACCTATAAAAACTAAGCTGCTTTGAATTTGGTCATAATTCCGTATTGTCTTGTAGTATACGCGTGAAAAATGTCACTCAAATCTAAATTCATAAATATTCAGACTGGGTCGGTTTCCTTTGGAATTACCCCATACTTTCCATATATCTAGGCACTTTTTTGAATAATTTTTTAAATCATCCATTTTTGTGTCATGATATAAATAGTATTGACGTATCCTTCTAAAATTTCGCATTTTTGATTCATATATCGCAAAAAAAATATATAATAATAAATATGCAAAAAAATTAAAAATATGCACCTGTTTATCGATTCCCTTTTCTCTGAAACGAGGGACCAATCAGAATTTTTCTATCAGTCTGAAAAAAACAAGTAAGAAGTTCAGTCGGGTAAACCGACTTATAAATCCCCTCACCTTGAGTCCCAAAAAAATATTAGTAAATTTATTTAGTTTTTTGTTTTAATTAAATTACACTACGCAACAAAAAAAAATTGTTTGTGTCCTAGACCTAAAAAGTATTTTTTTGAGTGTGTGTTATAGAGTGTGGCAAACTGTTATATAAAATCAAAATCCAAAATTTTTGTATGGCAAAATTTTTTTTTTTAATTTTTTTTTACTAAAAATAGAAGTATCGTCGAAGGTACCCTTAGTATTTGCACTATAATTTTGGAGTTAAATTGAAGCTATTAATGTGGGCTACCAATGTTGGAAATATCTCTTTCACTTAAAACCAGTGGTTTAGTAACAGCCATTAAACAAATTAGAAAAAGTAGATTTTTTCAAAAAAAATAAAAATTTCTTAGGACGAAAAAAATATAAAACATAGAAAAAAAATATTTTATTTTATTTTTAAAGGTTTGCTTCCTAGCGAAGAAAATAATGCCTTTATGAAAAAATCTATTGATAAATGTAGAAATTGTAGCCCTTTTGGTAGAGGTAAGAGAATTTCAAAAAATATTTTTTTTTTTTAAGTTTCTGTTTAAATAGAGATTTTATTTGTTACTTTTATTTATATTATGTACATTTGAGTTTATTTACATGTACAAGTTTCATTAGAAGTAATTGTGAGCTCTTTGTTGACGTTTGTAGATTTCGGAATCGGTTTCTCTAATGAGGAACCAAATATAATCTCCCATCATTCTTTCATCCCAGTGCCCTTGGTAACGCCGCTCGATGGACTTCATTTCTTGGTGAAACCTTTCCCCATGTTCGTCGCTAACGTCGCCAAGATTCTCGGGAAAAAGGTTAAAATGAGAATGCAACAAATGAATTTTGAGGGACATATTTAAACCTGTTGGAATACATAAAGCGAAAAATAGGTAAGAAGAATGCATACATATGTGTTATATACATAAATATAGAAAAATATATTTCTTACCAATTTTGTTCATAATTTTTTAACAAATCATTAATCATTGTTTCATATTGCGGGCTTTTATTGGATCCAAGGAAATTTGAAACTACCAGCTCAAAGGACCTCCATGCTGCAATTTCATCCGACGTCAAATATGATTCGAAATTTACATCTTTCATCAGTTAGGCCCACCAAAAACGCCTTCTTCGATTTTTTGAAAAGAAAGACTTTTAAATAAACTTTTTAATATGATTGCCAAAATATGGTAATGTTTCATCCGAGATGCAAGTAGTTCTGCCTTGCCTTTGGTCAGTTCCAAATCTCTCACTAGATCATTGAGTTGAAACTGTGTTAAAAGCGATGACTTCTGACTCAAACTTGAATCGTTCAGAGTTGAGTACTCAGTTGAACTTGCTGATGTTTCCGTAATTAGGCTGTTAGCTATACTTGGACCCTTGGGAATTGGTATTGTTTACGAATGTGCAACTGGCAAAGTGACTGATTTTACTTCAGCGTAATTCCAGCGAATGCTCCTTCCTACTCCAATCTGTTTACTTAGACAAAAATAGCAGTCCGTATCGTGAATGAATGGTTGTCTCCAAATCGTTGGCATTCCAAATTGCACGTGATGTCTAAAATTAAAACGTTTTATTCCACAACACATTGTAATAATCGTACATTAATTGTAAAGTACTTACCGCATGTTTCCACTACTCCATCGAGTAAGATTTACATGACACGAATTACACAAGATACTAGGTGTCCACGGTTCGTTCATATTTTCAACTCGTATACCAAAATATTGGGCATATATTTCTTCTATTATTTTACTAAACTCACGTCGATTTTTTTAATTACATATTTTCCGCAGATGTTTTTTTTCTTCTTCTATCATTATAACAATTAATAATATTTATATGTATTAATCATGGTTTGAGATAAAACTAAAAGTATTGCAACAAGTAAGTTATTTTTTTTTCTTTCAAATAATATACAGTTTCTCATAAGTTGAAATCTATTAAAGGAAAAGATAGGAAAAACCTTATGAAATTTCATAAAATATATATGATTTTTATATTTATTGCAAATATAAACAAGTCTTAGCAATCTATAGTTCGATGATCTGTTTCGGCATTCAAAATTCTCTGTTAAGTTATGAATAAACTTGATAATCATGTCCTCCTGGTAGCGTTGGTGTAGAAGGCGAGTTGGATATCGCCTATGTAGCCCAAAAATTATTTTTAAGTTTTTGTTTTGGATAATTTGCAATTTTTTAATGTGAGTTTTCGCACATCTACTTGACCACACCTGACATCCATACGTCATAATTGGACGAATACACATCTTATAGAGCAGTAACTTGTTTTTTGTATCTAGTTTAGATTTTCGATTTAAAAGCGGATATAGGGCTCGACCACATTTAATAGCCTTGACGGATGCATATATAACGTGTTCCTTAAAAGTTAGATGTTTATCTAATATTATGCCAAGGTATTTTACTGATTTTTTGAGATCAATTACATTGCCAGATATGTTAAGTGAGCTGCTGGGATTTCGTTTTGCTGATTTATTGAATGGAAAAATTATCGCCTGCGTTTTGCCTTCATTTATTTTTATTTTCCATCTTTCAAAGTATTTTAATATGCAATAGTGATAGTCTCATTCGTTTTATAATTGCATTTGAAACTTTCCCACATGTTATTATTGCTGTATCATCAGCATAAAGAGCAGCTGTTTGATTTTGAAGTAATTTAAAATCAGACGTATATATTGAATAAAGAATAGGTGATAATACAGATCAGCAACAAATTTTCCAGTCATGGTGTTCATATTTTATGTATTTTATCAATTTAGCCATTGTTTCGTATGATTCTTTAGTGTTGACATAATGAGCAATGGGAATCGACGGTTTCTGATTTCCGTTGTGCAAAAGTACTGCTTTCAAACTTTCTTTACTGTGTCAATTCCTTTGAATTGTATGTTTGATTAAGTTCCTCGGACAATCCGGGAATGTCCTTGCAAAAGCATCTGTTATCCACAGTTGTATAAAACTGAGGATAATGTGTTTACTTAGACAAAAATAGCAGTCCGTATCGTGAACGAATGGTTGTCTCCAAATCATTGGCATTCCAAATTGCACGTGATGTCTAAAATAAAAACGTTTTATTCCACAAAACATTGTAATACATTAATTGTAAAGTACTTACCGCATGCTTCCACTAGTCCATCGAGTAAGATTTACATGGTACGAATTACACAAAATACTAGGTGCCCACGGTTCGTTCATACATTTAACTCGTATTCCAAAATATTATACATATATTTCTTCTATTATTTTACTGAACGCACGTCGATTCTTTTAATTACATATTTTCCGCAGATGTAGCAGAAATTGTCGGTATCATTTACACATTGAAAAGTTCTTTGCCTTTTACTCATACTTCGAAATATAACTTTATAATATTTTCAGAAAATCGAGTTATCTCTTTAAGGCGCTGAATTACACTAATTTATTAACAAGAAATTTCATTCATAAATTCCAGGTTTAAGGTTCATAAGTTGCAGTACCTGGAGCTGACATATAGTTTGTTTCGAACGTAGAAACCCAATACATATACAGCCTGTTTCTGTAACTTAAAAATTTGCTTTTGTTCGCCTGCCAGACGACAAACAGCTGATTTGGGTTTCACTAACCACAATCACAACGACAAGTCGCACAAAAATGAACTCGTGCGAAAACGTAATCATTTCAGTGTAAATTTTGGTTTCTCTATCTCTCTTTGCTGTCATCTGGGCGAACACAACTGTCAGATCGAGTCACTTTATTTTATTTGTCGACTGATAGGAACAATGACAAAAAATCGGTATTAAAAGCAACAAATAGGTAGATATCAATATAATTATGGTAACAAAATTAAATATTAATAAAATTGTATACATGTGTATACATATTTAAGCATAAAGAAGTCAACATTGGCAGCTCGCTGAGATGGAAAAAATTCATCAGTGCACAATGAGAGAGGCGGGAGAGAGAGAGAGAGAGAGAGAAAGAAATGAGAGTGTTGCATCAGCTCAACTGACCCACCCAGGGTTGATTTTTGGCCACCGCTAGTGTAATGGATACAGAGGTGTATTTTCTAAGGTCGACCATACAAAAAAGTGTGCCTTTTTAGACCGGAAGTTGTGAAATTATTGATCTGGCAATTACATTATTTTCTATTTGGTAGATTGCTAACGTCATTGATGTAAGGCCAGGCGAACGAACGAACGAACCTTAGAGAAACCAAATTCCTGAAGAAAGTGAGTGACTGGTTTTCGTTCGCAGAAACTTTCGTTGAAAATACAGAAACAGGCCGATAATTTTACTACCTGTATATACGACTGGGATGTCCATTATATTGTTGAATGACCCTCTACCTCACCGGTTCTCATCCAATATAGCTCTCACATTGCATATAATAATTTTTGGAGGGATACGAACGGCCATAAACCTCGTTCTCTCTATAATTTTATAATGTCATCAATCCTCATAAAATAAAATGCAAGTGCAATGTCTCTTATATGGCGAATTCAATATAAGCAAAAATATCATTTTAAAACAAAAAATATGAAACAAGATTTTTTGAATTTCCCTAACATTTACAAAATGGCTCATAACTTTTACATCTATCCATAGATTTTTTTAAATTGACAGTGTTCCCTTCGTTAGCATTCTGGCTTTTTAAAATTGTGATAAAAGAATTTTGTAGATTTTTTTCTATTTTTTATGTTTTTTTTTTTTGAACGAGGAAAAAGTGTTTTTTTAAAAAAAAAATATTTTTTCTCATATTTTTGATAACTGTTACTAAACCAAAGATTCTACGTGAAAGCAGCATATGTAGCCCTCATAATTCCCTTTAATTGGAGCCATAACACGGCGTAATCAGGCTTATCCTTGAAAAATTATGGTCCAAATACTGAATGTACTTTCCATGAAAAATATATTTCTTACCAATTTTGTTCATAATTTTTTAACAAATCATTAATCATTGTTTCATATTGCGGGCTTTTATTGGATCCAAGGAAATTTGAAACTACCAGCTCAAAGGACCTCCATGCTGCAATTTCATCCGACGTCAAATATGATTCGAAATTTACATCTTTCATCAGTTAGGCCCACCAAAAACGCCTTCTTCGATTTTTTGAAAAGAAAGACTTTTAAATAAACTTTTTAATATGATTGCCAAAATATGGTAATGTTTCATCCGAGATGCAAGTAGTTCTGCCTTGCCTTTGGTCAGTTCCAAATCTCTCACTAGATCATTGAGTTGAAACTGTGTTAAAAGCGATGACTTCTGACTCAAACTTGAATCGTTCAGAGTTGAGTACTCAGTTGAACTTGCTGATGTTTCCGTAATTAGGCTGTTAGCTATACTTGGACCCTTGGGAATTGGTATTGTTTACGAATGTGCAACTGGCAAAGTGACTGATTTTACTTCAGCGTAATTCCAGCGAATGCTCCTTCCTACTCCAATCTGTTTACTTAGACAAAAATAGCAGTCCGTATCGTGAATGAATGGTTGTCTCCAAATCGTTGGCATTCCAAATTGCACGTGATGTCTAAAATTAAAACGTTTTATTCCACAACACATTGTAATAATCGTACATTAATTGTAAAGTACTTACCGCATGTTTCCACTACTCCATCGAGTAAGATTTACATGACACGAATTACACAAGATACTAGGTGTCCACGGTTCGTTCATATTTTCAACTCGTATACCAAAATATTGGGCATATATTTCTTCTATTATTTTACTAAACTCACGTCGATTTTTTTAATTACATATTTTCCGCAGATGTTTTTTTTTTTTTTTTTATTAAAATTCTTCTATCATTATAACAATTAATAATATTTATATGTATTAATCATGGTTTGAGATAAAACTAAAAGTATTGCAACAAGTAAGTTATTTTTTTTTTCTTTCAAATAATATACAGTTTCTCATAAGTTGAAATCTATTAAAGGAAAAGATAGGAAAAACCTTATGAAATTTCATAAAATATATATGATTTTTATATTTATTGCAAATATAAACAAGTCTTAGCAATCTATAGTTCGATGATCTGTTTCGGCATTCAAAATTCTCTGTTAAGTTATGAATAAACTTGATAATCATGTCCTCCTGGTAGCGTTGGTGTAGAAGGCGAGTTGGATATCGCCTATGTAGCCCAAAAATTATTTTTAAGTTTTTGTTTTGGATAATTTGCAATTTTTTAATGTGAGTTTTCGCACATCTACTTGACCACACCTGACATCCATACGTCATAATTGGACGAATACACATCTTATAGAGCAGTAACTTGTTTTTTGTATCTAGTTTAGATTTTCGATTTAAAAGCGGATATAGGGCTCGACCACATTTAATAGCCTTGACGGATGCATATATAACGTGTTCCTTAAAAGTTAGATGTTTATCTAATATTATGCCAAGGTATTTTACTGATTTTTTGAGATCAATTACATTGCCAGATATGTTAAGTGAGCTGCTGGGATTTCGTTTTGCTGATTTATTGAATGGAAAAATTATCGCCTGCGTTTTGCCTTCATTTATTTTTATTTTCCATCTTTCAAAGTATTTTAATATGCAATAGTGATAGTCTCATTCGTTTTATAATTGCATTTGAAACTTTCCCACATGTTATTATTGCTGTATCATCAGCATAAAGAGCAGCTGTTTGATTTTGAAGTAATTTAAAATCAGACGTATATATTGAATAAAGAATAGGTGATAATACAGATCAGCAACAAATTTTCCAGTCATGGTGTTCATATTTTATGTATTTTATCAATTTAGCCATTGTTTCGTATGATTCTTTAGTGTTGACATAATGAGCAATGGGAATCGACGGTTTCTGATTTCCGTTGTGCAAAAGTACTGCTTTCAAACTTTCTTTACTGTGTCAATTCCTTTGAATTGTATGTTTGATTAAGTTCCTCGGACAATCCGGGAATGTCCTTGCAAAAGCATCTGTTATCCACAGTTGTATAAAACTGAGGATAATGTGTTTACTTAGACAAAAATAGCAGTCCGTATCGTGAACGAATGGTTGTCTCCAAATCATTGGCATTCCAAATTGCACGTGATGTCTAAAATAAAAACGTTTTATTCCACAAAACATTGTAATACATTAATTGTAAAGTACTTACCGCATGCTTCCACTAGTCCATCGAGTAAGATTTACATGGTACGAATTACACAAAATACTAGGTGCCCACGGTTCGTTCATACATTTAACTCGTATTCCAAAATATTATACATATATTTCTTCTATTATTTTACTGAACGCACGTCGATTCTTTTAATTACATATTTTCCGCAGATGTAGCAGAAATTGTCGGTATCATTTACACATTGAAAAGTTCTTTGCCTTTTACTCATACTTCGAAATATAACTTTATAATATTTTCAGAAAATCGAGTTATCTCTTTAAGGCGCTGAATTACACTAATTTATTAACAAGAAATTTCATTCATAAATTCCAGGTTTAAGGTTCATAAGTTGCAGTACCTGGAGCTGACATATAGTTTGTTTCGAACGTAGAAACCCAATACATATAATTTTACTACCTGTATATACGACTGGGATGTCCATTATATTGTTGAATGACCCTCTACCTCACCGGTTCTCATCCAATATAGCTCTCACATTGCATATAATAATTTTTGGAGGGATACGAACGGCCATAAACCTCGTTCTCTCTATAATTTTATAATGTCATCAATCCTCATAAAATAAAATGCAAGTGCAATGTCTCTTATATGACTCTCTCACATATGGCGAATTCAATATAAGCAAAAATATCATTTTAAAACAAAAAATATGAAACAAGATTTTTTGAATTTCCCTAACATTTACAAAATGGCTCATAACTTTTACATCTATCCATAGATTTTTTTAAATTGACAGTGTTCCCTTCGTTAGCATTCTGGCTTTTTAAAATTGTGATAAAAGAATTTTGTAGATTTTTTTCTATTTTTTATGTTTTTTTTTTTTGAACGAGGAAAAAGTGTTTTTTTAAAAAAAAAATATTTTTTCTCATATTTTTGATAACTGTTACTAAACCAAAGATTCTACGTGAAAGCAGCATATGTAGCCCTCATAATTCCCTTTAATTGGAGCCATAACACGGCGTAATCAGGCTTATCCTTGAAAAATTATGGTCCAAATACTGAATGTACTTTCCATGAAAGCTGGAATTAAAAAAAAAATTTAAAAAAAATAATTACCGTAAAAAAATGTTTTTAATATTTTTTCGTGTTTGTGACACCTAATTGCACCAGAAACTGTTATCCGCATCCTTTGGACAAAAATTTTGTTGCGTAGTGTTATTATCAATTTAAATTGCATTTAATAACTTTAAAGTATGTACTGTTATTGAAGTTTTAAGCTATTAACTTTTGGTGTAAAATAGTCCATTTGTGGGGTGGGTACCAAAAGGGCGTGCCGATAACGGCCACTTTCTCTAGACTCTAGGTACTATAAAAGCATTGCACTGTACGAAATTTCAAGTATTTGTATGCACTGGTATTAAAGTTAAAACTTTTAACTTTTGATGCAGAAAGGTCCATTTGTGTGGGAGGTACCAAAAGAGGCGTGCCAATAACGCCCGTTTTTCTCTGGACTTTATGTACTATAAAAGCTTTACACTGTACACAATTTTAAGCATTAGTACGCACTGGTATTAAAGATATAAGCTGGTAACTTTTGGTACAAAATGGTCCATTTGTGTGGGAGGTACCAAAAGGAGCGTGGCAACCATGCCCATTTTTCACTGTATTGTAGGTACTATTAAGCCATTACACTGTACAATATTTCAGGTCGTTGTATGCACTGGTAATAAAGTTATAAGCTGGTAACTTTTTGTACAGAATCGTCCATTTGTGTGGGAGGTACCAAAAGGAACGTGGCAATAATGCTCAGTTTTCACTGTAATGTAGGTAACTTTTTTGCTACTAGTTTTAATGGTTAAAATGTGTTTCTTGATCCAAAAAGTAAATCAAAGACTAAAAATTGAACCGTTGCAACGGTTCAATTTTTAGTCTTTGATTTACAGCGCGTTGTTTACTTTAAATGTTTATGTCTATAATGTAGCATATGATGACAGAAATAATTTAGTAAAAGTAAGTCAAAGCCTATACTATCTGGAAAATTTGACTGGTATCAAGTCCATTTACTAATTAGAAAAAAAGCTTGAAGTATTTCGCTACCACTCATCACTCGAATACCATAGAAGCAGCTGAAATGAGATCTAAGTAGATAAGCAAGCCACGAAAAACAATTACAAATTCATGAAAAGCAGTTCGTAAACGCAAATAGAAAGCATTTGGAAGCAATAGTTCAAACAGTCGTCCTTTGTGGTCGACAAGGCTTAGTGAAAGTTGTGATACTGGCAGAATCAGTAGAAATGAAACTATTCAAAATGCTGGCAATTTTAGAGCTTTGCTAATGTATCGGGCGATAACGGATTCAAATTTGAATAGTCACTTGACAAATTCACCACGTTGCGCAATGTGTATAAGCAATCGTGTTCAAAATGAAATTAATAGTATATGCCAAGCTTTGTACACACGATGGTCAGATCTAACAATATTGTCAGGAAAATGGTGGAAAAATTCAACCCTGTGCTCTTACAACCGAGTGAACATACAATTTTTTTCTTGCAGCGTTGACAGAAAATGTATTGTTATGTTATTGTAAAGATGTGTCCAACATTTTTGTTCGGGGTATCATAACTTACAGTTTAAGTTAAACATTAATTTTCGGAAGTAAATTTTTTCTCAAAAACACACAGGGTAGACACTATAGTTTTGTCTTTGAATAATTCTTATTGAAAAAATTACCTAAGTATTTTTTAATGTTAATGGGTCAGAATATTTAATATCGACCTATGTAGTTTTTTTTGGCTAAAATGTTTATAAGCAGTTACAAATAGGTAAAATAAGATCTCGCTACCACTTTTTTTAAATGATTATGTAGGCCGTTTTAATTTTTGAAAAAATTTTTGTTTTTGTGTTTTACGAAATTTGTAATTGCTCCGAACGGCTGCACCGATTTTTGCAAAGTTTACTTCGTTTTAATGAGGCCACAATGTGCCATTTTTGTAGATTTTTTTTTTAAATTTTTTTACTATAGTTTTGTTTGAAAAAACCTTTGTAGAAAAAATTGCTCCACCTCAATTTTCTTCAAATTTTCACAGAATATTCGTCGCACTCTCACAAATCCCTGTCTGACATAGGGGGCCCAAATATAAAACATAACTTCTCTAACACCTCTTCATCTACCATGCCAAGTTTGGTCGCAATCGGTTGTTTGGTTAAGAAAGGGTCGAATTATATCTCCTTTTTGAATTCGTACCACTGTGCAGTGTTTTGCAAAAACAGACAATAATTGTCGGACTAGTCTTGGAATTTCGTCCATAACTTTTACAAATATTGAGTCTCACAAAATGTTCTTACTATTCTGGACTTGTGAGAGTTCGACGAATATTCTGCGAAAATTTGAATCGAAGGGGAGCAACTTTTTCTACTAAGGTTTTAAAAAAAAAAAACTTTCGTAAAAAAATTTTATAAAAAATTTAAAAAAAATTACAAAAGATGGGGCATTTTGTCCACTTTAAAACAAAGTTCAGCCGTTCGAGAGCAATTACAAATTTCGTAAAACACAAAAATTCACTTTTTTAATTTTTTCAAAAAAAATTTTCCAAGAAAGAAAAAAATAAACTACAAAGTCGATATTAAATAATCTGACCCTAATGTAAATGTCAGCCATTGATTTTAATAAAAAAAAATTGGGTACCATATGTGAAAACCCCCCCAAAACAAAATCCTGCGCAAAATATTATATTTAACATTGAACCATGGCCCAATGTTAAATATAATATTTAATGATTTATGTTATTTATAACTTAATGTTTATAATTTATTGTCAATTAATATTTTTATGGATTATCATTTTTTGTCCCTGAAGGTTTGCGTCATTCCCTGTCAAATCTTATACATATTCCGTAAAATTCAAATTTCCAAACCATTCTGGATTTCTAATAATTAAAATTATAATGAGTATTAAATCTAGTACATATATTTGTGGTGGGTTTTGCGCCAACATTACAAATAAAAATATGTAAGTCCAGCTTTGTCTTCTTGTCGTCATTCCCCTCTAATAAAATGGCGGGGAATGACATGCTTAGTTATTGAGTTATCGGACAATAAGGTATGAAAAAAGTTTTTTCCCCTGCCTCTCTCCTACATACTTTGACACTTGTTTGGAAAAAATTGCATCGTGTGATTCAGGACTTAACTTGTTTTTGTAAAAGTACCTGTATCACTAATTTTCATACGATAGTCTACATCACTGTTTGTCAAGTGTCCTTTTTCAGGTGTCGTAGGCGTACGATGTCTGTCAAAGTGCTGTGTGTACAGAAAAGCTTTGTTCCTTTACCTACTACAAGTTACTAGTTTCACAATTTTTACCAGTTTTACTTTAATAGTATACAAATTACTACTTTTATACTAGTTTTTACTCCACAAATTTTTCCGAGTAAAAGTAGTAGCTTTCAAAATACATTGAAAGTAATATAACAGAAACTTCAAATAGAAGAAATTTGTCTGTGCTTGCTATTTTTACCAGATTTCCGTTCCCGTACATTTGTAAAACATCCCAGCAAAAAAAGAGCATCCAAAGAAGCAATAAAAATCCTCAACTTATGATCCGGAAGTTGTTCTAATTTGGATTTTCACCAATGAATTTAACAAGGAGTTGTCGCGCCGGGGAAGTACTTCTTTGTCACCACTTTTGCACAACTCTTTTAAAGCACTGTAAGATTTGCTTTTTTGGTGTTGTATCTATTTGATGAATGTATGTCGTTCTTATTAACATCTTTGGGTCCAGAGATTTCACATTTTAAAGGAATACAAATGTTGACATAGGGAAGGGAACGTATAAATAATATACTATTGGCCAAAGAGATCAACGATCATATATATGTATGTATGTTTAGGACATTTGAAGATGTCTGTAATCTGTATGGTGTAGATGGCTCTTGAAAAGTGTGACCCCATAGTGTAAGTAACATTCTCACAAAAAAAAAAGTTTTCCGTAGCCCCTGTTCAGAGAGTAGTAAAGTACAACAGTGTGGTACAGTATGTATGGTATGGTATATTTAATTACCATAATTTCTTTTAAAATTATTTAATTATAACCTACACCACACTGTGGTACAATTTATTATGATTTTATGCATTTGTTTCTAACACCAAAAATGAGAAGAGATATATAGAACCATCGTTTATTATACCGATCGACTTAGAATCACTTTCTGCACCGATTTAGCTATGTCAGTTTGTGCATGCATTCTTGTAATCTATGTGCAGGTCACAAATATAGTCCGATCTCAAAGAAATTTTATCCGAAAGATAGTCCGAATTTCTTTCGTCTACGGCGAACGATCAAAAATCTTTGAACTATTTGAATATCAGTTTAGAACCAGATATCGTAATATATATGAATGTACCTTCGATTTAGCTTATACCCTCTATAGAAGATATAATTTCCTTTCGATGTTCATGAAATTTGGTAAAGAGTGTCTTATTTTAACAGTTAATATCTGTGTGAACAATATCGGTTCAAATGTGTTTTCATGTTTTACATCAGAGCATTATTAAATTTGGCAGAGATTAGTTTATAGAATCACGAACACTGCGAAATTTGATAAAAAAAATGGATACACTTCAGATAAGGTCCAAATTTAAATACAGACCCATATAGAATTTTGCATCTAAAATAGGTGTCAAACACGATTTACAAAAATCAAAACAGCAACAAGAGAGCAACTACAAAGGTTAATAGATGAATACAGTACGTTCTGTCTAATACAATGTGAGTGACGCCTTTTGTTCTTTATCAAAAACGAGCACTTGATGTTACGTCTTTTTTTCTTGAATAAAATCGTGATTTTTTGACGAAAAGCGAATTTTAATTTTTTGAGGGTTACGCTCTTGGGCATTTCTGGTGACGCTATATTAACATTTTTGGAAAGTGTAAAGTGTTGTTAATAAATTCAGTTTTTATCGCAATCCAATGTACTACAATTGCAAAATTTAACATATTTCGAAGAAAATCAGCATTCTTTGAAATGACTTTATATTATTTTAATCGGCTATGAAAAAGTCGACTTGTAGGTCCGATTTATCGACCTAGTCGACTGAAACGAAATTTAATTGATGAAAAAGTCGACTAGCTTCCAGAACGATTCACTAATTCTGATATAGCCGCCATATAAATATTTCTTCCCTTTAGCACTATAGACGCAGTATTTTACATATATACAGGGTTGCCCATATTCGACGGACCCATCTGGCAACGCCATAACTTTTGACAGAGATGTCAGATCGCTTAATGACATACCGCGTTTGAAGCGTCAGTCCAAGCAGATTTTTACCATGGAACAATACACGCCACGCGAGCGCTCTGAAATAGTTGAAATTTACATTCAACAGAAGAAGTCAATTGTGAAAACTCAACAATTATCAATTATCATGTCCGATGAAGCCCATTTCACATTGAATGGGACCGTAAATAAGCAAAATTGCCGTATTTACGCCACTGAAAATCCTCAGGAGATTCAAGAATTGCCTCTTCATGACGAAAAAGTCACAGTTTGGTGCGGCGTTAGTGCGAAAACGGTCATTGGGCCGTTTTTCTTCCAAAACGAAAATGGCCATGCTGTTACCATCAACCAGGAGCGTTATCGCGACATGATGACCAATTTTGTGATGCCAATTATTCGTCGAAAGCGTATGAGGCAGTTCTGGTTTCAACAAGACGGCGCTCCACCGCACACAAGTCGCATAACAATCGATTTTCTGAAGAATTTGTTTCCGGGCCGTTTGATGTCGAAAAGTGGTGATTTGGACTGGCCACCGCGTTCGCCCGATTTGACGCCGCCTGACTTCTTCTTGTGGGGATATTTGAAGTCAAAGGTTTACGTTAACAAGCCAATGACCGTAGAAGAGCTCAAGGACAACATTCGTGAAGAAATAGCCGCTATTCCGGCCGAAATGTTGGCGAAAACGATGGAAAATACTGCAAAAAGGGCACAATACGCCATCAACGCCAGAGGCGGCCATTTGAGAGATATCATATTCAAAAATTGATGTAAACAAATCTACTTGGAACAAATTAAATGATTAAGATTGCCAACCGCCAAATTTTTATTTTTTTCTTTGATTTTTTTTTAAAAAAACATGGGTCCGTCGAATATGGGCAACCCTGTATCATAGCCCTCATACATATGTTCCTTCCGATCTGGACTTTTATCACTTCACAAGATTCATTTTACATCCAATCGTTTTAAAATTAAGCATTCTTGGGTTAATAATTTATATTCCGAAATTACATTTTGGTTAGTTATTTAGAAGAACTTCATTAAATGCCGAAAAAATGTTCATACTTATGAATTGGAAGTACTTATAATGTTATTCTTTTGGAAGTACTTCTTTTATTTTTTGCTGGGATGTTTACTCAGAGAAAATTTTTAAGTATTTCCCTTTTGCTTGTTTTACTATTAAAAAAGTAAAGGAACAAATCTAAAATAATTAGTTTACAGACGTCGTACGTTTTCACTAGTATATAAGAGCACTAACATTTAAAGAGCTGGCGTTGGAGCACTATGTACGTTTATGGTGTTTTCGTTTCTAAAAAAAGTTGTTGACTTGTCAGAGAGATGGATATTAATAATGTCGCCTACACCCTCTTGTACTGCTGAATTTTTTATGGTCTGAATCGAAAACAAAAATGCAAAAAATAGCCTTTTAACTCACTAAAAGCATCTGTCCAAACTTCATTAGAAACAACCACGCACGTACAGACTCGGGACATTAGCTCGGCGCTGAAAAAACATCTGTTTTGTAGGGTAGCGTCCACCCCTTCGATTAAATATAGGGCTGAAATGTTGCATTTTTGCACCTTGCAAGTGCGACATTTTTTAAAAAGAAAACGAAACCCTATCACAGTGCACCATTTTGACGTTGTGCATTTGTTTGTAACGCCTAAAAAGAGATGAGATAGACCGGCCGATCGGCATAGAATCACTTTTTGTCGATTTAGCCATGTCCGTCTGTCCATGTATTCTTGTGAACAAAGTGCAGGTCGCAAATAGAATGTTATCTTTACGAAAATTGGTACAGAAGCATCTCTTAGGCTAGGGACCCTATTTAAAATGGGGCACATCGGTCCATGTTTTGATATAGCCCCGATATAAAGATCCCTTACGGTTTAATTTCTTGACGCTCTTAGGGACGCATTTTATGAAGAAAGCTGTCAGTACTACAGCTTTAGAAGGCAAGTAACTGAAGACCGCCCAATATATGCGATTACCGATCTCCAGACTAGCAGCTATTTTGTCTTTACCACTTCAATTAGTCAGGAGAAGGATACATATCTTTCATGGCCAAAAATGCAGGTTCTTGGAGTGCCTTCACTGTTCAGCAAACACAGTTTAAAGTTGGGTATCCTGATACCGCACACCATTCCTCCTACTACCTGCGTAGGGCTCATGTATCAGGACGATGTCTACAGCACCTGTGGACAGGCGAAGCAATACAGCCACTGCTGCATTAGCGTGATGGTGGTAAATCTGTATAATTCTTACCGTCATTGGTAATCGACAGATTAACATCCACCACGACAAGCCATCTTCGTCCGTATCATCGTCCATGTCCCCGCCAGATGCGTCAAAGTCTCCGGAGACTCCCCTCAATTTGGAAGTATTGCTTTCGTCCTTAGAGAAGGACGTTACAAGGTTACACTTGCACGTTGTATATGGTAGCTGGATTCAATGTTAAGGATCAAATTGGCATGCCGTTTTTCTACCATTCGCCGTACCCAATTGCTAATTTTCCAATTATTGGTCGGCAGGAAAAGGTCAGCCGAGTTGGAGGGCCCTTCTGTAACTCAGGTGATGGCTCTAGGGTGACTAGGGATGTTGATTTTTTCGACAACATCCAAATGTGCGCCCGGCCACACCTCACCCGCTCAACTCTGAGCAGCATCGTTTCAAATTGGTGGTTTTCCCGGCATTTCTCTACGGACATCGAGGTAATGAGCCATAATGGCTGATTGCACATGGCTCCACTTGTCCTTAAGAATGGAGCCATCCACACTACTTCTGCCTATAACAATCATTACTAGACTCTCCTTTGCCACTTCATTGAAGGACTTGGTGAGTGTCCTGTTGATGGTGACATTAGGGCCTGTTGAATTAGCCGTTAACACAGCTGAATTTGTGGCTCTTTCATCCGACCCATTGGCTTTAGAAGCAGCTATGACGCCCTTAGCCCAGGTAGGTTTGGTTAGGTTGAAGAGAGGAGTCGTTTAAACGTATCAAGTCCAAGGACATAAACATAACCCAGTGGTTCGGCCTGTTGTGCGCTCCTTATTTATGATCTTTTTATACCTCACGAGTTACAGCAAATCGGTACAAGACACGAATTTTCTCAGTATCTTCCAGTCATATCCTCTGAGATGAGTCAAATCTGGTAATATGTCAGACCCGAAATGTTAGGATCTTGCATGTGTGAAAGCCGGGCAGTGACACAGAAAATGTTCCATCGTTTCGATGTTTCCCCTGCATGCCCTGCATTCGTCGTTTCCTGCTAGTCCTATGCGATGAAGATGTGCTTGTAAGCTTGAGTGTCCCGTTAGAATACTCATCATCTTACTAATATCTATCTTGTTTAGTTTCAGAAGACATATTGTTTTCTTTTCATTTGGGTCACCCCACAGTATCTTTGCAGTTGCCCCTACTGTTGCGCTATTCCACACAGTTTAGTGAGCCATCACTGCCCAGTGATTCAACTCATTTTTCGTGGCTTCGAAAGGTTTCCAAGTTTATTACTCGAAGTTCTCTGCCCTTTGAAGCCCAGCTGGGCTGAGTAATCATTTATCGTTCTTTTACAGTCCAACACAGTTCCGATCAACCCATCCGTGTAGCAGCTGGTTCCCACTGGCACATGGGCCAAAGTTCCATTTTCCAGGATCGTCTGTCTGACACAAACGTATCACAAGTGCCTCGGTAATCTACTTCAAATTGATATCAATGTCTTCTGCACATAGATAATCGCGTGTAGGCTGCCTAATCGATTTCTAAGTAGATTTCCGAAATTAGTCCAGTCGGTCTTAGCCTTATTACGGAAACTTGTAAGGTTTGGCGGTGGCCGTGCAATTTTAAACCTTATATAACGATGGTCCTAATAGGAGTGTTCATCCGAAACCCTCATGGATCTCATCAATACGATTTTCTGAACATATCGTCATATCTAATACTTCTTCCCTAATATTGTTAACAAAGGTTGCAGTGTTTCCTATGTTAAGAGTTATTAGGTCATTTGTACATATTCAAAAATTCTATAAGGGCGTGTCCCCTTTTATGGGTGTTAGTACTACCCCAAGCGATATGATGGGAGTTGGCGTCACACCCAGCTAATAACTCATTACTTGTGTGTTTGAATTCCTTCACCAGACGTAGTAATTCCGACGTAGGTGGCAATGTCGGCGCATCGAATGGCAGATATATTGACACCAGGTACATATTTCCATTACCTTGCCTCAGCACCGTTGCGTCCGATGTTGACAACCCTGAAGAGAAAATATAACATAAGTTTGTATGGCACAAAATACAAGTCCTTTGACGAGTAACTGTGTTAGCGTTCACTACCTATTACACCATCTTCCAGTCGACAATTTTGGGAGGCGGTGTTATTTTTTGTCGCACCGTCATTGTTTTGAATCGTTTTGTGGCTCTTTTTATTTTGATCACCACCTTTTGCTAGGAACTTCCTGCAAAAGTGGCGGTACTATTTGTGAACTGGGGGTGTTATTGACTACTTCCACATCAGTTTTTGGCAGTGTCTAACTTGTCTCCATCCCTTCACTACCAGTGTTTACCTCTTCAGACAGTATATTTGGACTCTATTCATCTGTCCTGCCAATCGGGACCTTTCCAATTTTGAAAAAGACTGTCCAGATCAAGAGGTACGCCATGCCCTTCGCCATGACAAGATTGTTCATGGATTCTGGGTCTAAGCCCAACACGAGGAGAGTACCCTCGGTATCATCCCTCCTATAGAATACTTCCCACTTTCTCGCGGAAAGTTTTGAATTCTGTTTGCCAATGATGTCGAGTATGTACTCTGATGAAAACTTACTGGGACATCCCTTAACAGATAGGGTCGTTTTTATGAGTTCAGGAATGTCGCTTTTCATTACCAATTTTAGCTTCGCGCCGTCCCAAGGTGAGGGGAACCTATCCACAAGTTTTACGAGGACACCAGCGCAGCGTTGTGATGCCTTAGCATCAAAACACCCCTCTCAAACTTGCAACTCATTACCTCGATTGGTGATTCATCCTTAGATTCGAGGACGTACGCTACCCTCGTATAGACCAAATCTTCGAAGTTACTCGTTTGGTCTTCTGGGATTCTGCCAGATGCACTACTGCTATCAATTATGGCATAGCATAGATCGTCACGAAAATGTTGTTTAGCTATACTAGAATAAGATGGTGGCTTCTTACCCTTCTTTATGGCCAATTGATTTTTCCGTGTCTGTAGAGTCTTTTTGTTTAAAGCCTCATCCTTAACGGATGATTTGGTTGACTTGACCTGCGTTACTGGATCAACTTTACCGCCCACGATAGAAGGACCCCCACTAGAGAATTTTGGGCAATTGAGAATCCACGAGTGCTTGTTGAAAAGCCTATGCATACACATTGAGTGACTGTTTGGTGCGGTTTATGGGCTGGTGGCGTCATCGTGCCGTATTTCTTCTTAAATTAGGTCGCCAAGCAGTTAACGTGAATAGTGTTCGCTATCCCGAACATTATTTGGAATATCCCGAGATTATAACAGACTTCTTGTGGCCAGAAATTTAGGATACTGGACCTGGACGATATGTGGTTGCAACAGGATGATGCCACTTGCCACACAGCCTACGAAACAATGGCTCTTCTGCGCGAGAAATTCAATGGCCGTGTTATCACACGTCGTGGCGATGTTAATCAAGTGATTTGACACCGTAGGCCTTCTTTTTTGGCGATATGCAAAAGACCAAATAAAATCGTTAAGTTCGGCCATGCCGAAACTTATATACCCTCAACCATGGATAGCATGTGACCTCACAAAATAACTCAAACCTAAAGAAAATAACGCCGAAAAACACAAACAAAATATAGTAGATGAGAACAGTAGGAATCACAACAAGTTAGATGCTATATATGGGAGCTATATCTAAATATGGACCGATATCGCCCATTTATTTTAAGAAGTATCTATACCAAATTTCAGCCACCTAGCTCAATTATTATAGATTGTAGCGTGATTTCAACAGACGGACGGACAGAAAATCGTCCGTCCGCCTGTTGAATTTTACGACGATTAAGAATATACTTTATGTGGTCTCAGATCAATATTTAGAGGTGTTACAAACGGAGTGACAAAATGAATATACCCCCTATCCTATGGTGGAGGGTATAAAAAGTGTACGTGGATCAATTTATTACAATAAAAAATATAAAGATAATTCTCTGAAAACTTTTTGTTTTATTTACAATTAACACCGTGCGTTTTTGTAGGTCCACCCTTTTTTAAAGCAAATGACATAAGCTTTCGTTGCGGAATGAAATTGGGCCCCAGGGAAATACACCAAAATATTTTTATGAATATGGGCCCCAAAAAATGACATATCAAACAACAACAACTTTTTTGGGGCTTAATTTAATTTTTTGTCTGCTTTTTGGGTCTTATTTTCATCTACATATTTCGGCTACTCATAAAAGATTTGCTCCACGTTGCCAACTTTTGATCCTGTCCATAGAAGAAAGTCTTAAACAGAGGCCGAAGGCAGCAGACAGTAGGCCGACCGCACAGGAAAAGATTTATAATTAGAAAATAGGTTCGTATACGTGTATTATTTAACACTCCCCAGATTTACGAAGAGAAATTTCTCAGGTTTTTTGGGTTTATTTTCATTTCATGCTGTTTTCTTGATTGGGGTGTAATTTCCTAAATCAATGTTTGTGACGAAAATTAGCCCCAAATTTGGGGGCGCACTTTCATTTACAAAAAAATCACAAAAAATATTTTTGCGAATTTTTGTACTGAAGATTGAAGAATAAGCTATCGAAAACACTTTCGGCAAAATTTTCAAAACACTATTGTGTAATAAGTTATATGGAGGGGAAATAAGAATATGAATGGATTCGTAAGAGAAATATTTGAAGTATTAGTTCGAATTCTGTCCAATTCCGGAGCCTTGTTATCCTTTGTATTTCTGAGAACTAATAACAGTTCTCTCATTTCAAAAGCGGAGTCCAAGATAAGAGTCACTAGCTAAGGCCTGTTAAAATGTTCATGGAAATATTCTATATTTAGGTTATTAGCTATTCTAGATCTTTTCTTCAATGACCTCGCTAACTTCCACTAATCTGAAGAATTTTTTACATAATTAATCTTCTCAATATCTGAGCTATTTCGTTGATAGCTTTACAAACCGACAAATTAATTGCCCTTTACAAACCGAAAAATTAATTGCAACATAGATAAATATATATGAATATTGCATTACTGTCGCCAAATTTGGCCGATAATACAATAAATTGTGAAGAGTTTTGGAATACAGACAACCCCCACTTGCACGACCAGCCTTATGAATCTTCAATGCAGCTACCCAGTACAAAATGTAATCTCGAAATGAGGTACAAAACAAAGTAATAGCTTTTTCTCCAACAATGTGGGTTTCAAATGAAGAACAAATGTCAAAATTGTTAATGCAGAGAAGAAATTGCCGAAATTGGATTTACTATTTAAATTGGCTACGTTGTAAGATATAATCTGACACACATTTTGAAAGATCTATTTTCAGCATTATCATCAGCACTTTAATATGGTGGTCGGGCAACCTTCTTTTAACTGCAATTTCACTAACATTTATTTATTTTATCAGGACCAGTTTCCCATTCAAAACATCTATCTATAAAGTACTTTGTCCGAACCTGATTCTCAGCCCTGAGTTTACTTTCTACGATATTTCTCCATCAGTTGGATATGGTATAGCTTGTCTCGGTCATTAGCTGTTGCGTCACATTGCAAATAAATGATCGCATTAACTAGTGCCTATATCAATTACTGTACTGACTTATATGTATTGTTTGTACGAGTTTAACGTACAAACAATACCTTTATTGGTTGGCAGTTTACGGATTGCAGTGACATTCACCTGCATTTGCAGCACTGTTGCACATAACATAGTGAATTCACCATTTACTTATTTTGAACTGCAAACCAGCAACAACGTTTAGAAAATTTTTCTATGCTTTCCAATTTTTGTTTTATGTCATTAAAATCGGCTTTCAATTTTATATACTTAGTGGTTGTCGTGTTATGAATAGCTTTAGGTGCTGTAGAAAAGTTTTGATGCTTCTTACTACCCGCTGATGCAGTGAGTTCTGGCGACGTTCGTTAAGTGACCGCCTATGCAGCTAAAACATGTCGATACCTTCATTCTAAAGAATACTAAGTCGACTTATCATGATTTCAGGGACATTTCATTATTAAATTCTAAATATTCCAACTTATATTCAGTTAAAATTTCAGTTATCCGTCAACCCAATTTAAAGTTATTCGGTTTGCAATATTAAGGAATTCGATAAAAATTTAAAAATGTCTGCATCTTCTGAAATACTATATTTTTGCACTTAGCATCTCTTACAATGGAGGTGTCAATATGTAGGTTATGATAGCAACCAGAGGTTAGGCTTGTTAGGATTTATTTTTGTGTTCGATTTGTCACATTATTTCAATTTGTGTTGGAGTTTATCGAACCAGAATATGATAAAGCACAACAAAGAAAACTATTAATGAACAACTAATATTTTTTTAAACTTATTATTTTTTTATTATACACAAACTTTGCGGTATGAGGCAGGTTTACAGTTTTCGAACACAACGTTTCGCTTTCCAACATTTTATAATTTGCTTATAATTAAGAGCTTCTTTTTAGTAGCATGACGATGTATTTGCCTAAATTTGTATTAGTGGAACTTCGGTACAGTCGTGGGAATGATGACATGAAAGAATTGTCGTTTATGAGTGCTGCAGTGTTTTGCCAAATTACTTTTTATTTAATTCTCCATTTGATAATTAGACCTCGGATTATTTTTTATGCAGTTTGATAGAAAAACTCTGATTAGACCAAAATTCGTTTCAAAAATAAAGGCGTCGAAAAACAGATGCATAATATTTTTATTTTGCATATTTGTGATATGCAACATATATGCAAAAAATATGAATTTTTTGCGAAATATGAATCAAATATTCGAAGTAGGAGAAGGATATGACACTACTATTTCAAAAATAATGAAAACAAGTAAAAGCGTTTAGTTCGACCTGGCCGAATCTTATATACCCTCCACCATGGATAGCATGTGAATGGCTTTGAGCACAAATAAAGTCATTTTACAAAATTACAGCCCGATTCGTTGAAATTTATGGTTTTTGTTCCGTAAAGAAGTAAAATCTAGAGGGACCCTTGTATGGTGGCTATATCAAAACATGGACCTATGGCTACCGTTGTTCGTGTGAGGTTGCGTTAACACCAGTTACCAATTTTCAGCCCGATCAGTTGACATTTGTGGTCTCTATGGCGTTAAGAAGTCCAATCGGACAGTTGCTATACATGGGGGCTATATCAAAATGTGGACCGATATAGCCCATTCTCAATTTCAAGTTACCTGCAGGTATAAGAAGTATCTATACCGAATTTCAGCCACCTAGCTTAAGTATTATAGATTGTAGCGTGATTACAACAGACGGACGGATGGATGGACGGGCATGGCTAAATCGTCTTAGAATTTTAAGACGATTGCGACTATATTTACTTTGTGTGGTCTCAGATCAATATTTAGAGGTGTTATTTCCCCCATCCTATAGTGTAGGGTATAAAAATATGGTAAATGTATGTGTATGAGAACAGTAGGAATCACACTAAGTAAGATGCTACATAGGGGGGCTATATCGAAATATGGACCGATATTGCCCATTTTCAATCCAAAGTTACCTGCAGCTATAAGAAGTATATATACCAAATTTTAGCCACCGAGCGCTAGTATCATAGATTGTAGCGTGATTACAACAGATGGACATGGCTAAATCGTCTTAGAATTTTAAGACGATTAAGAATATATATACTTTAAGGGGTCTCGGATCAATATTTAGATGTGTTACAAACGGAGTGACAAAATGAATATACCCCCATCCTATGGTGGAGGGTATAAAACTATGCGAAAATTCATAAAATATTAGAAAATTTACGCAAATCATAGACAAAAATTAACTAAATATGCCAAAAAGCACCACCCTAACTTCGACAAAGCGCGAGTGTTACAGAGCGAACAACATACGATACATGTTAGGAATGCTCCACATTCTCAATGTACCAACAACACAACGCGTAAAATTCAAGACAGATATTGACAACTGCGCAGGCAACTACTGAGGATTGATAGACAAAGCAAAGAACATGCAAAGATTCCAATACAATAAGTTGACCATTCGGCCATGCCGAATCTTATATACCCTCCACCATGGATAGCATGTGACCACACAAAATAACTCCAGTTACCAGTTACCAATTTTCAGCCCGATCAGTTGACATTTGTGGTCTCTATGGCGTTAAAAAGTCCAATCGGACAGTTGCTATACATGGGGGCTATATCAAAATGTGGACCGATATAGCCCATTCTCAATTTCAAGTTACCTGCAGGTATAAGAAGTATCTATACCGAATTTCAGCCACCTAGCTTAAGTATTATAGATTGTAGCGTGATTACAACAGACGGACGGATGGATGGACGGGCATGGCTAAATCGTCTTAGAATTTTAAGACGATTACGAATATATTTACTTTGTGTGGTCTCATATCAATATTTAGAGGTGTTATTTCCCCCATCCTATGGTGTAGGGTATAAAAATATGGTAAATGTATGTGTATGAGAACAGTAGGAATCACACTAAGTAAGATGCTACACAGGGGGGCTATATCGAAATATGGACCGATATTGACCATTTTCAATCCAAAGTTACCTGCAGCTATAAGAAGTATATATACCAAATTTTAGCCACCGAGCGCTAGTATCATAGATTGTAGCGTGATTACAACAGATGGACATGGCTAAATCGTCTTAGAATTTGAAGACGATTAAGAATATATATACTTTAAGGGGTCTCGGATCAATATTTAGATGTCTTACAAACGGAGTGACAAAATGAATATACCCCCATCCTATGGTGGAGGGTATAAAACTATGCGAAAATTCATAAAATATTAGAAAATTTACGCAAATCATAGACAAAAATTAACTAAATATGCCAAAAAGCACCACCCTAACTTCGACAAAGCGCGAGTGTTACAGAGCGAACAACAAACGATACATGTTAGGAATGCTCCACATTCTCAATGTACCAACAACAAAACGCGTAAACTTCAAGACAGATATTGACAACTGCGCAGGCAACTACTGAGGATTGATAGACAAAGCAAAGAACATGCAAAGATTCCAATACAATAAGTTGACCATTCGGCCATGCCGAATCTTATATACCCTCCACCATGGATAGCATGTGACCTCACAAAATAACTCAAACCTAAAGAAAATAACACCGAAAAAAAAACAAAAAAAATATAGTAGATATAGTAGAACAGTAGGAATCACAAGTTAGATGCTATATATGGGAGATATATCTAAATATGGACCGATATCGCCCATTTTCAATCCCAAGTTACCTGCAGCTATAAGAAGTATCTACACCAAATTAAAGCCACCTAGTTCAAGTATTATAGATTGTAGCGTGATTACAACAGACGGATGGACGGACGGACATGGCTAGATCGCCTTAAAATTTTAAGACGATTAATAACATTCGAGTATATACTTTATGGGGTCTCATATCAATATTTAGAGGTGTTACAAACGGAGTGACAAAATGAATATACTCCCCATCCTATGGTGGAGGGTATAAAAACAAACAGTGCAATATTTACAACAGAATACGATGGTAGTGATGCTACCTTAGCTTTAAGTATTACTCTCTTTTATGTTTTTTAAGTGTAAGTGCTCATTCTGAAAGATGTCTTAAATTTGTTTATCTAATCCATCTGTGATATTCATTTTAAGTTTGTAAAAGACCTCGAGCTTGAAAAATCATTTATTCAAATTGTTAGTAAAAAGGTCGAATTATATACCTAAGTATCTCTAAACATGAATTTATAGATACATAGCTCCTAAGTGAGGGGTAACGTTAATTCGTGCAAAAAAGGCATATTTTTATGACTTTTTTGTGACGAATACTTTTGATGTACCTTTGTTAAAGTATAACTTTCAAAGTTTATTGTGTAAAATTTTCATAAAAAATATAGCAACGACAGCATATATGCGGAAGCGTCTCGAAAAAAAGTTGAATTGCGGTGCCCCTCATAACTCGATACCGGATCATCAGAAATTAAAAAATAAATTTATTTAGTTAGATAACCGTTGTAGCCGGGTGACGGTTGTTAGAGTGCTGTATCTTTGTCAGTTATGCTCCGATTCACCTAAAATTTTCACAGAATATTCTGGAAAGGTTCACCATTCTGAAAAAATTAATAAAAATGCAAAAAAGTTCATAAACGTTACCCCCCCCCCCTCAGGGACGTATCTAGGGGAAGGGCCCGGGGGCTCGGGCACCCCCCCCGGAATGTTTTAAACATTGGCATAAACTACTCAAAAAAAAATAAAACACGAAAAATATTTGGAAGGGAGTTAAAAAAAAACAATACAAAAGCGTAAAAAATGGTAACAGTAAAAACAGTAACAACTAAAAATAAGAAAAGTGCATGTTTCACGATTTTTTGATTGGTGCTAGCCAGAAATTAGCAGAAATAAGTATATGGATTAGCTGAAATAAGTGTATGGATTAGCTGAATTAAGTATATGGATTGATTATTGGAAGCAGAAGAATGCTAAGCCATCAAATGCATTAGATGCTATTTTAGTATTTGTTCTCGACGTTAAGAAGAATAAAAATTTATTTCCGGAACAGATTGGAGGGAGAAAGGCTATCTTATATGGCTTTTATGTCTATATACAAAGATGAAGTCAAAATCGATGAAATAATTGATATATTTCCTTCAAAAAATCGAAGATTACATTTTTAACATTTACGTATTATATATACTAAACTACATATTTATATTTAGGAATAAAATTCGAATAAAAAGCTAAGGAAATTAACTTCCCTTACCTACACAATAAACGCAATTTTTAATTGTTTATCATTGTTATGGAAAAAAAGGTTGGGCACCCCCCAATTTAATTAATTTTTTTATTAGAATATGTATTACAAATTATTTTATAACACAACACAATTATACTTGCACTCACTTTAAAATTGAACACTAAATGCAAAACACAAAACTGAATAAAAATGAAGCGAGCCTTGTTGGCACTTTTCACCAAATGAAACAGTAAAAGCATAACACGAACAAATGAAGCGGCACTTCTGCACAGATTTTAAGAAACGGTTGAATATAACAAGAGTATCTCGGAAATAGCGGTACTTGTTTATAGTTTTCGTGTGTATACTTAAGAAACAATTGTGTATCATAAGAGTTCCTCAAGCGTTCTTAAAAACTGATTGTGAAATACTATTTTTAAAATATTGTTCTCAAGTTGTATTGCAGTTTTACTTCTATTTGGTATGTTGGGTAGCATATTCCAGCTATACCCTTAACTGTATGTGTGCAATCTTTCAGATTATTTCTTTTACATGGGGCCAGTGGTCAATACGTCGCCAAACACTTGGTGGAGAAACAAATGCTTAATATCCTATGTATGTTCCAAATTTTCATATAATCTGTTTAGTCATGATAATAGAAATCATATTACATAATTCAAAACCTGATCACGTAGGACTTTTAAAGTACGAAAGTGTGAAAATTGCTTTGGTCGCTGTTACACTGAGCGCAGTCTGAGAATTGACCGAATTAACAACGTTAGATATGATGCCACAGTAACTGGTAAGCGATATATTTTGAAATGGCTTTAGAAATTTTCAGACCTCAGACTGGACATCAAATAGCTGCTTTCGCATCTGCTTTGAGGTAGGGTTCTAGGTTTTAGGTTAGGGTGGCAGCCGTATTTTTTATACAAGCTCACATAGACCAGTTTAGGTCCCTAGTGTTACCACGGGCTGAAATGCCCCTCATCGAAACCAACCTGTTTGATATACAAATTTATCGATATTACGAATATCGGTACTGGAAAGATCTGTTAGGCTGCCTAGAAAAGCCGACCCCAGCATGTCCAGTCGTCGTTTACTCAGAGCGGGACAGTCGCATAGCAAGTGCTCAATGCTCTCCACTTCTTCCTCATCTCCACAGCTTCTGCAGAAGTCATTAGAGTCAATACCCAATCTTTTGGCGTGTTCGCCGATCAAGCAGTGCCCCGTCAGAACTGATACTAACGTAGACAATCTTTGCCTCTCTAGTGCGAGGAGATATTTTGATCTTCTCAGGTCATACCTTGGCCAGATTTGTCTAGCTACTCTGCAGGTGCCGATTTCTGTCCATCTTTCGTTGGACCGCCTGATTGCCTAAGCCAGTCTAATGTCGTCCCTTTCCTAGCAAGTTCATCGGCTTTGCAGTTCCCCGGGATATCCCTATGCCCAGGCACCCATATGAGGTGTATGTTAAACTGCTCAGCCATCTCGTTAAGAGATCTGCGGCAGTCGAGGGCTGTTTGTGAATTTAGGGATGTTGCCTCCAGAGAATTGATGGCAGCCTGGCTGTCCGAGTAAATGACAACGCCAGTGTTGTTTACTATGTTGCGACTCAGCCACTTGGCTACTTCCCATATTGCCATTATTTCGGCTTGATAGACACTGCAGGTATCTGGTAGTCTGTGAGCTATATCCAATCTAAGCTCTGCACAGTGTACTCCGAAGCAAACCTTTTCATCAAGCTTCGAACCATCCATGTAAAAGTGGAGATGGTTTCTATTACCTGGTTTTCTTCCAACCCATTCATCTCTCGCGGGAATCATAGTGATGTAATTTCTCTCGAAGGTGTACACCGTTGGTATATAGTCCACTCGGTCGGTTACCATAGCACTACACTTTGGTATTCTCATGTGACCGTAGTTTTTGTACCTCCACATTGATAGGCTGTTTCATCTTATTGCCGCTTTGGTTGCAACTTCTCTCGCCACAATATTAATCGGCAGTATATGGAGTAGGGCTTGTAGAGACTCGGTCGCTGTAGTCCTTAAGGCTCCGCTTATGCTCAGGCAGGCAGTTCTCTGAACCTTTGTTAGTAGGTTGGTGATGGTTAGTTTGTCAGTTGACGTCCACCATACCACAATACCGTATAACAGTATTGGACGAACTACTGCTATATATATCGAGTGGACGATTTTAGGAGAGAGGCCCCACCGCGACCCTACAGCCTTTTTGCAGGAATATAAGGCGACGTTAGCCTTCCTTACACGTTCCAATACATTAAGTCTAAATAACAGTTTTCTATCCTAAAAATTTTGCACTTTCAGAAAAGACTAGATCTGTTCCATTTATCCGAGGTGGAGGGTCCACATGTGGGAATTTATTCATCCTAGTAAAGAGAACCAATTCTGTCTTGTTGGGGTTAACGCCCAAACCGCTGCTTCTGGCCCATCTAGCCAACTTGTTCAGAGCCACCTGTAGGATGTCTCTGAGGACGTTTACGAATTTGCCACTCACTGCGATTGCCACGTCGTCCGCATATGCCACGACCTTGCAGCCACAACGTTCTAGATCTAGCAGGATTTCATTCACCGCTAGGTTACAAATTAGTGGAGACAATACTCCTCCTTGTGGGGTCCCTCTGTTTACAAACCTTGTTAGAGTTGTGGACCCACGACATGCTGTTATGCGTCTTCTGTTGAGCAGACTTTGAATTAGTCTAATCAAACTAGAGTTGACATTAAGATGTGACAGTGCCGCAATTACTGCATCTGAGTGAATGTTATTAAAAGCCCCTTCTATGTCAAGAAATGCCACCATGGTGAATTCCTTGAAATGCAGGGACGATTCGATAGTGCTCACAAGTTCGTGCAGGGCTGATTCTGTAGACTTCCCCTTATTGTAAGCATATTGGTTCACTGACAGGAGTTTTGTATCCAGGTTTTCCCTAATGAAATAATCTAAAAGTCTTTCCAGACATTTCAGTAGGAAGGAGGATAGGCTAATTGGTCTAAAGTCTTTTGGCCTAGTGTGTGATATCTGCCCCGCTTTTTGTATGAATACCACTTTGGTATCCCTCCATCGATTCGGGATGTATGAAAGCCTGATACAGCCTACATAAATTTTCTCCAGCCAGGGGATAATGTATTTCAACATTTTCTGCATTTCTGCTGGAGTGATGCCGTCTGGTCCAGGTGACTTGAAGGGCTCAAAGCTATTAATAGCCCAGCTTATTCTGGATCTCTCAGTTGGTCCTGCTGATCCTCTGGTTCTGTTAGAGAGTTCCCCGGGAAATGTGTGTCGAGCAGTACATTGAGCGACTGCTCGCTGTTTTTGGTCCAATTATTTGCCTCATCCTGCAAGTAACCCACTGTACAGGGTGAAGCTGATAATATTTTCTTCAGCCTTGCGGTCTCGGAGACCTTTTCCACTTCGCCATAGAAGGGATACCAAGAGCGTCTTTTCGCCTTTCTAAGCTCCTTCTTATAGATCTTGAGTTGCTCTTTATAGGCATCCCAAACATTAGCGACCCCTGTAGATTTAGCCTTGTTGAATAGCTTGTTGCAGGTCTTTTTCATAGCCGTTAGCTCAGAAGTCCACCATTGGGGTTTAGTTTTACCCTTGTACCTTGTTTTTGGACAGGCTTCTTCAAGGGAACTATTGAATGATGTGGTGATATGCTCGACCAGATGATCCAAACCGGCTTTGTCATTTGGTTCGTACAGAAGTTTGGAATTGAGGATATAGCCGTTCGTGGTTAGTTTAATGAATGAATAAACCGGCTATATAATGTTTAATATCATAAACACTTTATTTAACTAATTCTAATAATATACATGAAATGATGATGAAATTGTGAAATCTTAGATGCAATGCGATGACTGCGCAAAAAGAGAGGAAGAACAAGAATGAATAGTTTACATGGTTGACAAAGTTCGTACTTCTTAATTACGTCTTAAATAATCCACAAATAAGGTAGTGAAATACCATGTCCACATATAGGCCACTACAGGGCTCCCCTTCTAGAGATACCTTGCCGGAAATCGAACGTGCCGGCCAGTTCTCGTTAGTCGGGTCTCTGGTGTTGGTTGGGGTTCGTGTTGAAAAAACGGCTGACCATTCGACATATTAGGACTTTCAAGAGATGTCGTTTCATCAGTGGCCGGGTTCCTAGGACCAGCTAGAGTTGTGTCGTTAAAATCGATAAATGCTGGTTTGAGACGGTCATTAGATACGTTCACATTCCGTTGTCCCAATTTGATTTTACAAAATTTATCATCCCTCTTCAATATCTCGAAGGGGGCCTCGTATGGCTCCTCCAAAGGAGTTCGAACTCTATCAATGCGTATAAAAACAAACTTACAGTTTTGCAAATTGCGATCGATGTGTACATTAGGTTCGCCATGATGTGAAGTTGAATACTGACGCAACGATGACATCTGCCTACGAATGTTTTTAATGAAGTCGGATTCGCTAGCTTTGACTTTACCCGCATGTACAAATTCCCCAGGAATTCGTAGTTGGGAACCAAACAACATCTCCGCTGGGCTCGCATTTATGTCCTCTTTCACAGTAGTGCGTAGGCCAAGCATAACCAATGGCAACGCTGCCGTCCAGTCGTCTGTGTTGTAGCACTTGATGGCAGCCTTCAACGTACGGTGGAATCGCTCGATCATGCCATTGGCTTGCCGATGATAAGCAGTGGTCTTCAGATGCTGTACTCCCAAAATATTTGTCAATTCGGAAAAAACGGATGATATAAATTGTCGTCCCAAGTCGGTGGATATACGAAGAGGTATGCCGACCAAAGATATCCATCCCTCGATCAGAGCGCTAGCAACAGTCTCTGCAGTTATGTCAGCAATTGGTATGGCCACTGGAAATCGCGTGAATCTGTCAATGATCGTGAGGCAATACCGTTGGTTTTTGGAGACTGGAAGTGGTCCAATAATATCCACGTTGATATGATCAAAACGGGCCTCGACTGGCTCATAATTTCCAATAGGTGTTTTCGTGTGTCTACAAATTTTGCTTCGCTGACACGGTATGCATTCTCTGACGAAACGTGCTATATCCTTCATCATACCAGGCCATACATACCTTTCTCCAACTATTCGTTGCGTTTCCTTTCGTCCAGGGTGGGACAGGTCATGTAGTTTCGCAATTACCTGACGACGAAAAGTTCGTGGTACGAATGGTCGAATTTTGTCGTTAGTGGTATCGCAATACAGCGTCTCGGTCGAATTCGGAACAGCAACCTTTTTCAGTTTTAGCGTTGAACTATTGGTTTCTATAATTTGCTCCAATTCCGAATCGCGACCTTGCTCTCTCGCCAAGGCCTCAAAATCCGGGCTGTCTATCGAACTTATTCGGGACAAAAAATCGGCAACGCCATTTTCATCTCCCCGCAAGTGTCGTATGTCGGTCGAAAACTGACTAATAAAGTCCAGTTGGCGCGCTCTCCTTGGTGGTGTCTTGTCGCCTTTCTGGGCGAAGCATATATCAACGGTTTGTGATCGGTCAATATCGTGAATTGTCTGCCCTCTAACAAGTGCCGGAAATGGTCTTGTATAAAATCGGGGCTTCCTCTGCAAGTGGACTGTATTGTATTTCTCGAAAGCGCCCAAAATTATAAATATTTTGACCGTTTCCATGAAACCAAAGAGAAATAAAAGAACATAGATTTCAGTTTCAGTCAAAGAGAGTTCAGTTTCAGTTTATTCAGTTTGTTCTTACCGCTTTCAAGTCTGCTGCACAAGTGAAGTTGTGCGGCAGAAAAGAAAAGCGACAGAGAGACAGTTCAGGGTATTCGGGATATTCAGCACCACAGTAACTGGAAATTTAAAACTAAGATGGAAACTCTTTATCCAATGAGTGAAAGCTTTTCAGTAGGAGCAATCATTGGATAAAGAGTTACCACGTTTACAGACTAAGTTAAACCTAAATGAGAACTAAAAGAGGATGGTCACAGTGACCGTTAATTCAATTTGCAATTCAATTCAGTTTTATATTCGGTACTTCAGTACAATCTAGAAACTTAAACTATAGTTAAAACACGGTTTAACATGCCGCCGCCCTTGCAGGATTGCAACCTAGTAGTGGCACGCACCGGATATAGTCCAACCGAATAACGTGCTCTGGGCGATAGGCATAGTGGAGGAGGTTTGGATCAGCCCGGCTCGCAGAATTCGGCATATGTGGTCGTTGCCGAGCATGATCTCGATGTTGGTTGGCTTAAAAAAATGTGGGTCAGCAAGATCGTCCAAGTGATTATATACCACTTCCAGCTTTTTCTCAGCAGTGACAGCAGGCAAAGTGGCATTCAGCTGAGTCCTCACCATACCTGTTATCTGAATTTTTGCAGCTAGATCATGGTGGGACTGCAAGTTGAGAGTACACCACTCCTTTCCATCCTTGATAGTGGTCTGTAGCTCTAATTTTTCCACCAGACTCTTGAGGATTACCGTGTGCGCTGCTCCCGAATTGAGTATCAGGCGCGTGTTCTCAGGTCCAGTAGCAGTTAGAACGCGAGCTAAAGCCGTAGGCATAAAAATGTGCATCCGTGGACGGATGCTCAAGCGCTCGCTCACAGTTGACTTGCGTGTGGATGCTGTAGTAGCACTGGATGCAGCGGATCCACGTCGTTGCGAAGTCTGGCGGGTGGATGCAGTTGTGGGATTGGACGCAGCAGATTCTCGGTCATGCGAGTGATGGCGCGTTTTTCCGTCTCTGCTTGAAGCGAACCTATCGAACCTTCTTCGTTCTGCGGCTGCGGACGTGGTTGGAGGAGAGTGGTGACGGTGATGGCAGCAGGTCGGGCTTGGCTCTGACGAGGGTTCCCTCTTAACCGTGGGTGGCTTCGTTGAAGCCTTACGTTTATGGTCATCAACGTGAAGGTAGGTGTGGTGGTTGTTATTGCATACCATGCAGGTTTTTCGGGACGGACACCAGTTTCGGGTATGGGAAGCACACAAGCAATTAAAGCAGTATCCCTTTGTTTTCGCTACATCCCGGCGTTCTTGAACAGTCATTTCTTTAAATTTGAGGCAGTTACTTAAGAAGTGTCGTTCATGGCACACACGGCACTTTGGGAGGCTAGAGTTTTTGCTGGAATGTAAGGCTCATAAAATTTGTGAACGGTAGATTAAAGTAAGAAAAATAGACTATGCGTTCGGAAGAATACAGAGTTTAACTAGAGGTCTAGTTATTGTACCGTTCTGAGTTCGTATTTCAGCGACACGAACTCGAGAATCAATACCAGAGAAAACCCTAATCACCCGACCTAGTCGCCATTCAGATGGTGGTAAGTTGTCCTCCTTTATGATAACAAAATCATCTTCTTTGAGATTTTGTTGCGCAGTTTTCCATTTGTATCTTCGTTGGAGGTCACAGATGTATTCAGATTTCCATCGGTTTGCGAACTGGAGGTGGATTATTTTTAACCGTTGCCATCTCTTAATTAGAGAGATGTTTTCAGAGAATTCCTCAGGTATTTTGACCAGCGCAGCTCCCCTCAACAGATGACCTGGGGTTAGAGGGTTTAGTTCCGTGGGATCTTCGCTCATGGGAGAAAGGGGTCGAGAGTTCAGCACACTTTCGATCCTGACCAGCAAAGTAGAAAACTCTTCGAAGGTATACTTCAGGTTGCCAGCAACCTTCCTTAGATGAGTTTTCATGCTCTTTACACCGGCTTCCCAAATACCGCCCATGTGAGGTGCATGTGGAGGAATGAAATGCCAGGAGAATCCGTGCAGATTGTACTTTTCGACGAGATGTGTTTCAGCCTGTTTCAGGAAGCCTTTGTACTCAGTTGTGAGAGCGCGACTGGCTCCGACAAAGTTTGTCCCATTGTCTGAGAAAACTTTGTTTGGAAGTCCTCGTCGACCTACGAATCTATCGAATGTGGCCAAGAATGCCTCAGTCGATAATTCAGAGCACGCTTCTAAATGGATAGCACGGGTAGACAGACAGACAAACACGGCAGCATATCCTTTCAGGAACTTCGCATTTCGCAATCGAGAGGATTTCAGATCAAAGGGCCCAGCGAAGTCGACTCCTGTGTTGGTAAAAGGTAGCGAGAAAGTACATCTTTCCGCGGGAAGGGCAGCCATGATCTGATTCCTGACTCGGTGCTTGTAAATTGCACAGGTTCTGCAATTTTGTATACATTTTCGTACAGCGTTTTTTAATCGAATGACATAAAATTCTTGTCGAATTGCACGGAGCATACTTTGATGCTCAGCATGTAGCAGTATCTTATGAGTGTATTCGATTAAAAGTTTACAAAATCGTGAGTTTTCGGGCAGTATTATGGGATGCCGTTCATTGTAGCTCATATCAGAATTCGCTAGACGGCCATTTACCCGAAGTAATTTATTATCATCGAGAAATGGATTCAGTGTGAGAAGTCTGCTTTTCGAGCTTATTGTCTTATTTGACTCGAGATCATGGTATTCAGAATGGTAATGAGAGAATTGAGCAATTCTCAGCAGACGTTGTTTCACAAACGAGACTTCCTGAGCAGTTATAAGATTGGGTTGCACGTCCTCAGATGGGCGCTTCTGACTCTTCCTAACAAATCGGAACATATAGCACAAGACTCGTAGAGCACGATCAAATGACGAGAATCTGTCGAGAATGTCTTCCAGTTGAATATGAGTTTGAAAAGTGGTAATCTTTTTCTCCAATGAAGGATCCTTGATGATTACTGGATGGGGCCAAAAATCAGCTGATTTGACAAGCCATTTTGGCCCGTGCCACCAGAGATCACTCGCGTCCAGTTCTGACGCGGTACATCCTCGTGTTCCGATATCCGCTGGGTTTTCAGCGGTTGGGACGTGTTTCCAGCTAACGTTACCCACATTATCCAGTATCTCCGAGACCTTATTTGCAACGAACGTTTTCCAATGAAACGGTGGTTTGCTTAACCATGACAACGTTATTGTGGAATCCGACCATAAATAAATTTCCGATACTACCAAACTCAGATTTTTGCAAACAGATTTTACCAACCGTGATAATAGTGCCGCTCCACACAGCTCCAATCTAGGTAAACTAACAGTTTTCAACGGGGCTACTTTACTTTTGGATACAAGCAAGTATGAGGAAGTAACATTTTCCGGAGAAGTTGAGCGAATGTACAGACACGCGCAATACGCCTTCTCCGAAGCATCACAAAAGCCATGAATTTGAAAATGGGCCTCAGAAGTGTACTGTACCCAACTTGGAATTTTTATATTTTCAATTTCGCGGAAATGGGATATAAAAAAATTCCATTTTTCGAGAGAATGTGGCCTAATTTCCTCATCCCAGTCAGTACCATCTATCCAAAGTTGTTGCATTAAGACCTTCGCCACAACTATTATTGGGGCTAGCCAGCCAGCTGGGTCGAATATCTTTGCAACGATTGAAAGAATTTTACGTTTTGTTAAGGGTGCGGACGGTACAGTAATATTGGCCACCTTATAGAAAAAAGTATCATTCATCGCATTCCAGCGAATCCCTAATGTCTTCGTTTCACTGGCATCTTCCAATTTGAGAAAATCTTCGTCCAGAAGATCCTCCGGGGGCAAATTATGAAGTATTTGAGAATGGTTAGCGGTCAATTTCTTCAAGGGGAATCCAGCCGAGTTCAGTAAGTCAATCAATTCCACCAAATGTGATCTTGCTTCAGCAACAGAATGTGATCCAGACAAAACATCATCAACGTATATTTGGTTTTCCAAAATGCATGCCGCGGTAGGGTGAGTCGTCTTTCCATCTTCACTTAGCTGCAATAAGGTTCTTATTGCAAGGTATGGTGCACAATTCACCCCAAAGGTTACCGTTTTTAGACAGAAGTCGCCAACTTCACAGTTGGGAGTCATTCTAAAAAGGATTCTCTGAAACTGCCTATCTTCTTCATGTACCCAGATTTGGCGGTACATCTTTTGGATGTCTCCGTTAAAAACGTACTTAAAGAAGCGCCATCGGATAATTACATTCATCAGGTCATTTTGTAATGTAGGCCCAGTGTACAGAATATCATTTAAGGAGAATCCAGTGCTAGTTTTCTTAGAGGCATTGAAAACTACGCGAACTTTGGTGGATTTGCTCTCTGGTTTGATCACCGCATGATGAGGCAAATAGAAGGAGGTAGAACACGAGTCTTCCACCAGTTCAGTTTGAGCAGTGGGTTCCATATGATCCAGTTTCAGGTATTCGGACAGCACATTTGAATATTCCGAAGCTAATTCGGCATTATTCCTCAGGGTTTTCTCCATCCTGAAAAATTGACCAAGAGCCGATCTTCGTGACGGTCCGAGATGAACATCAGAAGGTAAATTTTGCTTGAAAGGCAACCTCACAGCATATTTACCATCACTGCGACGACTAGTTGTGGCTTTGTAGAACTCTTCGCACCAAAGCTCCTCCTCAGATTTACTTTGGTGGATCGGTACTTCCTCCAGTTCCCAAAACTTTCTCACGTCATCGTTCAGCGAATCAGGAGTTGCAACCCAAGACGCGAATGAGTTTACGGATCGAACAGTGGGTGGCCCGCTGATCAGCCAACCGAATTCAGTCTCTTGAGCTAAAAGATTTCCACAGACATTCTTTTGAACTCCAGATTTCAGAATCAGAGGTAGTACATCACTCCCTAGGAGCATGTCGATCTGTGCAGGTTTGAAAAATTTCGGATCTGCTAAATCCAGACGGTCCAGATGTGACCAGTCTGTAATATTCGTATGAGACGCCGGCATTAAGTGGTTAAGGCTTGAGATTACGATTGCGTTCATAATAAGTTTGAAATCAGATTTTCTAGATTTCAGAGTGAGCTGACAGGTTCTTGTGGCGTTTTCCAGAACAGTACCACCAAGACCCGAAATCCTCGTGAAGGATTTTGCCGTTGAAATCGAAAATTGATTTATTATCCTACTCGATACGAATGACTCTTGGGAACCCTGATCAACGAAAACTCTAATGGTGAATGTGATTCCGCGGTGTTCAATGTCAACCAAGGCAGTCGGCAGGACCGTCCCTTCTCCGGAATCAGAAAAGTAGTTTTGGACGTTAGGTCTAGTAGCATTAGCGGTAGCTGACGTAGTCGGCTGTTCATCATATTGGGTATCAATATGGAATGATGCTGTATGGGATTGCAATTCCCGCCGATTCTGCGAGGATCCTGGGCCAGTTGACCCCGAAGTTACATCCTGACGTCCAGCGTGACCAGATTCAGGATGTAAAATCGTATGATGAGGCTGTTGACATTTTTGGCATAATCTCTCACTTTGACAATTTTGTGTACCGTGTCCGTAAGACAAACAGTTTTCACAAACTTTGTTAGCAGAGATGAATTTTCGCTGTTCAGAGAGCGACCATGTTCTGAATTTATGGCAATTCCGTAACGCATGGTTCTGCCGACAGACTTTGCATGGTCGAAAATTTGCTTCAGATTTAGCATGATAATTTTGTGACTTCTGTGGGGGAGTCGAGGTGGTTGGCTTTCTCATATCGGATATGGATTCCAACATGTTCAGCCTTTTCGATATAAAATCGTCCAGTTGATCCCAGGTTGGCAACTGTTTGTGGTCATCCAATGAATTTTCCCAGGCAGTCAATGTCTCTTCTGGCAACTTTGAAGAAACCCAATATACCAGGAACGGATCCCAGGCGATAACGGCTATGTTATACGTCCTCAGAACAGACAGACAGTTGTTGATGGTATATTGTAAGTTTCTCAAAGATTTCCCTCTTTCAGAAGATACACTATCAATTTCGAAAATTTTTCTCAACTGATGGTTTATGAGAATTCGTCTATTTTCGTATCTCTGGCGAAGAGATTCCCAGGCAAGTTCGAAATTGTCGTCAGTCAAGGCAAATTGTTTAACAATTTGGCTAGCTTCCCCTCGCGTTTTCGCCCTCAGGTGGAACAGTTTCTGGGCCGGTGACAATTTGGGATGTTTGGCATAAATGGCAGAGAACATGTCTCGAAAACTTGGCCATTTATCATAACCACCACTGAATAGCTCGGTATCTTCAGCGAAAACCCTTCAGCACTAATTCTGGGCTCAGATATTTCCTTTGTGCTGGATTTCTCAGATCTCCCTTTCTCGATTTGCATCAAGTCAAGAATTGCGGCCTTGCAGTTCTTGTAAGACCTGCAGGATTCCGAAAATATGGTGTGAATTGACTTGCGTGAGTCCTCAGTAGACGCAACGTCATCTGAAGTCATCTCAGATTCGTAGATATTAACCAGCTGGCGCCAACGCCTTTCCAAATCGTCGAGCTCAACCTGCAAGCTCGATACAGTATGATCTTCGAGTGGAATCTCATTGAAGGTTGAGCAGAAAAGACCAACCTGGTTTGAGAAGAACACAAACTTTTTTGAGGACATTTTCGCTTTTATGGCTATGCGAGACAAGAAGCAGCAATAACTAAAAGGTACTGTGAGTAGATTTCTCAGATATTCCCACGGAAGAGAAGCAAAATAAATTAACTAAGAATGCCAAATATTCGCAGAGGAATATTGGACTTAGAATTATTTGCGTACCAGAAAAATCAAGGTTTCGTAAAAATGTGAAGCAGATTTTTACGAGAGGGAATTGTAATAGCCTTTTGGGATTACCCACTAATCCAGTATTGTAACAGCTCAGTTACAATATTGTGAGATAGCTCAAAAAGGAAAGAAATCGCAACGTCAAAGTATCTTTCAACTCTTTCTAACTTTTCTCAATTCTACCAATAATTCCACAATGCAATTACTAGGGTTGGGATCCAATTTCAAATTTTGCCTGCACTCAGAGTTTCCTGATAGGAACTTTATCGATGAGGTCAGATTCGAATAATGATAAAAAAGATTTGCGTGTAAATAATTTGAGTTTTTATTTAATTCATAATCTTCAATAGACAATAGAAGTTAAGGTATGTAAGAACAAGAAGTCCTCAAAATGTACCCGGAAATTTTGTTCGTCAACCAAAGTTCAATCTAACTGTACGCAGAAGTTAGTAACTCTTGTCCATGCGATTCCCATGTACCAGTCCTTTATTTAGCTTAATGTCTTAAACAGTTGTTTCCACTATTCGACAGCCTTTCAACTAAAGGACAGCAAGTCGAAAAATCGTGATAGTTGATAGAAATAGAACGGTTTGTGTATACCTCACAATTCGGACTAGCTTTCAGTTGGATATGCAACTCCAGTGAACCAATCCAAATACAAATCAAGTGAACCAATTTCGCAGTTCTGAGCTTAGAACTATTAATATTTCAGCGTTGATGTAGAGGTGATTAATCACTATGTGTGATCATTAAAATTTAAAGAAAACAAATAAACAGAACAATTCCCAACTTTCCCGGTAATCGACGGTTATTTTTATTAGGCAAGTTTTAGTTGAGAATCAATAAGGCCCATATAATAATCCACAGTTGTAAATATGTCTGCGCTCCCGCACTACAGTATTTTCCAATATAAAGCTAAGTATGGATATCGCTTAAATAAAAAATGCATAGAATTGTTCACTTATTGTATTTTCCCATTTAACTCCATTCATCCAAAGTATGCCTAATCAGTTATCGTCGCTGTTAGATTTTATCTGCTTCGGTATCGTATAGCCTCATCCAACAAATGCATTTGTACCAAGTTTATTTGCACCTCGGAGTATTGTTTAAAAAAATCTTAATTTACAGTAGTCACAGCAAAATGTCTTTTATATGAAGGGTATCTTGTATGAATTCCTCCGCTTCTGGAAGCTCTTTGCTAAAGGATTTGTTTCTTTTGTTTTATTCTTTGGTTTTTTTTCAAAATAATGACAAAGCTAGCTAATCCCTATGCTGAGTGGGTTTGATGAATTACGGACTCCAGAATTCAATGTAAAAATATTTTGCTTACTGCCAAAACATATGATATGCTGCTATGAACGACGATGATGATAGTAACTGAAATGTTTCCAAAGTGCATCGGCTAAATACTTGCCACTTTGTCACCAAAATAAGTTGGAGTAGCCTCAGGATAGCTAAACCCGCACCATTACAAAGAGACCAGATCACCCAAACGATAGTCAGTTACTATAGTAGTTAGAAGTACTATAGCACTCAAATCGAGATTTGTTGCTACTGGTACTGAACCTGCGATCAACACATCAAACAATACAAACTATTTGGGATAAAAAACGACCTTTTAGATGCGGATATTTCAATGTCGACTATTTCAGCGTAAACAACTATTATTTGGAAATCAAAATCTTATTTAGGGCTCGTAACTTAGTGTATCGCAACAAACAATTTTTGTGCGAAATAAATTTTGCTCCAAATTGTGTTGTTTAACACGCACAAAATTATGGCTCTGGAATATTCATAAAGATTTATGGCATAAAAAATGATTTTCATAACCCTTCTGTTAAGATAAACATGTTCATGGATTTGAGTTGCCCTCTAAAATCCAATTATTTGTAAACGCTCCACGTCCGTTATCAGCTGTTACGACGAAGCGCAGAGAACGCACTTAATGTTCCAACTAATGCTCTGTTACTTAAATTTTTCTTGGGTTTCCTTAATTAACGTAGTAAATGAATCAGTTTCCGTAGTAATGAAATATCTAATTTATTCTGTGCCGAATATTATCTCAATTGACACACGATGAAAACATAAAAACCACACCGCTCTGTGGCCAAATCGAAACTCAGAAATATATTATAATTATATAGAACTCTATATATATATATATATGTACCACGTGAATTAACCAAATGACTTGAAATGTTTCCTTTTAAAAGTGTTTTACAATGGCTTGCTCTTGAGTGTATTTTGTTATCGCGACATTAGCTTTCATTTTCCTCACAACATAAATGTTTTGTCCCAAATGTGGAGGAGACAACATGAAATGGACGAATACGATACTTTTATTAGATATTTTGCTTTTGAAGATGCAATTCACAGAAACGCAATTAATTCAATTGCATGGTCGGTTGTAATTCACAATTAATAACTCTGCACATCGATTAACAAATTTCTCTTAATACGACATTAGGTTCTTTTTCGGATCCTCTGTTATAAATTCTCAGACCTATTGATGAAATGTCCTCGAATCATAGGCATAAATTCATTTTGATATATTCGATATTGTCAATTAATTGTTGCAGCAATTTCCAGTTTAGAAATTTCGTTTTGTAAAAACCCAAACCCAAGACCTAGTTGCCGAAGGATTGAAAGTCATCGGGTATTACGACAGAAATATAAAGTCTCTGGCATTTATTTTAATGTTTTCCAGTAATTTATTGATTTGATATTTTCATCTGTTAATAATATACAAATGGGCGGTTTTGCACTATTTCCGCGTTTTTTTGCACACTCAGTTAGCCCTACTTGAAATGAAACACACATACGCACTCACCACAAAAATAAACTCCAGCACTCGCCACTGTTCATCCAGCCATGCCTTCTACCTTCATCCGCTGTTTGTGGACAGCACTGACAGTTTACGTATTCTTCGGTTTTTTGGGGGGAGGGGATTGCTTTTGCGGATTTGTTACCTTCCTCTTCGTTTGCTTATACCCCTGACTTCTTTTGCGCCTCTGATGTTCTTTTTGTCTTTGCAATCGGTTGTTGAAAAATACCGTTGTATTTCTGTGCACTTAATTTTGCTTGCCTTTAAACTTTTGTGGTTGAACGTGTCTACTTTTGTTCATTATTCCCCAATTATGGGAAAATAAATTTTAATCAATTCACAGGCAACTTCTTTGAAAAACCATCATCGTAATATTTATGTAATGCTTTATGACAGACTTCTGGCCTTCGTCAATTTATTCTCTGTTTCACTTTTAAGGAAAATCGTTCAGGGCACTTTTAGATATTAGCACGTTCATTTATATTTATATGCCAGATTTGGCAGATTATTTCATTTTTCACAATTAACAATTTTTAATTGTCATCTGTCTGTCTGGTTTTTCGTTTAAAATCGTTTTTTAACACCCTGAGCTCCGCACTCGCTCACGTTCACTTTCAAATGACTTCTTTAGCCGCCAACGCAATGAATGCGTACAAATAGGGTGAAAGGCCGGCTGCAGTCGCGCACATATAACCACAAAAAGATGAGAGCGTGGTTGCGGAGTGCAGTATCAATATTTTAAAAGAGTCTCAACTCTGCTTTCGGCATGCGTGTGCGACTGACAGTGTGTGAGTCGACTCCCTATACAAACTCTGGCTCGGCAGCGTCGCTCTTAAGAGAATGACTACTGTGTGGTTCGCTCGCGTACTGTTTCGGTGACAAATGTGCGTACGGCTCAGTGTGGTGTGAGCTATCTCAATACTAATTATGCCCTGTTTGGTGGTGACGGTAACGTGGACAGAGGCAGTGCGCACTCTCTGTGTGCAAGTGCGACGGAGGCACTATGGGAGTGAGTCTCTGAGTGGTGTAAAATACTCTGAAAATAACAGCGACTTCGATCGGCCGCGTTACTGAAGCGGACAGAAGGTTTCGCCGTTTACTGTGTGTGCGCAGAACGAGCACAGTGACTGGTATATAAATATTTTTTGTGTGAGCTTAAAATCAACTATCAAAGAGATTTAACAGCGAAGAGTATTGCGTAGAGCAGAGATTGTTTCAGTCTCTGTGGCTGGTAGGCTCGTTCAACGAACTAACCTAACCAAAAGAACTTTCTCTTCGCACAGTGATGTGCAGCTTGGGGTTGCCGTTTTTATTCAAAGTAGCAATTGTTATATATTTTATGTATGTTGCTGAACGCAATTACTTGAACAGGGAAATGATGCAGGAAGTAAACAAATTGTGGGCCACAGAATAAAACTTAAAAAAAAAATTTTATTATGTAATAACACACAATTTATCGTGACAATCGTGTTCGATGCACAGAATTGGCGAATGGAAATTTTTACGAGCAAATCGATTATCTGTGAAAGAGCTAGTACGAGTATGTGATTCACTTTGAACTTTATAAAGAGACTCTAAAGAGAGTTCCGTCTCTTGCGCAAAGAGATGAAATAAAATTGGAAGACAGAGTGAAGTCTTTCTCCGTACAACTGTGTCGGTTTGCGAAACGCTCGTGAAGCGTTTGCTACAGAAAGAAATAAGAGATGTCCCGCTTTCGTGAAAAGCAGTAATTTTTAGTTTTTAACAGACCTAACGCAGTTGTTAGAGATGACTTTGTGAGAGCTTGCGGTTAAACTGAGAACTAAAAAGAGCCGAGAAAATGTGTTCCGTGTTAATAAGAGTGGACGACGGGAACTTCTACAGTAATCTTTTTTCGGTTACTCTTAATCAGAAACAAAAGGAAAACTCATATTTCTTGTCCTATTAAAAAGATCGATTTCAGCTTTCGGGAGATTTTGGACAACAATAGATGTATATGAGCAAGTATCTTTCAAGACAACTTAAACCTGGGTTGCCATACACATTACTTCTTCCGATCGCATAATCCCTAACCGTTCACAATTTCATAAGACAAACATACCTTGATTCCATGATATACTGGTGACGTTGGATAGCGTAAGCTTGCGGTGGACGTGATCCAAATTAACTAAACAATTTTCCAGTTCGTTGACGGTTCAGAAGGACCATGTATAAAATCGGGGCTTCCTCTGCAAGTGGACTGTATTGTATTTCTCGAAAGCGCCCAAAATTATAAATATTTTGACCGTTTCCATGAAACCAAAGAGAAATAAAAGAACATAGATTTCAGTTTCAGTCAAAGAGAGTTCAGTTTCAGTTTATTCAGTTTGTTCTTACCGCTTTCAAGTCTGCTGCACAAGTGAAGTTGTGCGGCAGAAAAGAAAAGCGACAGAGAGACAGTTCAGGGTATTCGGGATATTCAGCACCACAGTAACTGGAAATTTAAAACTAAGATGGAAACTCTTTATCCAATGAGTGAAAGCTTTTCAGTAGGAGCAATCATTGGATAAAGAGTTACCACGTTTACAGACTAAGTTAAACCTAAATGAGAACTAAAAGAGGATGGTCACAGTGACCGTTAATTCAATTTGCAATTCAATTCAGTTTTATATTCGGTACTTCAGTACAATCTAGAAACTTAAACTATAGTTAAAACACGGTTTAACAGGTCTATTGACTGATAAATGGCCAACAGCTCCCGATCGTATGTATTGTACTTTGCTTGTGCGGCTGTTAACTTCTTGGAATAAAATCCCAATGGTTGGACCTTACCATTTACAGTCTGGTGTAAAACTGCGCCAACAGCTTCACTAGAGGCATCTGTATACAAAGACAATTTTGCGTTGGGCGACAGGTGACAAAGCATGGTGGCGTTTGCTAATTCCTCCTTACAGGCCTCAAATGCGTTTGTGGCTTCATCGTCCCAAACAACTGGCGTCGTGTCGTTTTTGACGTTGCCCGAAATGAGAGCCTGCAATTTTCCTTGATTGCGCGTTGCATTCCTGAGAAAGGAGCGGTAAAAATTAATCATCCCCAGAAACCGCTTAAGTTCTTTAGCCACTTTAGGTTTGGGATAATCACTTATTGCTGTCACTTTCTCTTCTAGTGGTTTAATGCCGTTCGGTGTTATAGTGTGTCCCAAAAATTTAACTTCGGACTTGCCCAAAACACATTTGCTGCCGTTTACTGCCAAACCAGATTTACGTAGCCGATCGAAAACAATCCTCAGGTGTTTCTCGTGCTCGTCCGCACTAGATGATGCAATGAGAATGTCATCGATATAAGCGAATGTAAAATCGATGCCGTGCAAAACAGAATTGATGTGGCGCTGAAAAGTTTGTGCAGCATTCCGCAATCCAAATGTCATGTAGTTGAACTCGAACAACCAAAATGGTGTTGTTATCGCCGTCTTAGGTATGTCGGAGGGTTCTATGGGTATTTGGTGGTACGCCTTTTGCAAATCTAGCACAGAAAATATACACTTACCATGGAGCATGTGAGTACAATCATGCAAAAATGGAATAGGGTAGCGATCTGGTAAAGTTTGCGCATTAAGCGCACGGTAATCACCGCACGGCCGCCACTCCCCGTTCGTCTTTTTTACCATATGAAGGGGGCTTGCCCAATTACTTTTGGATGGCTTGCAAATACCTTGCTCCACCAAAAATTCAAACTCTTTTTTGGCAGCAGCGAATTTCTCAGGTGGCAGCCTTCGTGGTCGGGCAGACACCGCTGGGCCACCCGTAACGATGTGGTGTGTAACGTCCGTCTGCAATGACTCTCGATCTCGGTTGCTGCTTAACACGGTGATGTCTTTATACTCAAATAGCAGTCGTGAAAATATGTTGTCGGCATTGAATGTTGATATGACGGGTGCACATGAATATACTGTGTCACCCTTAGCGTGCAGCAAAGTCCTGCGATCGACGAGACGATTCTGCTTTATATCCACAAGTAAATCGAAATGCTTAAGAAAATCAGAACCTATTATGGCTGTCCAGCAATGTAAGACGTGCAACTGTAATTTGGCGTGGTGCGCTGGACAATGCACCAGCCACGGTAACTAGTTTTTTGGCTTTGAATGGAATTCGCAAGGCTGGCGGCACTTTGTAGCGGCCTCGCCGAACTTCCAGTGGTACCAACAAAATTTCTCCGAAGATGGTGTAGCACTACGTTGGCTCTTCTTACGATTCGATGAGCGACTGGATGAACGAGAGCGTGTTAATTTCTCCAAACGTTCTTCCAAAACCGCAATTCTTTGCAATAAGGTGGCTTCGTTCGGTGTCGTGGATGTGGACACAGCGTCGAGTTGTCGATAATCACTCACCTCCAAAATCTTATCCGCAAGTTTCGCCAAATCGGATAGCGCCGCGTTGGAGGCTTGGAGAATGGCACGAACATTCTGTGGTAGTCGTTGAAGCCACAATGATGCCAGGAAGTCATCACTTACCCTATCCTTCGCAAGAATACGGAGCTCGTTCAATAATTGTGTAGGTCGCCTGTCGCCAAGGTGCATGTCGGACAGCAATTTCTGTATTTTCTTCTGTTCGCTTTCACAGAAGCGTTCGATGATGCATTTTTTCAAAAATTCGTATTTTCCTGTTGCAGGCGGCTTGAGGACAGCGTCCGAAATCTGCACCAACACCTGTGATTCAATCGCTGCTATGACGGTGCTGTATTTTGTTTCGTCAGCCACAATGCCTGAAACGGCGAACTGAGCCTCTACTTGTGCGAACCAGATTTCAGGGTGATCAGACCAAAACGGTGGTACTTTCACTGAAACTCTGCTTACAAAATGTCCGTACATCGGGGAAGTCGCCACTCCTTGTCGAGCAGTGTCCGGAGCCTGGACTGCTCCCACGGATGTGCTTGTCTTCTCGTTGCCTGTGTCTTCGTTCATCTCATGTGTGTATTACGATCACGTCGGGGTCACCACTATAGCCGTTCGTGGTTAGTTTAATGAATGAATAAACCGGCTATATAATGTTTAATATAATAAACACTTTATTTAACTAATTCTAATAATATACATGAAATGATGATGAAATTGTGAAATCTTAGATGCAATGCGATGACTGCGCAAAAAGAGAGGAAGAACAAGACTTTCTTGAAATTCTTTTCATGCAGGTGCCACTTTGTCTTTCTCACATTTCTGTGGACGGCAGGTTCAGGCGCATTTTCAGCGAGTTTGAAATCAATATAATGGTGATCTGAGAATGATTGGTCGTCCAGTACATTCCACCCAATAATTTTGTCTGACAGCCGGTCAGTAGCAAACGTTACGTCAAGTACTTCTTGTCTGTCTTTAATTGTAAAGGTCGGCTTATTACCTATGTTACAAATACTTAGGTTGGTAGTTAGAATAAAGTCAAGAAGCGAATCACCCCTGTTGTTTATATCCGTACTACCCCAGATAGTATGATGAGCGTTCGTGTCTGCGCCAACAATCAGCTCGACCTCGTCAGATGTTGCTTCTTCTACTACTTCCCTGAATAGAGCAGTCGGTACTACAGCTTCATAAGGCAAGTAACTGGAGACCACCGAATATATGCGATTACCGATCTCCAGACTAGCAGATGTTTGGTCTTTACCACTTAAATTAGCCAGGAGAAAGATACTTAGATCTTTCCTGGCCAAAATGCAGGTTCTTGGAGTGCCTTCACAGTTGGTCACAAGCAGTTTAAAGTTCGGTGTCCTGATACCGCACACCCTTCCTCCCACTGCGTAGGGCTCCTGTATCAGGACGATGTCTGCTGCACCTGTGGACAGGCGCAGCAATAAAGCCGCTGAGGCTGCTTTAGCGTGATGGAGGTTAATCTGTAAAATTCTTACCATCAGTGGTAATTGACAGATTTGACTTCCACCCCGACAAGGGTGGAAGTTATCGAACTCTTCGTCCGTATCATCGAGAAGCGTGTCTCCGCCAGATGCGTCAAAGAGTCCGGAGACTCCCCTCAGCCCCTCTGTGTCAGAAGTAGAGCTTTCGTCCTCAGAGTAGGACGTTACAAATCTTCTGTTAGAGTTGGAGTCATCCGAAATAATGGGCGTGGATACCTCCGCACTTCCAGAAAGCTGTGTATCAACCGCGGTGGACGACTCACCTTCCGCAGTGGGAACTATATCCTGCTTGTATACCTTCAAGACTATAGTCTCGAAGCCATACTGTAGGGTTGCACTTGCACGTTGTATATGGGAGGTGGATTCAGCGTTAAGGATCAAATTGACCTGCCGCTTTTTACCATCCGCCTCACCCACTTTGCTGATTCTCCAATTATGGGCGGGCAGACCAGGATTGGAATCTTTTATTATTTCTAATATGTCAGCCGGGTTGGAGGGCTCTTCTGTAACCCAGGTGATGGCTCTAGGGTGACTAGGGATGTTGTTTTTTCGACAATATCCAACTGGGCACCCGGCCACACCTCACCCGCTCGACTCAGACCAGCCTTATACAGGTCTACTGATCTGGCATCACCGAAATATAAGAGCTTTACTCTTCCCTGATGCCATCCTGCATCGTTGCAGATTGGTGGTGTGCCCGGCATCTCTCTACGGACATCGAGGTAATGAGCCATAATGGCTGATTGCACATGGCTCTATTTGTCCTTGAGGATGGATCCATCCTCACTACTTCTGTCTATAACGGCCATCACTAGACTCCCCTTCGCCACTTCATTGAAGGGCTTGGTGAGTGTCCTGTTGATAGTGACATTTGGGCCTCTTGCCATTTTCGAAGGCAGGGGTTCATCAGGTGATCTGATTCTTTTGACTTTATTAGCCGTTAACACAGCCGAATTTGTGGCTCTTTCAGCCGGCTGATTGGCCTTAGACGCATCTAAGACGCCTTTAGCCCAGGTAAGTGACTCTTTTTGTTTTTCGGTAAGAGCCGAAACCTCAACAGCCTCCAACTTCGTCAGAACTCTGAGCGCTATCCGGTGCTCATTGTGTTTCCGTTTTGACGGTCGGACATGACATTTTCCCCTCACTGTACCACCTGTTGTGAGTACTGACCAGACCTGACAAGACCAACGGTCGAACAGTAGGACGATTGGGGAACCCCGCTCCATCGGAACGCGAAGGCATCCCCGCCAATGAATTTTTTTCTGTATTAGCCCGTAATAGGTACTACGATGTAGGCCTTCCAGACTTTGTACAGATTTTGTTTTGTTTTTGCGATTGCGTGATAGGTACTGCGTAATGGTAAGTATGCTCATAGAAATTTTTAGATTATTAGCTCTTAAGGAACTTTTAAAAGCTGTGAAATAATGATATTTGGTTTTTGATACGGCTACAGTGGCCAAAATCTGAGAATTGAAAGTTTTTTTTCATGTGTACAAAGTTTAAAATTGTGTATCTGTTAAGAGGTTTCTGAAAGAACGAAAACAATACTCATGTTTTTGACAGCGCAAAATCCGACCATTGGCTTGGTTTTTAAAACACTCCTGAGGTAGTGCACCACATAGAAGAGTCCTTCAGTAAAGAAATGTATACACTTGCTGTTTGCATAGACATTGAGGGCGCATTTAACAATGTACAGACTGATACACTTATCCAGTCCTTAGACGAGTTTCAGGTTGACCGGGCGCTGAATAACTGGATCAACAATATGCTAAGGAATAGGTGGATTATTTGTGGGTCATATGACCTAAAAATAAGAGACAAGGTAAATCGTGGTATACCTCAGGGGGGCATTTTATCGCCTCTTCTATGGGTTACGACGATACACAGTCTCCTAAAAGCCCTCACCAATGAAGGACTTAAACCAATCTGTTATGCAGACGACGTTGTAATACTTCTAAGGGGCTTTCATCCAAATCTATTATGCAGAAGAGCTGAAGAGGCACTTAACATAGCATATAACTGGGCACAACCAAGGGGATTAAATGCTAACCCAGGCAAAACAGAAATATGTCTATTTACAAGGAAAACGAAGATCCCACGTTTTACCCCGCCTCGATTCCTGAATAAGACAATTGCTATAACTAAAAAGGTAAAATACTTGGGAGTAATCTTGGATCAGAAACTGTACTGGAAAGATCATCTTGAAGAAAGAGCTGGTCACATTAAAACGCCAGAAATCTCGGACCGCATTCCCGAAGTGCGGCTTACAGCTGGGAAAATGGAACTTTGGCCCATGTGCCAGTGGGAACCAGCTGCTACACGGATGGGTCCAAGCGAGGAGGAAGGACGGGTCTGGGACTTTTTATTGATGAACCATAAGTCGAACTTCACTTCCGCCTCCCTGACCATAACACGGTATTTCAAGCAGAAGTTCGAGCAATCACGGAGTGTGTGAACTGGCTCAGTAACACGACAAAGCCTAAATATGCCAACATCTTCACAGATAGCCAAATGGCGATTACAGCAATAACATCGGAAAGGGTCAAATCCAGAACTGTGTTGGACTGTAAAAGAACGATAAATGATTACTCAGCCCATGGTCAATTGCGTATTTGACAACGGAGTGATTGGAAATGAACGGGCAAACAACTTGGCTTCAAAGGGCAGAGAACTTCGAGTAATAAACTTGGAAAATTGGAAACCTTTCGAAACCACGAAAAATGAGTTTAAGCACTGGGCAGTGATGGCTCATAAAACTGTGTGGAATAGCGCAACAGTAGGAGCAACTGCAAAGATACTGTGGGGTGACCCAAATGAAAAGAAAACAAGAAGTCTTCTGAAACTAAAAACGATCGATATTAGTAAGATGATGAGTGTTCTAACGGGACACTCAAGCTTACAAGCACATCTTCATCGCATAGGACTAGCAGGAAACGACGAATGCAGGGCATGCAGAGAAAACATCGAAACGATGGAACATTTTCTGTGTCACTGCCCGGCTTTCACATATGCAAGATCCCAACATTTCGGGTCCGACATATTGCCAGACTTGACTCATCTCAGAGAATATGACTGGAAGATACTGAGAAAATTCGTGTCTAGTACCGATTTTCTGTAACTCGTGAGGTATAAACAGATCATAAATAAGGAGCGCACAACAGGCCGAACCACTGGCTTAAGTGTATGTCCATGGACATGAGACGTTTAAACGTCTCCTCTCTTCAACCTAACCTAACCTAACCTATATATAGTAAGGTGTTGTAAGTTGAACTGCAAAGGGAACCTGAAACCCGGGGGAAACCAAAAAATCAAATTTTTGGGGATTTTCAAAATTATTTTGGGAATTGTGGGATTGACTTTTGGAAATATAATGATTTGAGAATTACTCTCGATTTGTGAAGTCAAGACCTACAAACTACAAAATATTTCATTGAAATATGTTGATTTTTAAATATTTTATGGCGCTATTACATTTCTGTCTGCATTTGAAAATTCATTTTTTGACTATTTCCCCGATCCTCTCCTAACATTTTGTTAAAATTAGATCCAAGTATACCCCGAATCGTTTCAAACCGACATTTGCGAATCAACAAGAATATTTTCTAAATAATGCAAAAAAAAGTATACCAAATATTCTTCATGAAGGAAACTACTTGTAGAACATTTTCGAATATACATATATTTTAGTTGTTATATTAATACCTAGAAACTAAAAATACGCATTCATTATTGCCTTATTGTTCCTCATTCTAAAGAAATCGCCAAATTTTTACCTCATAACAGGTGTTAACAAAATTATATATATGATACTAAATTGTTGATTTCTTACCATTTCCATAGATGCCAGGTAACAGGTAAAATTCGGAATCTTTTTGACCACAAGAAAACAGGTACATATCGTCCCTTCAATATAATAGCCTATAATACACTAAGCATTGTGTTATAGGCTATGATTATATTCATGATGATTCATTTTAGAAGTATATTTTATGTTTTAGGAATTAATTTATGTTTACGATACCTGTTTCCATATGGGTAACATAAGATGCGAACTAAAGGGTCCGCCATTCAACTAGTGCTTATTTCGTGAATGGTAACACATAGCTCATGTCTGATTTGACAGATAATTAGTTTTATCCTTCCGCTGAACGGATATGGTTGTGTATACGCTTGAACAACGCTGGGAAATATTGCGACATTACTTTCAAAATTTAGATTTTAATTTTTTCATTTTGATATTGGCGGGTATGTAAACAAGCAACTTGGGGCCCAGAAACCCGCACGCATACATTGAAAAGCCGATACACCCAATACGAGTCACTGTTTGGAGCGGATTTTGGTCCACAGGCATAATTGCGCCATTTTTCTTCGAAAATGAGCAAGGAGTGGCCGTTACAGTCAATTGCGATCGTTATCGGGCCATGTTGAACGAATTTTTGTTCACAAAAATTTAAGAGGAGGATATTGGCAACATTTGGATTCAACAGGACGGCGCTACGTGCCACACAGCCGAAGCTACACTCGATGTTTTGCGCCCTATTTTTGAAGATCGCATTATCAGCCGCAGAGCTGATGTCGTTTGGCCACCTCGGAGCTGCGATTTGACACCGTTGGACTATTATTTGTGGGGTGCCCTCAAAGATAAGTGTTACGCCGACAAGCCAGAGACAATTGCCGCTTTAAAGGACAATATTCGTGAAGCCATTGGTGAAATACAGATGAACACAATCGATAACGTGCTTAAAAATTGGACCGATCGTGTAGGCTACTGCATGGCCAGCCGAGACAGCCATTTGAATGAAATTATTTTCCATTATTAACCGGAAGGATTGTACTTTCAAATAAAAAAAGAAATTTGAGAAAATATTCAGTAGTTTTTTTTAAAGCATTTTCAAAAAAAAAACAATTATTTGGCGGGCCCTTTATAATGTAAATGTTTTGAAATAAAAGTCAACAATGTTTGAGAATAAAATTTTTATTAGCAATCTTAATTGGAACTAACTTAATTCAGTAAAGTAATCGGAAAAAGAAAAATTCATGTCTAAAAGATAAAGCAAATCCTTGAACTCTTCAGTATTGTCAAATGTCAGATCACTGTAACGAATCGATCTATTCCTCATTGACGATAATACGGGATCGGAACAAAGGTGTAGATTTTTGAAAATATCTTCATTTTGCGATTCTCTTGAACACTTTCGGGAGTGAAATTGCTGAATATGTCGAAAATCACGATTTCTTGCCTCCTGAGGTTCTTCCGTAAGCTCTCCTAAGTGAAAAATATTAAACGCGATAACTACTTCTCCATGACGAATTACTTTATGCACAGTAGGCGTCATATCCTTCTAAGGCTACAATGTTATAAGCTGTTTTATGATATAAAGGCAGTATTTTCCAAACTTTTCTGGATTCATTTTATGTTTACTATTTATTGCCATTAAAATTATGTTGATCCTTCTCAATAATTCGATATCAACGCCAGTTATTTTTGATGTTATTTCATAATTCTTGAAGAAACGTCTTGCAGTATTGCCATCATTTGTATATCCATATCCGGAAAGAGGTTTGTCGATATTTTACCCAGTCTGTGTCTTAAATTCTTCTTGAATTCTCTTCTTCGCGATATCTCTCGTTCTTTTCAATTCCTTGGTATCCACAGACTTGTTTGTATTTTCTGATTTATTGTGATAATCTAAATCATATGCTATGTGCAGAAAATGTTCCAAAAAAAGTATGCGAGCATGTACTGGGGATATTCCGAATTTTAATGCGTCCTTATTAATTGTTATTTCCTTGGATATATTTGAAAACTGCGCTTTAGTTTCTCCACATAATGGCCATCTCGGAGTAGATGATGTTCCAGTTATCGCATTGCAAACTTTACCGTCGATCATGGTAAGATTTACAATAAATCCAATTGTAAAAGAAAAGTCCAATATTGCAATTGTTATGGGTTCCATGCATTTAAATTCCTTCTCAATATGATCTACAAGTTTCTGTGTGTTGAAAGCCGACTCTTTTGTATACTCGTAGCATATTGGTATACAAAAGCTTTTCGATCCAGGTGTTGAGTTTATCCAAACGTCATAAAAACTGGTTGAAGGAGAATCCGTGTCTTCTTTCTTCATAATTCTCAGCGGGACTAAGGGTGCTATGAAAATACTTCTATAGTCTGGAACATTTTGTGCTGCTGAGGCTTGCCTATATTCCGATAGTGTTGATAAGCCATCGCATCCCCACTTACACATGAGTTGTAAGTAACACCTATCAATTTGTTTCAGCTGTTCTTTAGAAATAGTAGAAACTATTCGTGCCGCAGAATTTTCCAGAAGGTTGGATAGTTCAATACTAACTGCGCAGTTGTAGAGGTGATGGTATAAGCGATTTCTTGTTCTCCTTTATGATGCCGTATGAGGGTTGTTTAAGTTTGAAAGTCAAACTGTCATACCTAATATAATTGTGTACCATGGTATTTGTTTATGGTACTTTCCTTCTCGCTAAAATCTATGTACTGCCTTTGTTCCAACACTGAAAAATTACCTTTGTAGCGAGTAAGTATTTTGACATTTCTCCGCGAATGCCCCCTTTCTCCGTCTAATCAATCGCTAACGATCTCTTAAATCGACGGCATCTAATCTCTTGGCATATAGTTGCTCTGCATATTGTTGTTCTTGGTACATATGTACCAAGAAAATGTAAACTAAAGAAGCAAATTGTTTACATCAAAAAACATTGACATAATCCGGTGAAAAATTTAGAAATTTGGAGAAGAATTACAAAATATATCATATATGTAATTATAAATAAGTAAACTTAAAACAAGAACACAAATAGAGTTTGCTTCGCACAAACGAAGATCATTGTATTCTATTCTTTAAAATTTATGAAAAAATCCTAATATAAAATCTGATATAGATCGACAAATCGATTTGGTCCCATAAAAACGGAATTAGTCAAACTGATTTCTCAAGTTGAAAAAAATACTTTTCGTGCTTTAATGAAAGAAAATTATAACATCAATAATAACTCAGACGATGAACTGAAATTGGACCAAAATTATTTCATAGCTAAGATGTTGTGAAATATTTTAGTAAAAGTTAGTATTTTTAACAAATGTTAATGTATGCGTTAGCTGTTTTTATCCTTATTTAAATTAATTAAAATTAAATTAAAACTGAACCAAAATGTTTGTATTCCATTTCGAAATATCACGTTATTAATAATGTTTTAATTTTCATTTATCCCGAAAACCCCGAAAATACCGGGATATCGAACAATTTCGGGATTCCGAAAATCCCTATTAAAACGCGGAAAATCCCGATTTATCCCGAAAATCCCGGGATACCGAACAATTTCGGGATCCCGAAAAATCCCGGGATTTGCAATTTAAAAATCCCGAATCCCGAGATTTGTGAAAACCAATCCCGTTTGACATCTCTAATCGCATCCAGCATCTTCATCTACATCCCCATCCACCTCGAATCATATACATATAATTGATTTCAATAAAAATAAAGGTTCGTATAGAGCAGTTTTTGGTTTAAAAAAAAAACAGTGACTCGCGAATATTTCAATAAAAAAGTGTTAAATTTCTTTAAAAAAAGGGTCGTTTTACAACGCGTCGCGAAACCCCTCCCGCTACCCTTTACGTTGTAAGTTGTACTTTTCTTTACGTTGTTCGTGGTATATTCAAACGCACATACATGCTGGTGTATGTCCGTCTGCTTTTTTGGGAGAAAATAATTGGGAAAAATTTAAATAAAATAAATTTATTTTGTAAATAAATTAATATTGTTTTGTGAAATCTTTTTAACTAAAGAAGCAAATTGTTTACATCAAAAAACATTGACATAATCCGGTGAAAAATTTAGAAATTTGGAGAAGAATTACAAAATATATCATATATGTAATTATAAATAAGTAAACTTAAAACAAGAACACAAATAGAGTTTGCTTCGCACAAACGAAGATCATTGTATTCTATTCTTTAAAATTTATGAAAAAATCCTAATATAAAATCTGATATAGATCGACAAATCGATTTGGTCCCATAAAAACGGAATTAGTCAAACTGATTTCTCAAGTTGAAAAAAATACTTTTCGTGCTTTAATGAAAGAAAATTATAACATCAATAATAACTCAGACGATGAACTGAAATTGGACCAAAATTATTTCATAGCTAAGATGTTGTGAAATATTTTAGTAAAAGTTAGTATTTTTAACAAATGTTAATGTATGCGTTAGCTGTTTTTATCCTTATTTAAATTAATTAAAATTAAATTAAAACTGAACCAAAATGTTTGTATTCCATTTCGAAATATCACGTTATTAATAATGTTTTAATTTTCATTTATCCCGAAAACCCCGAAAATACCGGGATATCGAACAATTTCGGGATTCCGAAAATCCCTATTAAAACGCGGAAAATCCCGATTTATCCCGAAAATCCCGGGATACCGAACAATTTCGGGATCCCGAAAAATCCCGGGATTTGCAATTTAAAAATCCCGAATCCCGAGATTTGTGAAAACCAATCCCGTTTGACATCTCTAATCGCATCCAGCATCTTCATCTACATCCCCATCCACCTCGAATCATATACATATAATTGATTTCAATAAAAATAAAGGTTCGTATAGAGCAGTTTTTGGTTTAAAAAAAAAACAGTGACTCGCGAATATTTCAATAAAAAAGTGTTAAATTTCTTTAAAAAAAGGGTCGTTTTACAACGCGTCGCGAAACCCCTCCCGCTACCCTTTACGTTGTAAGTTGTACTTTTCTTTACGTTGTTCGTGGTATATTCAAACGCACATACATGCTGGTGTATGTCCGTCTGCTTTTTTGGGAGAAAATAATTGGGAAAAATTTAAATAAAATAAATTTATTTTGTAAATAAATTAATATTGTTTTGTGAAATAGTGTATTTTTTGGTTATAGTGGGGTTGTGTTAATTTTCTTTGGTTTTAAATCGTGATATTAGCTGGATTAATTTTTATTTTTCAAAAGACGAATTGCCGTCGGCAAATCATTATTCTCATATTCAGTGCAATTTTTCGATTTACATCAACAACAATATTCCTTCAAGACCGCCGCCAAAATGCATTGTTTTAAAGGGTCCTTCCGTCCGTCCAAGCGCCAACAGACGGTTCATTGCCCATATACTGTGCATATACGTACATATATACGTAAGTATATAAGGGAATTACATACAGACAAACAAAAGCTGAGTTATTTTATTTATCTTTTGTTTCGTTTTTTGGTTTTCGGTGCGCTACAGTCGTTGTGTCGGTCAAGTACATTAAAAATACACTTTGTTACATAAAAAATTATTTAGTGAAAATTATTTTTGCGGTTTCGTGTGATTCTTTTCTAGACAAAATTTACGTGCACCCTTCATACGGTCAAGTTCGACTTTTTTAAATTAAAGTGAGATTTTTGTCTTTTTTCGGTTATTTTTTGATTTGCGTTCGATTGGGAAGTTTTTTCGTTGGGTTTCACTATAATCGGATTTTGAAATATTTTTTACGTTTTTTCGGAATTTCGAACACCGTGCAATCGGTACACGGAGCAACTGCAAAGATACTGTGGGGTGACCCAAATGAGAAGAAAACAAGTAGTTTTCTGAAACTAAACAGGATCGAGATTAGTAAGATGATGAGTGTTCTAACGGGACACTCAAGCTTACAGGCACATCTTCATCGCATAGGACTAGCAGAAAACGACGAGTGCAGGGCTTGCAGGGAAAACATCGAAACGATGGAACATTTTCTGTGTCACTGCCCAGCTTTCACACATGCAAGATCCCGATATTTCGGTTCCGACATATTGCCAGACTTGACTCATCTCAGAGGATATGACTGGAAGATACTGAGAAAATACGTGTCTAGTTCTGTAACCCGAGGGGTATAAAAATCATAAATACGGAGCACACAACAGACCGTACTACTGGCTTAAATGTATGTCCATGAGACGTTTAAACGTCTCCTCTATTCAACCTAACCTAATCGGTACACGTGATTAACGTTCGACATTCGCTAAATTTCGATATTTTCGAGAGAAAACAATAATTTTAAAAATATTTCGGTACGCGTAAAGATTTTTTGAAATTAAATTTTTTTAAAATGTATCCTATTTTTTTTTAAATTTCAAAGAAAATTTTATATTTTTCTTCGTTCATTTTGTCGATTTTTGAGCGACTTTTGTTTTTTTTCGACATTTTTGCACTTTTTTGAGCCTTTTCGAATTTTTTTGAGATTTTCGATTTTAGCATTTTCGGACTCGCGTTTTTTGTGCTTTTTGACATTGGTCTCCTGTGTTATTGGAACTCAGGCAAAGCTTATTTTACATTCGGTAGATAGTATTATTTTGATTCTTTTGGGTTTTTGTTATTGGAACTTAGGCATAGCGTACCCTACATTCGGTGGATAGTTTTTTGGTGGATTTTTCCGGTTTTTTCGACTTTTTGCTAGAAAGGAACAAAATTTCATTGGACATTTTTAGTGTTCCGATCCATTTAGATTTACATTTTTAAATTTTAGCGATTCTCTCCTTTACAGTCCGATCGAAGTTAGATTTTTGGTGATTCTTTGGGGAATTTTGTTCGCTTTAATCAATTCTCGTGTGATTTTTTGGAAACTTCCTAGACAAAATGTCTCTCACTCCTCTTGACATTTTCGTAAGAGCTTCGGATGCTCTTATTAAATTTAATGCAAACTTTGTTGCAGAAAATGACGAGGAGCTTGATTTGTTTATTCTTGCGGTACGTAGCTCAGAGGTCAATAATGTTTGGCAACGAGCTTAGGAAGCGTACGAAAAATATATTAATTATTTGCAGACTACAAAGACTGTAGAGAAAAGCGACATTGACGCCGCGGACAGCAAATATGGGTCTTCGTACTCAACATTTATGAGGTGTCTAGCGACAATTAATAAGAAATTGTCAGAGTTCCGAAACTTGAAGCGCTGGTCTTCGAAGACATCCTTATCGCCCTACGAATCTGAGCATTCAATTCGGTCTGCTGCTAATAATTCGGTAGGGAATGAAACGCTTCCTCCCGTTTCAAATATAACTCTTCCTTCCGCGACCCTTTCCCACCGGTCGAATAGGGAAAGGAGGCAAATGGCGTCTATGGCTGACGTCATGCACAATCTGGCTCTGCCTGCGTGTGATATCGACGTTTTTGAGGGAGATTTTAGGGACTTATTCGGCGAAATGTATATAAACAATTCTCGACTTAGCGACATTGAGCGATTATGTCATCTGGTACGCAAAACCAGTGGGGAAGCACGAGAAATTTCGAGCTTGCGTGGCAAGCACTGAGGGAGTCTTATGATAACCCTAGAATACTTGTGCATAACCAAATTAAGACTCTCTTTGACCTTCCGGTTTTATCAAGTGAGACTCGTTCTGTGTTAAAATCGATACAACGCAATATTAATGCCTGTCTTTCAGCACTATCTACTTACGATATAAGTACGGACAATTGGGATCCGATCCTGATCTTTATTTGCCTGCAACGTTTGCCGAGGCTTACCCAGTCTTTATGGGAACAAAGTATCACGGATAAATCAGCTCTATCTTCGTGGAAAGAGATGGACACCTTTCTTGCGGAAAGGATTCGCACTCTTGTGTACCTTAGCGACCTTCGGGGAACCGAACCCCAAAAAGCGTCAAATACGAAGAAGGTTAGGACGCATTTTACGAATGCAACCTCTCCGAAGCCTTCTCGTGCCCAAACTAATAGTAACTGTGTACTCTGCCCTAGACACAGCTACAAACTGTCAAAATGCCATCGGTTCAAACAACTTTCACCATCGGAAATGTATTCAATAATCAAACGGCATAATTTATGTTTAAATTGTTTGGCCAAGGTGCATGATGACGGAAATTGTTCGAAATGTGAATCTAGACATCACACATTGTTACATCGTGATGCTACGAATTCCACCTCAGGTAATTCTGGGTCGAGACCTCCTGCAGCTACTCAATCTTCCAACCCCCTCCTGCAGAACAACCTCAACCATCCACAGCGGCTGGATGTTTGCCGCGCCAGGTATTTCACGCTGCTCAGAGCAGAGCTGTGCTTTTGGGAACAGCAATGGTGAATATTGTTCACCAAGGTGCTGCGTACCTTGCTCGAGCGTTGATTGACCCTGCTTCTGAAGCCTCCTTTTTAACGGAGCGCTTGCAGAATAGGTTGAAGTTGCCTGTGCACTCAACCAATGCAACAATTACGGGTGTCAATCGAGCTATATCTGCCACTTCAAGAAAAGTTTGTACGGTGAAGATTGGAACAGCATGCGACGCGTCGATAATCTTAGAAACGACAGCTCTGACTTTGCCCACTATATCTGGAAATCTGCCATCCTTTACGGTAGCAGCTGATTTTAAGAACCAATTGCCAAATATTCGTTTGGCAGATCCAAATTTGTTTGACCCTCGACCTGTTGATCTACTGATAGGAGCGGACTTGTACCCTCAGATTCTCAAAGGAGGATCTCTTCAGATTTCCTCAGGAACCCTGCTTGCCCAGAATTCAATATTTGGTTGGCTGATCACGGGTCCGGTCCCGGCCAATCTAATTCAGACTATCGCTACGACTTTTGCGTTTCTGGGAACTCGAGGAGCCTCCAAAACGTTGTATTTTGTGGTCTTCGGATAAGGTTTGCGAGGAAAATTTTTTACGTACGACCCGTAGAGATTCGGACGGTAGGTATCGTTACTTTACCCATCCGAACTGACCTTAGCTCACGGAAATACTTAGGCGAGTCGAGGGCAAACGTTCTTAAACAATTCTACCGTAATGAAACGTCATTACTTCGGAAGCCTGACGTGAAGACATTTTATGATAAGGTCGTCACAGAATATTTGACATTGGACCACACGAGGCCAGTGAATGCGCTTTCTTCGATTGAGAGGTTGTCTTGCTATCTACCTCATCACCCGGTCATTAATATGAAAAAACAAACTAGCAAACTTTGTTTCCCATCTGACCATTTGGTGGATGCGGAGGTTCTGACTTTTGTGGAGAACAGCCGTTCTAAACCCTTGGTGATTCGCTGGAACGAGCAGTTAGACGCTTTTTACTTCGCGGTAACACCTATAGTGAAGAAATCTTCCTAAACTAAAAGGGAAGTTCTTTCTGCTATAGCGAAACTTTTTGACCCCGTCGGCTGGGTAGGTCCAGGATTGTCATGGCCAAGATGAAGGGGTTGAGGAAAGTTCAGGCGCTAGCTCATCAGTTTTGTTTGCGTTGGAATGAGGAGTATTTGAAAACTCTGCACAAGCAGTATAAATGGAAATATCCGGAACGGGAAATACAAAAAGATGATCTCGTCTTCGTGAAACACGACCTTCATGGAAATTAGGCCGCGTCATTGATGTTCACCCCGGTATTGGCGGTCATGTTCGCGTTGCTGACGTACGAACGGAAAACGGCGTTGTAAGACGACCTATCATCAAATTGGTAATTCTGACCGATCAAACTCCTCAATCTTTGTCACGTATGCAACTGCTAGGGTCCCTACTGGCCTCATTGAGTTGCAAAGGGTCCTTACGTCGTGTTATTATTTTTAGGGTCCCTACTGGCCCTTCGCGGTACCTGAATCCAAATAAAAAGAAGAACAAAAAATGAACAAAATTATAATTTTTAATTTATTTTAATATACTTTAAGAAGTACAACAAATTAATTAATGTTATAAGCTTTAATATATTTTAAAAAATGAATTCCCAATTATAATTTTTATTTAAATAAATGAATGGTAGAACATATAAAATGAACCCTTAAGGAAATATGACATTTTCGACATTTTTGCACTTTTTTTGAGCCTTTTCGAATTTTTTTGAGATTTTCGATTTTAGCATTTTCGGACTCGCGTTTTTTGTGCTTTTTGACATTGGTATCCTGTGTTATTGGAACTCAGGCAAAGCTTATTTTACATTCGGTAGATAGTATTATTTTGATTCTTTTGGGTTTTTGTTATTGGAACTTAGGCATAGCGTACCCTACATTCGGTGGATAGTTTTTTGGTGGATTTTTCCGGTTTTTTCGACTTTTTGCTAGAAAGGAACAAAATTTCATTGGACATTTTTAGTGTTCCGATCCATTTAGATTTACATTTTTAAATTTTAGCGATTCTCTCATTTACAGTCCGATCGAAGTTAGATTTTTGGTGATTCTTTGGGGAATTTTGTTCGCTTTAATCAATTCTCGTGTGATTTTTTGGAAACTTCCTAGACAAAATGTCTCTCACTCCTCTTGACATTTTCGTAATAGCTTCGGATGCTCTTATTAAATTTAATGCAAACTTTGTTGCAGAAAATGACGAGGAGCTTGATTTGTTTATTCTTGCGGTACGTAGCTCAGAGGTCAATAATGTTTGGCAACGAGCTTAGGAAGCGTACGAAAAATATATTAATTATTTGCAGACTACAAAGACTGTAGAGAAAAGCGACATTGACGCCGCGGACAGCAAATATGGGTCTTCGTACTCAACATTTATGAGGTGTCTAGCGACAATTAATAAGAAATTGTCAGAGTTCCGAAACTTGAAGCGCTGGTCTTCGAAGACATCCTTATCGCCCTACGAATCTGAGCATTCAATTCGGTCTGCTGCTAATAATTCGGTAGGGAATGAAACGCTTCCTCCCGTTTCAAATATAACTCTTCCTTCCGCGACCCCTTCCCACCGGTCGAATAGGGAAAGGAGGCAAATGGCGTCTATGGCTGACGTCATGCACAATCTGGCTCTGCCTGCGTGTGATATCGACGTTTTTGAGGGAGATTTTAGGGACTTATTCGGCGAAATGTATATAAACAATTCTCGACTTAGCGACATTGAGCGATTATGTCATCTGGTACGCAAAACCAGTGGGGAAGCACGAGAAATTTCGAGCTTGCGTGGCAAGCACTGAGGGAGTCTTATGATAACCCTAGAATACTTGTGCATAACCAAATTAAGACTCTCTTTGACCTTCCGGTTTTATCAAGTGAGTCTCGTTCGGTGTTAAAATCGATACAACGCAATATTAATGCCTGTCTTTCAGCACTATCTACTTACGATATAAGTACGGACAATTGGGATCCGATCCTGATCTTTATTTGCCTGCAACGTTTGCCGAGGCTTACCCAGTCTTTATGGGAACAAAGTATCACGGATAAATCAGCTCTATCTTCGTGGAAAGAGATGGACACCTTTCTTACGGAAAGGATTCGCACTCTTGTGTACCTTAGCGACCTTCGGGGAACCGAACCCCAAAAAGCGTCAAATACGAAGAAGGTTAGGACGCATTTTACGAATGCAACCTCTCCGAAGCCTTCTCGTGCCCAAACTAATAGTAACTGTGTACTCTGCCCTAGACACAGCCACAAACTGTCAAAATGCCATCGGTTCAAACAACTTTCACCATCGGAAATGTATTCAATAATCAAACGGCATAATTTATGTTTAAATTGTTTGGCCAAGGTGCATGATGACGGAAATTGTTCGAAATGTGAATCTAGACATCACACATTGTTACATCGTGATGCTACGAATTCCACCTCAGGTAATTCTGGGTCGAGACCTCCTGCAGCTACTCAATCTTCCAACCCCCCTCCTGCAGAACAACCTCAACCATCCACAGCGGCTGGATGTTTGCCGCGCCAGGTATTTCACGCTGCTCAGAGCAGAGCTGTGCTTTTGGGAACAGCAATGGTGAATATTGTTCACCAAGGTGCTGCGTACCTTGCTCGAGCGTTGATTGACCCTGCTTCTGAAGCCTCCTTTTTAACGGAGCGCTTGCAGAATAGGTTGAAGTTGCCTGTGCACTCAACCAATGCAACAATTACGGGTGTCAATCGTGCTATATCTGCCACTTCAAGAAAAGTTTGTACGGTGAAGATTGGGACAGCATGCGACGCGTCGATAATCTTAGAAACGACAGCTCTGACTTTGCCCACTATATCTGGAAATCTGCCATCCTTTACGGTAGCAGCAGATTTTAAGAACCAATTGCCAAATATTCGTTTGGCAGATCCAAATTTGTTTGACCCTCGACCTGTTGATCTACTGATAGGAGCGGACTTGTACCCTCAGATTCTCAAAGGAGGATCTCTTCAGATTTCCTCAGGAACCCTGCTTGCCCAGAATTCAATATTTGGTTGGCTTATCACGGGTCCGGTCCCGGCCAATCAAATTCAGACTTTCGCTACGACTTTTGCGTTTCTGGGAACTCGAGGAGCCTCCAAAACGTAGTATTTTGTGGTCTTCGGATAAGGTTTGCGAGGAAAATTTTTTACGTACGACCCGTAGAGATTCGGACGGTAGGTATCGTTACTTTACCCATCCGAACTGACCTTAGCTCACGGAAATACTTAGGCGAGTCGAGGGCAAACGTTCTTAAACAATTCTACCGTAATGAAACGTCATTACTTCGGAAGCCTGACGTGAAGACAGTTTATGATAAGGTCGTCACAGAATATTTGACATTGGACCACACGAGGCCAGTGAATGCGCTTTCTTCGATTGAGAGGTTGTCTTGCTATCTACCTCATCACCCGGTCATTAATATGAAAAAACAAACTAGCAAACTTTGTTTCCCATCTGACCATTTGGTGGATGCGGAGGTTCTGACTTTTGTGGAGAACAGCCGTTCTAAACCCTTGGTGATTCGCTGGAACGAGCAGTTAGACGCTTTTTACTTCGCGGTAACACCTATAGTGAAGAAATCTTCCTAAACTAAAAGGGAAGTTCTTTCTGCTATAGCGAAACTTTTTGACCCCGTCGGCTGGGTAGGTCCAGGATTGTCATGGCCAAGATGAAGGGGTTGAGGAAAGTTCAGGCGCTAGCTCATCAGTTTTGTTTGCGTTGGAATGAGGAGTATTTGAAAACTCTGCACAAGCAGTATAAATGGAAATATCCGGAACGGGAAATACAAAAAGATGATCTCGTCTTCGTGAAACACGAGCTTCATGGAAATTAGGCCGCGTCATTGATGTTCACCCCGGTATTGGCGGTCATGTTCGCGTTGCTGACGTACGAACGGAAAACGGCGTTGTAAGACGACCTATCATCAAATTGGTAATTCTGACCGATCAAACTCCTCAATCTTTGTCACGTATGCAACTGCTAGGGTCCCTACTGGCCTCATTGAGTTGCAAAGGGTCCTTACGTCGTGTTATTATTTTTAGGGTCCCTACTGGCCCATCGCGGTACCTGAATCCAAATAAAAAGAAGAACAAAAAATGAACAAAATTATAATTTTTAATTTATTTTAATATACTTTAAGAAGTACAACAAATTAATTAATGTTATAAGCTTTAATATATTTTAAAAAATGAATTCCCAATTATAATTTTTATTTAAATAAATGAATGGTAGAACATATAAAATGAACCCTTAAGGAAATATGATATAGGCACCTGTCTGTGGAGGTACACAGTTAGCTACATACACGGGGCAAAATCGCCTTTTTGGATATGTTTGAATCGAAAGAAAATATATTTGGAACACAAATTTTTAAATATTATATATTTCTTAGCAATTATATTTTATTTGAAAATCAATAAAATATATTTGGAACGCATATATTAATATATTACAACAAATTATATTTGCAAACTAAATTTCTCAAATAAAATATGCGTTTAAATATAAATAAAATTATTATTTAGGAATTTTTCCTAACATATTTTATTTAAAACGATTTCCAAAAGTTTTGCTGGCTTTTTCGAATTTCAGTTTTAATTTTTCCTTGGCTTCGAATTGTACCTCCCAGTTATGATACCATATGCAGCATTAACTTATGTTTTAAATTAATCATTTAAAATTTCTGAGTTAGTATTCCAAGTCACATTTCTTGTCAATCCTGTAAATTAATTTATTTTTATACAAGATTATACGATTTTAATTATTATTTTTACGAACATAAAATATTTCTAAAAAATAACTTTGAATTAGTAAACAATTTAACACAATTAACGTTCTTAATTGCGAATAAATATTTGTTTCGGAAATAATAGTCCCAAATAAAAACATGTTGGGATGTAAACCAAGATTTCTTTAGAATAACATATTCCCATATATATACTATTTGTCTGTTCCCAATATTATATGATTGAAGTGTACCCTAAACAAATATATGTTTCAAGCGGAATATGTTTGGGACAATATACTACAGAAGCGATTTTTTTTCAGCGTGTAGTTAGTTTATTATTGCTAGCTACATAGTTAATATATTTGAGCTGGTTACATAGTTAATATATTTGAGCTGGTTACACAGGTAATATATTTGTACTAGATACATAGTTAGAATTTATATGCTAGCTACATAGTTAGTATATCCGTACCAGCTACGTACACGGAGGAAAATCGTCATTTTTGATATGTTTGAATTCAAAGAAAATAAGCTTGGAACCAAAATTTATAAATATTGTATATTTTTGAACAAATATATTTTATTTGAAAATCAAGTAATTTTGTTTGGAACGCATATATTAATATATTACAACAAAATATATTTGCGAACTTACTGTCACAAATAAAATATGTGTTTACAAACAAACAACGATATTGTTTAAGAATTTATCCAAATTCATTATATTTAAAAAAAATGTTAAAACTTTGTTGACTTGGGCAATTTTTAATATTATTTTTTCCTCGATTTTGTGTTATACTTTTTGTTTTACAGCACTTTTTTTATAAATAGTCCAATTGTTATCCATCAATGTTATTCGTCGTAACCCAAAATTATACGATTTAAATTTTTCAAATATATAAAATTTATAAAACACTTAAAACTTTCCTTTAAATTAAGGCATCGATACATTGCCAAAATACTTAAATATAAATTAATCATTGTTTGGGAAATATTATTTCCAAATAAAAAAATATTAGGATGAAAACATAATTTTGCTTAGAACAACATCCTCACAAACATATAATATTTGTGAGTGTCAAATATTATATATTTGGAGTGCACCCTAAACATATGTATGTTTCCAGCAAAATATGTTTGGAACAATATACTACAGAAGCGATTTTTTTTCAGCGTGTAGTTGAAAATTCAGAATTATTTTCATAGTCAATTACTTGGTACCGACTACGTTGCTGTAGAATAGTAATGCTGGAAGGAGTCAATTTACCCCCTCGTAGGACAACACCATGTTAATGTAGTCAGCCAAAAACATTGCGGGTGTATTTGACTGTAGCTAGTGGTGGTTCTTGGTAGTTAGCGTAACAACAGGGTCTGAACCAGCTACATTCCCTGGCGGGTACTTAATACCTACGCTTACAGCCATACACATACGTATATACATACATTGTTTTATTCTATTTTCTTTTGCTTCCATATTCGTTGGTTTTCTATTAACCCTTTCAGGTGCCGTGCGGATCTGTGAATAAATCGTTTATTTACAAAATAAAATAAATTAAAGTGTCGGAAAAATATCGGTTTCGGTGTGATATATATATATATATATATACGGATCGGTTTGAAATCCTATATATCCGCGTGCACCCTACAATCGGTCAAAAAGACTTAAATTAAAACTTTTTTAAAAAATATATATTAGTTGCAAATGTTCGGTCGTTGTCGAAAAGTAACGCCTTCACGAGGTTTAAAACAACTTTTTTTCGGGTACCCTATCATTTTTGGGCCCTAAAAGATTCAGTGCTGCTCTGCTTTCACAAATTTTTAATCTTTTTCGAGATTAAAACGTGAATTTAGCTGGTTTTTCTTGCTTTTTAAGTAAGTTTTGTGCTTTTTCGTAATACAAAATGTCGGTTACGCCTCTTGATTTCTTTATCAGAGCTTCGGACGCGCTGGTAAAATTTAATACACATTTTCATGCATTGAAAGACGAGGACCTCGATATATATAGTCTCGAAGTTCGCAGTACATAACTTAATAAAGTGTGGGCTAGGGCCTGTCTGAATCATTTTAAAATCTCAGCAGATACGAAAACCGAACAACTCGATTCTGTCCAAAGCAAATACGATGTTTCATATCAGTTGTATATGGATTGCTTGTCGGCCATTAATAGGAAGTTAGCTCTGCTCCATAGTCCGCGCAGGTCCTCTTCTCGATCTTCGGAAGTTAGTTCCGTTGTACCTGATTCCGTGCGTTCTAATGCAACCGTAAGTGGGACTCGAAATCCCGTTCATCCGTCATTTGAGGCAAATTCTCCTGCAGCCATCTCCCATAAACCTGATGTGGCGAGAGCTAGTGCAATGGAAAGCGTGTCACTTATGCCGCCTATGAGTGATAGCGTTCATTGCTTATTAATTATAACCAAACGCTGTGGGAACAGTGTGTGAAAAATAAATCCGATCTATCAACGTGGAAAGATTTGGACGCCTATCTGAACGAAAGGATTCAAACTCTCGCGTGTCTCCAGATATAACTAGAGGCGATACTAATAAAAAGCTGCCTGACAAGATGGTCAAAGCTCACTTCACGGTTGCTAGTTCTTCTGGCTCTTCTTCATCGGGTACTTCCAAGTCGACCTTTAGTCATACTTGCCCGATCTGTCCGAAGCAGAATCATCTTCTTCGCGCCTGTGATAAATTTCGTAAAATGTCGGTCGCAGAAAGATTTTCCCTTGTTAAAAAACAGCGTTGTTGCGTCAATTGTTTATCGCGGTCACACGAATTTAAAGATTGCACAAATTCATGCGCTTTGTGTCAAAAGTTACATCATACGTTGCTTCATCGTGATCTGTCTGCGACTCCGACTAATACTCCAAGTACTGCTTCCCCCAGAACAAATATAAATTCCGTTTCCCATCCTGAAACTTCGCGTCAAGACCTTCAGCCTTCGAATTGTGATCAAGGCCCGTCAACGTCTGCTAACGCGTATTCATCCGCCGTAAATCGCCAAACATTCCATGTCTCTCAAAACCGTGCGGTATTATTGGGCACAGCCATGGTAAATATATACCATAATGGCGTTTTATACCCTGCCCAGGCACTGATTGAACGATTGCAAAATCGGTTAAACCTTTCGGTGCATTCCACAAAGGCTACCATATCTGGCGTCAGTCATGCTGTTTCGGCTACTTCCCGAAAACTTTGTCGTATAGAGATTCGAACTCCGCTCGATTTCTCTGTTCGTTTGGAATCTGTAGCGTTTGTTCTTCTGAAAATTTCTGGAAACTTACCATCAGATTTAAAAACGCGACTAACTAATATTCATCTGACAGATTCCAACCTATTTGACTGTCGCCCGGCTGACATTTTGATTGGTGCAGATCTATATCCCCTAGTTATTTTAGAGGGAACTCACCAAGGTCTGCTAGGCTCATTGCTTGGTCAAATGACAATCTTCGGTTGGGTGATAACCGGTCCGATGTCCTCTACCCAGGTCCACACCTTTGTGAAGACCACATCAGTGGATGTCATAGCGACTCCTGCACTGGCAATTGCGCCAATTAGGACCGCTGTGACGTCTACGATTTCAGAGTCATTACCTCAAACCACGCTTTCGGCGCCGAGTTTCGTGACCCCTTCGGTTTCCGCGTCGAACAGGACCTCGAAGATCGGGTTCTCGGAAAAGGATGAGACGTCGGTGTCCATCTCTGAAAAAACAATATCGATTTCCGCGATTCGGGACAAAAGCGAAAAACTATGCCGGGTTTGCCAAAAACTTCACCCTCATCGATCTTGTCGAATTTTTCGGGCTATGTCATTAGAGGCGAGACTTCAGGCTGTCGTTCAATGTCGGTATTGCGCGCGCTGTTTCACATACTCGCATCTGACTCGTGACTGTAGGAGCCCTAATAAGTGCCGCGAATGTCAGGGGGACCATCATAATCTCCTGCATTCCGCCCATAAAAATACCTCGTTACAGCCTTCTCGTCACAGCCGCGCTCCGCAACCATCTCTCCAGCAGACGAATTCGCGCTGTTTCCCTAAATATACAGAATCGCGTACTACACCATATTCGGTTGGGTACAGTCGGGAGTTTGCAACTGCTACGGCGAAACACACTGATGGAGCCCCTGGCTCTAATGCCCCCCTTGGGACTATAAATAAAATACAGCCCCTTCGCTATGATCCCCTTGGATCAACAAATGCAACCCCTTGGTTCGCAAGGTCCACTTGGGCCAAAAAAAAAAAAAAACAAAAAGCCCTTGGACATTGCTTTTGAAAAAATGTATTACTATTTAAAAAAGCTCACAAGAATTGCACTATATAATGCCTTTTCTTTATTTTAAGCTTTATGTAAGTATTATCCCTTGATGTTTACTATAATATTACTTACAACATTCCCTGATGTTGCAAGGTGGCCGGCAATGTTTAAGCCAAAACTCCATAAAATGCTTCCTCAAATTGTCACTGACTTTTTACAGTGTAGCGATTGTACAACTCCCTCCTTCAGATCACCTTACTCTTTTATGCATCATTGATCTTGACGAATGAATTTACCGGTTTTTTTGAGTATTCGCTACCTTCATCATCTGGGTATGTTTAGATTTTAATGAGTATTACACTCTCAACAACTCTTGTTCTTACATCCAAACAACCATCTTGTCCTTACAAGGTAATTTTGCTTTCAATAAAGCTTATTTATTTAATTTATGAAAAACCCTAACACCCGTGTTTTATTTCTATTTATTTTTCATAAAACCCTCGCTCACGACGAAGCAGGGTCTTTGCGCCTTCCTAAGGTCCTTCTTATAGATCTTGAGTTGCTCTTTATAGGCATCCCAAACATTAGCGACCCCAGTAGATTTAGCCTTGTTGAATAGCTTGCTGCAGGTTTTTTTCATAGCCGATAGCTCAGAAGTCCATCATTGGGGTTAAGTTTTACCCTTGTACCTTGTTTTTGGACAGGCTTTTTCAAGGGAACTATTGACTTATATGTTGATATGCTCGAGCAGATTATCCAGACCGGCTTTGTCATTCTCACAGATGCTTAGACTTGAGGACTATCTTGAAATTCTTCTCCGCACATTTCTCTGGACGGCAGGTTTAGGCTCTTTTTCAGCGAGTTTGAACTCAATATAATGGTGATCTGAGAATGAGTGGTCGTCTAGTACAGCCGGTCAGTAGCAAACGTTACGTCGAGTACTTTTTGTCTGTCTTTCGACCTCGTCAGACGTTGCTTCTTCTACTACTTCCCTGAATAGAGCAGTCGGTACTGCAGCTCCATAAGGCAAGTAACTGGAGACCACCCAATATATGCGATTACCGATCTCCAGACTAGCAGCTGTTTGGTCTTTACCACTTAAATTAGCCAGGAGAAAGATACTTAGATCTTTTCTGGCCAAAATGCAGGTTCTTGGTGTGCCTTCACAGTTTGCCACAAGCAGTTTAAAGTAGTATAAGAATGTTTATACGGGGGCACAGTAGACGTGTTTTATTTAGGAACAGGTTTAACAAATTAAAAATTAAAATAGATGATCGACTGTAGTTTTTGTAGGCATGTATAGAGGTATGTGTGTATAAATGTTGGTTTTTGAAGTGTAGAATACTAACATTTTTGTTGCATAGTGTTGGCTCCTGGTCGTGAACCTGGAGTCCAATGATTTCAACAATGATGATGGTTTCCAAGTCTAAATAAAAGACTATTAGAATTCCAATTGAATTCCATAGAGGCGAGCGACTTCTTTTATTGAAGTGTTTTCAACGACATAAAACTATGTAACAAATTTGTCCGCTTCATGCGGTGAAAAAACTCATTTGAGTAAAAAGGATAAAAAAAACTCAAAATTATGAACTTAACTTAAACAAAAATAAACTCAAATAGAAAAAAATGTGAAAAAGGAACAAAAGAAAATAAACTTAAAAAATATGGTCAAACAGCAAGGCCTGGTTGAACAGTGCGTTCAACATACTCCCGGGACAGCTTGGGGACGACGTACGTATCGTGCAAAAGTTCCGCTATATTTTACCAAACGCCGAGATTTGTATTCTGATCAAAGGATTTGCTTCCAAACACTTATCATAGCCGTACATGGTGTAACGACAGATGTCGGCGCCAATGACTCCATCTACTGTGCCGAAATTGTGGGGCTCAGGGTGAGCCTTGGGGTCCACTCCAATTAGAAGATCCAGTAAGATGGTACTACGAACTGGTTGGGGATAAGTCACGTTCAAACCATCCACTATAATCAGCCAGTCCTTGATCACTTTACCGGATCTCGTGATAATATCAAAACGTCCATAGGGGACATTAGCCTTGAATTTTGTGGAGTACTTTATTCTCTCCACCTTGGAAAAGAGTATGGACGATTTTGGTACGTTCGAATTGACGAGGAATGTGACGTCAGTTATTTTATCGCCCACTCGGAGCTCACATAGCACGACGGGAGCTAGGCGACGTGTTCCTGTATCGCCAACTGGAGAAGGGTCTGACGTCAGCTTTTTTAGCAGTGATAGTTTAGGGGGTTCTGGAGCCAAAGGGGCAACATCTTTGTGGGTGACCACGTGAGATGACGAGGCAACATCCGCGTCAATTTCTGGGAGATTAATTGCAGCCGCAGGGGCAACATCTTCACAGCCACCGACAGCTCCGATCAGACTTGAGTCAGACGAGGATTTCAACTCTGCTTTTATAGCTGCGCCTTCATCAGTTCGAGGAATCACCGCCAGTTCATAGCCGACATCTGCTGGATCCGTCACCTCTCGATGGAGCATGGTATGATGTGCCAAATTGCAGACATCGCAACGTTTGGTTGACGTGCAGGCTTCAGGTCTGTGACGATCTGCGAGACAGTTCAAACAATACCGATTCTTTTGTAATACTGCACGGCGTTCCTCTTTGAACATTCATCGAAAGTGTGTGCAGTACTTAATAGGGTGGTTGAATCCGCACACAAAGCATCTACCCATGTTGAATCTGTGGAAGACAGAAAAGAAAGAGAGAAAAGAAAGACAAGCACAATGAGGAATTAGCATTCTAAAAAACGATCATTTTTAATTAGTTGATTTGAATTCGATTGATTTTGAGATTCATTTTGGTAGTTTGTTGCTGTTGGTAAAATGCAAAGCTTTAAGACCGGTCGAACGATTATACCATTTTGTGTTTTGATTTCTGCCACACGCACTTTACTGTCTTTGCCGTATATTACTTTGGTGATACGGCCTAGTCTCCATTCTGTAGGGGGCAGGTTGTCATCCTTTATAATGACAAAGTCATTTTCTTTTACATTATTGCTTGTTGTTTTCCATTTATAACGACGTTGAAGTTCAGTAATATATTCTGATTTCCACCTTTTACTGAATATATGTTGGATTATTTTCAATCGCTTCCAACGATTCAAGTGAGACAAATTGGCTGTGGCTTATTCAGTTGGTGATTCGGGGGGAGCCACAAGTGGAGCTTCTCGTAGTAAGTGACCGGGGGTCAACGGCAAAAGCTCTTCTGGATTTTCTGATAGAGGGGATATCGGTCTTGAATTTAATACCGCTTCAATCCTTATTAGTAAAGTTGAAAATTCCTCAAAGGTGAATGTCAAATTGGTTGTAATCTTTTTTAAGTGGAACTTCATGCTTTTCACTGCGGCCTCCCAAAGGCCGCCCATATGCGGAGCGTACCGTGGTATGAAAGACCAAGAAAAGCCATGTAATCCATATTTGTCTCGAAGACATTTTTCTGCATTCTTCAGAAATAAATTATGTTCCTGTAAAAGCTTACAACTAGCTCCTACGAAATTTCGACCGTTGTCCGAAAACATGGTCTTTGGCAAGCCTCGTCGTCCGGTAAACCTCGTGAAAGTTGCTAGAAAAGCATCAGCTGACAAATCAGAGCAGACTTCAAGGTGAACCGCGCGCGTTGAAAAGCATACAAAAATAGCTGCATAGATTTTAATGAATTTGGCGTTTCGAAGATTTGATGATTTTATGCTGAAGGGGCCAGTAAAATCCACGCCGGTATATGTGAAGGGTAAGGAAAAGTTAACTCGTTCAGGTGGAAGTGCAGCCATTATCTGATTTTGAAATTTGCGCTTGTAAATCGTGCAGGCCTTGCACCTTGATGCATTTTCTAACGAGGTTCTTCAGCCTGGGAATAAAAAACCCTTGACGTATGGCTCGAATCATGATATTGTATTCTGCATGAAGTAGTATATGGTGGGTATAGTTAACAAAAAGTACAGCAAAATGTGACTTCTAGGGTATGATGACAGGGTGTCGTTCGGCGTACCTTAAACCAGCGTTTTGAAGGCGACCGCCTACTCTAAGTATGCCCTCTTCATCCAGAAATGGATTTAATTTCAAAATATTACTCTTTTTATTAATCGAATTTTTACTAAGAAGACACTCGTATTCTCTCGGATAATGCTTTCGTTGGCCTAAAGTAATTAATCGATTTTTGACGAAAGTAATTTCTTCGGTGGTTAAGTTATCAATCTTAGGTGGAGACTTTCTGCGACAGGATTGAACGAAACGAAATATGTAGCCAATTACTCGGAGAGCGCGATTGAAAGACGAAAACCTGGTGATAATTTCGTCTTGCAGCTCGAGATGAAAAGTTGAAACTCTTTTTATACCCTACACCATACAGGGTATTATAACTTTGCGCATTTGTTTGTAACACCCAAAAGGAGAAGAAATAGACCCATCGTTTATTATACCGATTGACTTAGAATCACTTTCTGAGTCGATTTAGCTATGTCCGTCTGTCCGTCTGTCTGTCTGTCCGTCTGTGCATGTATTCTTGTAATCAAAGTACAGGTCGCAATTATGGTCCGATCTCGACGAAACTTTACACATATCTTTTTTTTGGCCCAAGGACGATCCCTATTTGGTTAAAATCGGTTCAGATTTAGATATAGCCCCCATATATATGTTAGCCCCGATTTGACATGTAAGCGCTGTAAAAACTTTATTTTATATCCGATCAGTGCAAAATTTGGCATAAAGAGGTTTCTTATTACATGAAGGAATACTGCTAAATTCGGAGAAAATCGGTTCAGATTTAGATATAGCCCCCATATATAGGGGCTATATCTTGTAAGCGCTGTAAAAATATTATTTTATATCCGATCAGTATGAAATTCGGCAGAAAGAGGTTTCTTATTATATGAATGAACACTGTTTAATTTGGAAGAAATCGGTTCAGATTTAGATATAGCCCCCATATATACGTTACCCCCGATTTGACATGTAGGCGCTGTAGAGACTGTATTTTATATGCAATCAGTACGAAATTCGACAGAAGGAGGTCTTTTTACATGAATGAGTATTCAGGGAAGATCGGTTCAGATTTATATTGATTGTTCCTCCTGATTTGGTATCAAACCGCTATAGAAGTTGTATTTTACTTCCGATCATTAAAATTTTCCAGAAAGATGTTTCTCAATTTAGGAACGAATATTGCTTAATTTAGCGATTATCGTTTCAGAATTAGATAATATGTTTCTACCCATTTACCAATTATTCCAAATTATTATGGCAATGACCCTTATCGCATTGTTAGGGAGGTGTAGGGTATTATATAGTCGGCCCCGCCCGACTTTCTACCTTTCCTTACTGGTTGCTTCTAAATCCGTGGGATCAAAAGTTCGTGGTTTCGGCCATGCTTCTATTGGTTGTTGAAGCCAGGGGGGTCCATGCCACCAGAGTGAATTCTGAATTAAGTCTCGTGAAAGGCATCCGCGACTTCCTAGGTCAGCGGGATTATCATCTGTTTTAACATGTTTCCAGTGCGTTTCATTGGTTATGTTAAGAATTTTAGTAACGCGATTAGTGACAAAGGTTTTTAAAGTTTGTGGCGATTTTTGTAACCATCCTAACACAATGGATGAATCAGTCCACGTAAACAATTCGTATGAGTCGAAAGTTGATTTATTTAGATTTTTTGTGAGTTTAGAGAGTAATTCGGATCCACATAATTCAAGTTTTGGAATTGTAGTTCGTTTAAGTGGAGCCACTCGGGTTTTTGCTGCTAGCAGGTGGCTGGAGATTTTGCCAGATTCGTCGACAGTTCTAATATAAACTGCACCACAATAAGCTTTTTCCGACGCGTCGCAGTACCCGTGTATTTGGACTGGATGACCCGGAGAAAAACTTACCCATCTTGGAATTTTCAACGTTGTGATATTAGGTAAACTGTCGATAAATGAATTCCATTTAAATAGTAAATGCGGTGGGATACCCTCATCCCAATCAATTTTTGCTTCCCACAATTGCTGCATTAGTATCTTCGCTAAAATAACAATCGGACCCAGCCAACCAAGTGGGTCGAACAATCATGGAGAGAATTTGTCTCTTCGTTGCTGCTTAGGAGGTACTTATTGGATGAACAACATAATGAAATATATCTTGCATTCGCATTCGCTGGAATGCCTAAAGTTTTGATAGTGCTGGAATCGTCTATTAAAAAATCTTCGTCCAGAAGATCCTCCCGGGCCAAATGATCGAGAAGGCACGAATTATTGGCTGTATGCTTCTTTAAGGGGAAAGAGGCAGAGTTTAAAACTTCTATTATTTCTTTTTGCTTTGCTTTCGCATCTTCCAACGTGTGTGCACCTGACAAAACGTCATCAACATAAATTTCCCTTTTCAAAATTTCGGAAGCTTTTGGTTTTTGAAATTTACAGTCATCACTTAGCGGCTGCAACGTTCTTATCGCTAGGAAGGGCGCACAATTCACCCCAAAAGTCACCGTTTTGAGCTGGAATTGGTTAACCGCCTCATCTGGATCTAGGCGAAATACAATCTGTTGAAATTTTGTCTAAAGTGCAGTTTACGTCCACAACCCCGATTTCTTTAAAATTTTGCACACCCCACCTAAATGACCCCCAAATCACGAAAATGTTGTCGAAAATTGGGGCTTGGACCCATGGGGCCCCCAAAACCCAAATAATGGACCCGGTCCCCCACATAGACAATATTATACTCAAACGAAAGGAAATGACGAGGAGAACCTAAAAGTGGAAAAAAATTAGAAAAGTTTGCTCTGAAGGGTCTTGGGGGCCCCAAAACTCCCAAAAATGGACCCGGTCCCCCACATAGTCAATATTATACTCAAACGAAAGGAAATGGCGAGGGGAATGCAAAAAGCCAAAAAATAATTTTTGCCTGCGGCGCTTTATGCATACAATTTTTTTTTTTACATTTTTAAAACTCAACTTTCCTAAACTCAACAAAATGAACAAACATTTTTATTTTTTTACAAAGCCTAAAATAAAAATTTTTGCCTGCGGCGCTTTAGACAAACTAAATATATGTTTTATGACAATTTCTTTAAAAAAAAAAACATTTTTCGAAAAATATTTCCACATTTCAAAACTCAAGAAAAAAAAAAAAAATTTTTAAAAAATTTCGACAAAAAAATTTTTTTTCTTCCATCTCATCGAAATTAACAAATTAAAAAAAAAATCTTTTTTTTTTTAGACATATTTTTTCTAAAAAAATACAGATTTTTTCCTAAAAATAACATATATTGACTGTATATATTTTAAATATGGTCCAGGATACCTAATTAATGGTATCATAGTCTCTAAAGAACATTCTTTTTCTGATAATTCCCAGCGGCGGAAATTGCGAGGCCTTCCATATATAAGACATGCGGAAGGCCTTATTCGGCAAGGACTTCCCTATGTAAGGCCTGCGAAATGCATGATTATTGATCAGTTGAAGGCATGCCATTATAAGGCATGATACAGGACTTTTAAAAGAATGGAGAGGGAATGTGAGAGCGTGGGGTTCGTAGTCCAGCGTTCATAACAAATACAACAAATGGAAAAGAAAACGTTATCCAAATCCCAACAAAGAATCTTCCTTTTTGATAGCCTGAAGAATGCCTTCTAAAGCGAAGACAGAGGGAATGTAAGAGAGAGTGGTTAATCGTCGATCGTTTTTATCAAATGAAAGAGCAAAAACAAAAAACGCTATGTAAATCTCAACATACCTATAATCTTCCTTTTTGATAGCCTGAAGAAGGCCTTCTAAAACGAAGGCAGAGGGAATGCAAAAACGAGTGGTTCGTAGTCCATCGTGCTTACGTACCACAAATAAAAGAGCAGCAACAACAAAACGAAGTATTCCGTTATACAAATTCCAACGTAATGTGAAGGGAATGCAAATTAACAAGACGGTTCGTCGCGCTTGTCTAAATTTTCTTGAGTTACGAACGAGGAGAAATGTATTTGCAAACTCGGAAATAGTTTTTTTTTAATTTTTTGCACTTATCAATCAATATTAATTTTTTAATTGTGATACATAATTACAAAAAAATCTGTCTTAAAACAAGCAAAAAAAACAATCGCCGCGGGACGAATCATCTTGTTAAATTCTATCACTTTAGTTTCGTACTCACAACAACAAGAACTTGTGCTTAGAGAGGGGGGTGAAAAAAGCAAGAAAAAACAAAAAACAAAAACAGTTTTCATAAAACGCTATCAGTTATTATCAGTTTCTGATCTAGCATTCATCGGTTCGGGTGTTTTAAAGGTTTTAAATAATAAAAGATTTTAGGTTATTTATTGAATTATTTTGATTTTATTTTGTTGTTTTTTTTTTGGTTTATACTTTTTAAGTTGAATTAAATTATTTTTTTTGTGTGTTATTCAAATAAAAGAAACATCAAAATAAAAAATAATAGTTATTAACAAAATTAATATTAGATGGGCGCCTATAAAAAACTTCGAAGACTTTCGAGGCCTGATTTTCTCAGACATGATGTATGTATTTCGTTTATAGTCCTTCCGGAAGGCCTGATATTTTCAGAAATGATTTATGCCTTCCATAATGAAACCTTCAGCAGACCTTCTTTTTAAGTCCTTCTGGAAGGCCTGATTTTTTCTGACATGCGTTATCCCTTATCTATGAAGGCCTTCTGGAGGCATTCTTGTAGGGAAATGGAAAGGAAGGCCATGCCTCCCAATCTCACGCAATGTTAAATGGAAAGGAACAGGTAATGTGTAGGGAAGGCCTCCGTCATGACTAAGAAGGCCTGATATAAGGCCTTATAGCTCATGCATTCCGCCGCTGGGTTGTTAGATAAGGTTTAAGATAGCATGATCATCGCCGAACCAAATAAGTTTCAGAAATAAAGCCAAAACCAAATGGACAAAATTCGGGAAGCTAATTAGAGAAAGATTAGGGCATGGCAATTTTTGAGTGCCTAAGTGTTGAAGATATTGACACTTATGTTGATTACATTACGGATATATTAGTAATGTCTTTCGAAGACAGCTGTCTGCTTCGAAAAAGGAAATCAGCCCAAGAAAAGCCTTGGAGGACCGGGGAGATTCGCAACATTGGGAAAGAGGTCCGTAGACTTTACAATAGGGCACACCGTAAAAAATCTCCAGTATACTGGGACGACTACCATAGAAGACTCAGTGAATACAACAAATAGCGTTAACGATGTTTCTAAAATGAAAAAGTTCCTTTTAAAAACCCATACCCAAACCGATACAATGGTAGACGATATGGGCTGAAGAGTAGACTCAACTGATGAAATGGTAAGGCTTTTGATGAACACCCATTTTCCGCAAGGTAAGGCGGGTCAGACTGAGATGCCGAACTATAGAGAAAATTAAGCACAGCAAAGTTATATCATTACAGACCATATGGCCAAAGAAGCCGTACGAAGCTTTTCACCAAGAGTACTTTTCATACCTAAACCCGGCAAGGCAAGTTATGCAACATCTAAGGGTTATAGGCCAATAAGCCTAACATCTTTCTTGCTCAAAACCATGGAACGTGTAGTGGATACCATAATTAAAAGGAAGATACCAGGCGAAATGTTAAAATTTAGACAACATATGTTAAATGGCGATCAGTGGACACCGCCCTACACGAGGTAGTACACCATATAGAGGAATCCTTCAATGGAAATATGTATACACTTGCGGCACGTATTGACATTGAAGGGGCGTTCAATAATGTACGGACCGACATACTCATCCAATCCTTAGACCAGTTTCAGGTGGACCAGGCTGTCCGAGACTGGATAAGCCAAATGCTAAGGAATAGATGCATAAATTGCGGGTCCCACGACATAAAAAAAGAGACAGAGTAGCACAGAGAACACCACAGGGTGGTATATTACAACCACACCTGTGGGTCACTAGGTCTAAATGTATACACATGTTAATGTTAAATACTTAGGTGTAATCCTAGACAGGAAACTAAATTGGAAGTGCCACATAAAAGAACGAGCAAGCAAAGCTCACATATGCTGGGCACTATGTAGAAGAGCCATAGGCTCAAATGGGGCTTTATTCCAAAGATGACTTACACTGGCTCTACAAGAGCGTAATAAGACCTATTCTAACTTACACATCAGTAGTGTGGTGGACGTCAATGAAAAAGAAGTGCAACATAATAATATTACAAAAGGTCCAACGAATATGTTGTCTCGGCGTAAGCGGGCCAATGAGGACCACATCTAGGAAATGTCTAAATATCCAACCAATAGAAATACAGATTAGATATGAAGCAGCCCTCACGACGACGAGAGTCAAAGTGATGGATCGAAAGCGATCACAAGTCATATCATCAAAAGTTTAAAAAGCAAGAAATAAATTTTGCATTCTCAATATATATATATAAAGCGAAAATAAGGTACAAGAATAAATATATGTGAGATGAATATATTAATATATATATAATGAATATATAAATATAAGAAATCATTATTATATATAGCGGGCTTTTATAGGATCCAAGGAAATTTGAAACTACAAGCCTAAATGACCTCCATGCTGCAATTTCCTCCGATGTTAAATATGTTGGCCCATCAAAAATACCTTTTTTGAAAAGAAACACTTTTAAGTATAATTTTTAAATATGAGAGTCAATTACCATCCTTCGATTAAGTTCCTCAAACATATTCATTTTAAAGGAAACTTCCTGAAGAATATTTTGGAGAAAATAACGAGTAAAAAAGTTCACATTTCAAAAAAGAAAGTTGCCAAAAAATGTCCCTTTATATGCTCAGATTTAATTTTATTTTGGACAATAGGAGCTCTACCAACACAGGCTCTCCCGCTAGGGTGTTTAGTGTCGTATGTGGAATAACCCCGTAACCTTAAACAATATCTTGTTGAAAAAAGTGTCTCGGAGACTTATAAAATATAACAGTGGTTTCGGAGTAAATTTTCTTAACTTCATAGAAAGAAAAGAAAATATAATTTCAGAATTCATACTTTAAAGGAACAATACAGTGCGTTACGAGTAGAATGAGTTGGAGATTATACAGTTTCCCTCTCTCTCTCAATGCAGTCTTATTAATCAGCTTCGTTTTGTGTTCGACGCATTTGTATACCCTATACCACTCTGTGGTCCGGGGTATTATGAGTTTGTGCAAAAGGAGAAGAGATAGATAGTGACAGAGCCATTGATTACACGGTGCGACAGTCGAAAATCTAAAACCGCAATACAATTTTTCTTGTAGGTCTTGGCGAGTGCAATTTGCCGGAATTTCTTGCTTTTTGCACTTAAACACCTATATCTTTGCTAATTATTCCCCTACTTTCAATCTCTAAACTAATTTGGAAAGAAGAGGTATAGTACTTTAGGAATATATGTTTATTTGTCCTACAAACACATTTTTTTATTTTTCTTTCGCCATTTTCTATTTTTGGCAACGTTTTTACCAATTATTTTGTGAGATAACCGCACGATTAATTAATTTATCTATATAATATATTTTGTAAGGAAAAAACGCCACCAGTCTCTTAAAAATGCGATTGCAATTGAGTTAGAGTTAGTAAAGTTTCGTTAAAACCAAATGTGTATATAAATACTAGTTTTAAGGATGATGACGAACTGAAAAGAGAACACTCAAGCAATAATTTGTGAGTTGAATGGCCAAAACTGCTGTTTTTGTACACATTAGGTTAGGTTAGGATTGGCAGCCTGCAAAACAGTCTCACTAAGACTATCCAGGACATTGTGTTACCACAGGCACGTAAGGAAAAACATAAGTTATTCTTGGCCGCTGCCGTTGAACCAATTCGATTGCTGTAAAAAGCTAAAAAGTTGGCGGATTCCAACATCAGCCAAGTCAGCTAACTCATCAAAGAAATACGAGCCCAAGGTTGTATGCCGCCTTCTAGAGAGAGCGGGGTACAGACTAAGGACGTATCCAGGATTTTGGTTCGGGGTGGGCCCAACTTTTTTTTCCAAACAAAGATAAACAATTAAAAAATTGCGTTTATTGTGTAGGTAATGGAAGCTAAGTTCCTTAGTTTTTTATTCCTAAATATAAATGTGTACTTTAGTACGAGATCAGTAAAACTTTTTATAATAAAATACGTAAGAGTTAAAAATGTAATCTTCGATTTTTTGAAAGAAATATATCAATTATTTCACCGATTTTGACTTCATCTTTGTATACAGGGTGGTTGATATGTATTGCAACCAACTTCAGGTTGCTATCATTTCGAAACCGCTAGTCTGATAGCTGACAGATTTATTTCAGTGACAGTGCATTTTATTGTTTACAAGCTTACAAAAGCATTTTGATCTATTGCATTCAGAAAAAAATTATTCGTGATGGAATTCAAGCGTGATAGTGTGATTGCTTTATATTTGGGTGGAAAAACACAAGTGGCTATCGTTAGAGCCCTCCAGCATTTAAATGTGAATAAATCTTTTGTTTCTCGTACCATTTCTCGTTACCGTGAGTTACTGGCAGTGTTGCATCGCGTCCAAAAAGTGGACGAAATAAAACGGTAACAACACCAGAAATGATCCGAAAAGTGAAGGCCAGATTTGATCGAAATCCACGCCGCAGTGGTAGAAAAATTGCTCGTGAGCTGAACATATCGCGAGAACGGATACAACACATATTAAAAAATGAGCTTGGACTAAAGCCATTGAAGTTCCAAATAGTGCAAGAGCTCACCGATGCACAAAAAAAAAGTTAGACTGGAAAGAGCCAAGGAGTTGCTTCGCTTGCACGAAAGTGGCCAGTTACCGAATTTGGTTTTCTCCGATGAGAAGCCATTCCAAATTGAGCAGTTTGTGAACAAACAAAATGATCGGGTTTACTTGCCAAAGAGGTCAGCTGAAAATTTACACCTTCGATTGGCCACCAGAACTCAAGCGCCGCCGATGGTAATGGTGTGGGCCGCCGTAACGGCCGATGGTCGCTCCCCGCTCGTATTCATCGACCATGGGGTCAAAATAAATGCGAATATTATCGGGAAAATGTCCTAAAGACATTATTGAAGCCCTGGGCAGACAAATATTTCCGCCGCAGACATGGACATTCCAACAGGACTCAGCACCATCGCACTCAGCACGCGTCAACCAAGAATGGCTTAAAAAGGAGGTTCCTCGCTTCATTTCTACCGCACAATGGCCACCAAGATCTCCGGATCTCAATCCGTTGGACTTTTGCGCCTGGGGCATTTTAGAGAGTAAGATTCGCACTAAAAAATACCAAAGTATCGATCATCTCAAGACGGCGCTTCGCTGGGAATGGGTCAAAATACCGCAGAGCCACTTTCGTGCAGCGTGTGATGGCTTTGTCGGCCATAATTCGTGGCAAAGGTGGCCAATTCGAACAAATCTAAACTGTTTCTAAAATGTTATGTTATTTCCGACATTTTTGCTTTTGAACAATAAAATTTAAAAAAAAAATTAAAAAATATAGCGCTTTACTTTGTTGCATTACATATCAGCCTCCTTGTATAGACATGAAAGCCAGATAAGATAGCCTTTCTCCTTCCATTCTGTTCCGGAGATAAGTTTTTATTCTTCTTAACATCGAGAAACTTCGCTCAGCAGATACCGTTGTCACAGGTATTGTGGCCAGTATCTGCCAGGGTAAAAACGCTTGGGAACATGTCCTCATTACTAACTGAAATAGCATCTAATGCATTTGATGGCTTATCATTCTTCTGCTTCCAATAATCAATCCATATACTTATTTCAGCTAAAACAGATTTTGCTGAATTTTTTAAATCGTTTTTGTAAAAGTGTGACTTCTTCGAAATCTTCCTTTATTAGATTTACAGCTCGTATCGGAACGATATTAAACGGACTTGTTATTATAGCTTCATGTTCGGAAAATCTATTATTTAAATATGATATTACTTCGTCCAGATATGGTATGAACAATGTTGTCCTAAAATACGCCTTGGCATCTGAACCAGGAATACTAGCCCTATACTTTTGAGTGCCTACGCTTCTAGGTAGTGCAGCTTCTATTCCAAAACGTCTTGCAAGTTGTGTAGATTCTTCAAACAGTTTATCAAACTCCGCATCTGAATTACTACGCATGTCACTTAATTTAGTCGTTGCCAATTTTATGATTTCGTAAGCCTTTATTATATCTAGGTTAATCGTTTGCAAATACCGTGATCAGTTCTGTGTAATGGCCAAAACCATACTACTTATTACCACACCCAATATAAAGTCAAATTTACATACACGGTTGTGCAAACTCATTCCATCACTGCATAAATGTAATTTTAACTTAATTTTCGCCATATCTGGTTATCATAAATTTAAAGCCAACCAATAATTACACCGGTCGACAAAAACAACATATTTTTTTGGGTTTCTGTTTTAATGCATAGATTCTAGATGTCAAAATCTCCAATCTTAGCTTTTAAAGTTTGTTTTTGTAAATTGTACATCGATAAGAAAGTTTTAAAGTTAAAACCTTACTAAATTAGCTATAACTTTTTAAATTATGCATCGATTTTCTTCGGAATGGGCTCTTTTAATTCATGACCGAACAGACTTTACGATAAAATCATAAAAATATAACAGTTGTTCATTTTTAGATTGTTTTATGGGAGTTTTATTTTAAAAATATTAAAATTTTACCAAAAAAGCACATTTTTTTGCAATATTTTGTAATACTCGTATATCGTCGAAACTGCTGAACGGATGGAAAATGGTATTATATGAAGTTGAAGGCTACTTAATATTTAATTCTTTAAAACTTTCCTCAACCAAATCGGATAAATGGTTCTCGAGTTATGCCAGGCCCGATTTCGATGATTCGCGCCTGGACTGGTCTCCGGCCAAACAAGAAGAATACCCAAGAAAATTCCCGAAAAAAAATTTTAAGAAAATAAATTTTCCCATACATTCGGTATGGAACCATTTTACAACGCCATCTTCATGATAGATGACGTTTATGTTTACGTTACGTTGTGACATTTTTTTATCTAACGTTGTCACTTCGTTCAATTCTTAGACTGTGGTCAGTGTAACAGTAACCAAAGCTATTTTCATTCACTCTGTACTTAGTTGGTGCGATATGATTTTTGGTTGGTAGTTCTTGTTAACAATAAGTTACTGCTTACATAAGTATTTAGGCTAATTTAAGTTCAAGACATACATACGTTATTGCTTCGAATTCTTACGACGATAGAGTGGTGTCTATCGAAACTGTGCAGTCAATTCAACCCACCGATTTTTGAAACTCGCTAGCATTTTTGTATTTGTTTCTATTACATTTTTGCAATAGACAGAATTTAAATGAAACACATGGTCTTAAACCGAATATATTCTGACAGAATAACAAAACACAGACCAACAATAAACAACAACAACAAATACAAACACATGAGTTACAAAAATGTACTGGTCGCGAGTTTCAGTGTGTCTACTTAGTTCGGTGAAATATGGTTTTGGTTGGTAGTTCTAATTAACAATAAGTTACTGCTTTCATAAGTATTTAGGCTGATTTAAGTTAAAGACATACATATATTATTAGTTTGAATTCTGACGATAATAGAGTGGTGTTTATCGAAACTGCGCAGTCAATTCTACTCAAAAATTTTTGAAACTCGCTAACATATTTGTATTTTTTTCTATTCCCTTTTTGCAATAGACAGAATGTAAATGAAACACACGGTACTAAACCAAATAAATTCTGATTGAATAAAATTAATAGAGAGGTTGAACAACATATTTTGGCATAACTCGAGAACCATCTATCAGAATTGGTCCAGGAAAGTTTTAAAGAATTTAAAATAAAGTAGCATTTTCCATCCGTACAACGGCTTCGACGTTTTGTTGAGCAATTTGTAATGGTAATAATTTTTATGATTTTATCGTAAAGTCTGATCGGTCATGAATAAATAAGACCAGTCCGAAAAATCGATGTATAATTTAAAAAGTTGCAATTAATTTAGCAAGGTTTGAACTTAAAAGCGGAAAACCAGAAACAATTTTGCTTTTGTCGACCGGTTATATATATGCAAAACTTTTCATATACTTCGACAGCAAAGGTTTTATACAAAACAATAATGGCATTCCTATCTTCTACCACCTTTGTAGAATAGCAAACAAAAAAGCCGTTGATAGCAACTTGATTCTAAATAAAGATGCTAGGTTTGATACCAGTATATAATCTAGGAATGAATATGAAATGAGAGCAGTAAACTTCTAAGTATAACAGCGCCGCAGTTGGTTTCGTTCTCAGCGCACCAGTGATACAGCCATTCGCTGAACCTTGTTTAGTATCGCATAGATGGTAGATTTCTGCAGAGCTGTCTACCAGTGATGTACAGCATTATCGGTCTGACCACTGCCGTATACAACCAATTAACTATACGCGGGTTCAGACCCCAGCGTTTTCCTATTGCCCTTTTACAGGGCAGGGCGGTTTCGGTGAACTTGCCCTCGCTGTAGGCATGCTATTAAGTGGACAGTAGCCTGCAATCTATTTTAGTCCTAAGGAAACTATCTATTAATCTCTCCTGAGTTTTAAGGAGAAATGACCATGGACTAATTGGCCGGAAATTCTTAGCTTCAGTGTGGGACGGCTTTCCGGCTTTTGGGATGAAAACAACCTTGGTTTCTCTACATTTTGTTGTGAGCCAGAGAGGAATTGTATCAGCCACTGCCTGTAGCTCCGGCGGCGAGAATTTGTCTGGTTCTGGCGACTTAAAGGGTTTAATGCTTTTGATATCCCAAAGAATTCCAAATTCGGTTACAATCTCGTTGGGGACCTCTGAACGCTACTCTTCAAGGGAATCCCCAACTGAAGTATTAAATGCCTCTTCAGATATGCCCGGGAAATGTGCACTCCCAATAGTACAAGGTATTGAGGCTACAGTTTTCCGTAACCTCGAAGCTTCGGATGAGCTTTCTACGCCACTACAGAAATCAATTCAGGATTTATTTTCAGCCTTTCTCAACTCTTTTTTTACCGTTTGAGTTCTTCCTTCTATGTGTACCAGTCCTGTGGGCAGGGCTGTGAAGTCGAGTCAAAACTTCTCGACTCCGACTCCCGGAGTCGAATTTTAAAAGCATTCGACTCCGACTCCGTCAGTTAAATAATATAAATTTCTGAAATTATATTTCTACTAAGACGTGTTGAATATGTGCCTAAATTTTTCCACGTAGCCTTCTTAATATTGGGTGGGAAGACGCATTAATGCAGAAGCTAATATATCGATGGACGGAAATGCTATGAGTGTCCAAAACATTCCACTCAGAAATCCTTCCACTTAAATTCTCGGAGAAAAATGTAACATTGAGCACCTCCTGTCTGCTTCTAGTAATAAAGGTAAAGGCAAATCACAAGGTCACTACTTATAATATATTCGATAAGTAATTCGCCCTGTCGTTGATGTCAGTACACATATGATGTTGTGCATTGACATCACTACACACAATTAGGTCCTTGTTCTTCTCGTTTGCCGCTCCTACCAGTGATTTCAATGCACAAGGTGGCGTCTTAATGTTATGTGCCATATAAGCGGAGGCCATCCAAATATGAGAGTTTTCTACCTCGAGGCCGGCTGATACTATGTTTTCACTACCAAAACAAGAATGAAGGTATATATTAAGGTCGTTCCTGGCAACATACATGCTCTACGTCTTCGATTTCCTGTACCGTGAAGCCATTTAAACCCTGGCGTCCTAAGACCACAAACCATATCTCTATTCAACCATCGTTCCCGGATTAGGACCAGGACTTTTCAGGCAGCTAATGCTGCCTTAGAGTGTTGGAGTTTTATCTGTAGGAATCGGACCATTGTCAAATTTCGTCACCACCGTTACAAACTCTGATACTATCGAACAGGGAGTTTCTTCATTAGATACTACTCCAGCGTTATCTGAAGGAGTGTTTTTGGAATTCCCGCTGAATCCATGCCTTCGTACTTAACGAGAGTATGCCTTCGTGGTAGAGACTCGGCATTCGGTAAAAATACTGCGTGTCTCCGATGCCCATCCGTCTCTTCCAATCGACCGATCTTCCAGTTGCCAGTTGGAATCCCGGGAGTGCAAACCTTCAGTATCTTAGTCTCGGATTCCACATCGGCTGGTATAGCCGGAATCTATACATGTTCCCTGGGCCGATACGGGGTGTCCTCCTTGTTGACAACATTCGCAGCGATAGCACTCAACAGAGCGCATATTACTAAAGTTTTATGCGGCGCTGATACCAGCCTGCGTCGACACAATCGGGAGCCGGACCGGGTATCTCCTTTAGAACATGGAAGAAAACAGAGCACATTGCGTACTCTATCTCACTCCACTTTCTCTTAACGATGTTCCATCTTCCTCTCCAAAACCTTTAGTCCTTTTGGATGCACGGGGTTCATTTGGAGAGCGCAGCCATTTAATTGGCAGCTGCCGTATGGGAGTTGATGCGGTATTCTGTTCTTCGGAAATACTCCGTGAAAATTTCAGGGATTCTCTCTGGGATCCTGAGAGCTATGTGCCGATCATTAAATTTCCTGTTTCAAGGAGGGGTATTCTTGCCATAGGAAACCGAAATGCCAGCTAATGCTGCCGCCTCAGATGAGGTCTTTGGATCACTTGGCTTGATTACAAGCCAAGGTTTAGATTGTCGTAGTCGTCGTATTTCTTGTAGTTGTCTCGTTATCAGTTCTTGTATTCGTTGGTTTAAAGGGTTTCATATAGGTCCCACGTAATAGCCGCCAAAAACGTGATAAGCACCGAGTCGTTGCTGAGACGTCCAGGTATCATCAAAGGCAGCCTTCAAAACACAGTCTATGGGAATCCCTGACTGCGAACCGGAAAGTCTGATGAGCACGGTACGCAAAACACTCCGGACTTAGGGGAGTTTGTTTTGAGTATAACCACTACTGCAGGGGAGAAAAATGTCCACCACAACACATATTACTTGCCGAGGAGCCCAGGTATCAACAAGGCTCCGTACAAATACAGTTGATTACCCCTGACTGCAAACCATGCACCGATGGACACGAGGTCGCATTACACTCCTGTGATCACACTCCTGTGTGGGGAGTTTGATCATTAGGCGTTACACTGGTGCACTACGTGGAAGCGATCTACCATGTAAACTGTACACATTTATGGTATTTCCTATTCTAAAAAAGATGTGGCCTTGTCAGAGAGCTTCATTTTAATAATGTCGCCTACACTCACTTGAACAGCTACATTTTTTATAGTCAGAATCGAAAACAAAAATGCAAAAAAAATAGACTTTTAATTCACTAAAAAAACACTAGAAACAATGATTACTCCACGGCGCCTCTTAAATAAAGCATCTGTCCATGGTTTAGGTTAGGGTGGCAGCTGTATTTTTTTTCAAGCTCACATAGACCAGTTTGTATCCCTAGGTTACCACGGGCTGAAATGCCCCTCATCGAAACCAACCTGTTTGATATACAAATTTATCGATAGTACGAATATCGGTACTGGAAATATCTGTCAGGCTGCCTAGAAAGACCGATCCCAGTATGTCCAGTCGTCGTCAGAGCGGGGCAGTCGCATATCAAGTGCTCAATGCTCTCCACTTCTTCCTCATCTCCACAGCTTCTGCAGAATTCATTGGAGTCAATACCCAATCCTTTGGCGTGTTCGCCGATCAAGCAGTGTGCCGTCAGAACTGATGCTAACGTAGACAATCTTTGCCCCTCTAGTGCAAGGAGATATTTTGTACTTCTCAGGTCATACCTTGGCCAGATTTGTCTTGCGACAGGTGCCGATTTCACTATGCAACAAAAAAATTTTTGTATAGGTTGTGGCTTATGGATAAATTTGTTTTAAAATTTTTTTTATTAAAAATGCTATTACCGTGGAGTATTTGCACTATAACTTGTGGAGTGTATGCCCGATCAGGTCGACTTATACGTTAAATTGAAGCTATTAATGTGGGCTACCAATGTTGGAAATGTCTCTTTCACTTAGAAAAAGTCATTAAACAATTTGGAAAAAGTAGATTTATTTCAAAAAAAAATCCTGGGACCAAAAAAAAACATAAAAAATAGGAAAAAAAATCAAAAAAAAAATATTTTATTTTTGAGAAGTTTGCATCCTAGCGAAGAAAATAAAAATCTATGGATAAATGTAGAAATTATAGCCCTTTTGGTAGAGGTAAGAGAATTTCAAAAAAATCTTTTTTTTTAATTTCTATTTATATAGCGATTTTATTTATTACTTTTATTTATATTATGTATATTTGAGTTTATTTATATGAACAAGTTTCATTAGAAGTAATTGTGAGTTCTTTGTTGACGTTCGTAGATTTCGGAATCGGTTTCTCTAATGAGGATCCAAATATAATCTCCCATCATTCTTTCATCCCAGTGCCCTTGGTAACGCCGCTCGATGGACTTCATTTTTGGTGAAACCTTTCGCCATGTTCGTCACTTACGTCGCCAAGATTCTCGGGGAAAAAGTTTAAATGAGAATGCAAGAAATGAATTTTGAGGGACATATTACCACCTGTTGGAATACATAAAGCGAAAAATAAGTTGGAAGATCCAAGGAAATTCAAAGATTGTCTTTTATACTAGTAAATGCAAATAACATTGCCATGATAAAATGTATATACTACAACGCTTGTAGAATTCGAGTTTGTTGGTGAAATTCGACCGGACTTGTAACATGTAATAAGGTTATATTCATCTTAATTTTTGTGCATAAGACGTATTTCTACCGTCTTTAAATAAAGAGATATTTCGAAGCAAAAAACCCGTTTTTTTTAGTTTAAAAAAAAAATTATCCACAGTAAATAGAATACAACTTTTTTGGATCACGTGGGATCACTACCATATAACATAGAGAAGATAGGTGACTTAGTGATGAATCCAACTGTACCTAGTTTATCTGCGACTTTTTGCGATTATGGCAGATTTTTGTAATTTACATATGTGCTTTTTTAACTTTAAATATAGAAAATATGTGTGGGAGCTACATCCGATTTTCTTGGTCCCAAAAAATAACTTTTTGCGAAATTTCGCAAAATCGGATAATACATACGTCCGATACAAGTCCGACTGCAAGTTTGTAATGTCCTACAATCAAAAATATCGATCTTATTAATATTATTAAGATTATATGTGTAATTTGTATAGTTTAATTCTTCTACAAAAACCATAGAAATATAGTTAAACTCTTCTGCAGTTAATGTATATTATGGTGGACCGATTATTTTGTGTGTTTAATTTAACTTTTCTTGTATTGACAGTCGACGACCCATTATTTGAAAACTTCAGCTTTCAAAAGTATTGCAGATTACGATTTTATCTTATTTAAGTTGTTTTGGTTTTAATTTCAATAACATTGCCCGGTTTTGTAGACTTTTACGCAATTATGACTAAAATATGTTTCAACTTCAATGGGGTATATATTTAAAACGCATCAACACACAATCAAGTAACCCGAATAGATTTTGAACTAAATTTTGTCAGCTTTTATTTAAAATCAAGATTACCGAAGCTGGTACGATATTATGGTTTTTACATTAATATCCACAATGTCGCTTTTGTAAGCCCACCGTGCGCTACACGGTAACAGCAAAATAAAATCTGGCTGCACCAATTTCTTCTCCAAAGAATTCTCTTGAAGGTGGTCCAAACCGTAAGACTCTATCTCTAACGGTATAGTCATGAGATAAAAAATACTGTTATGCGCGCGTATTTACCACATTTTTCCCATTGTGCGTCGCCTGTGTCCGCTATAAACTCATCCTCACCGTATTCGTCCCCACAGGATTCTTCCTATCCCGTGATGAAGAGCTTCTCGACACGTCCATACACATCGGTGAAACGCAGATGCTGCTTTGATACTTGCGAAGAGGGAGGTTCTTCATTGGATACTATACCAGTGTTATCTGGAGGAGTATTTTCCGAATTTCTTCCCTCATCGCTCTTGTACACCTTAAGTCGGTATTGCCTTCGGACTTGACGAGGTGGGGTAGATACTCGGCATTCAGTGCGTGCCTCCGATGCCCATCCGCCTCATCCAATCGACCGACCTTACAGTTGTCAGCTGGAAACTCGGGATTGCAAATATTCTGCATCTTAGTCGCGGATTACACATCGGCTGGTCCAGCCGAAATCCATGCATGCGACCTGGGCCGAGACGGGATGTCTTCCGTGTTGACAACATCCAGCGCCGCTCCCGGCCAGATTTCACCAATTTTCTTTAAAGCGCAACGATAGCACTCAACAGAGCGCATATTACTAAATCGTATTAGTTTTATGCGGCCCTGATATCAAACTGCGTTGACACAATCGGGTGCCAAACCCGGCATCTCTTCAAGAACATCGAAGACAACGGAGCACAGTGCGAACTCTATCTCACTCCGCCGGCTCTTGGGGATGTTGCCGCTTCCTCTCCCCTGTTGATGACCGCCAGTATCAAGCTGTCCTTAGCAACGTCAGCGAAGGACCTAGGAGCAGCGTTACCCCTAAACCCTTTGGTCCTCTTCAGAAATACTCCGTGCCCACTTCAGGGACTCTCTCTGCTTGTTGGTCAGAGATGGAGGATCGGCTTTCTCAAGGATCCTGAGAGCCATGCGCTGATCATTAAACCTCATCTTTGAAGGACGGGTATGCTTACCATAGGAAACCGAAGCGCCAGGTAATGCTGCCGCCTGAGAAGAGGTCTTTGGATCACTTGGCTCGTTTCCAAGCCAGAGTTTAGATCCTCGTGTTTTTGTCGTAGTCGTCGCATTCCTAGTTGTATCGTTATCAGTTCTTGTATTCGTAGTCGTATCGGTTAGTTGTTGTAGTGTGTCCGTTTTTGTTGTTTAAAGTGTTGCATATCGATACCTCCATTCAAAATTTGATCGCCTCCCCTCAAAAACTGCCTTTTTGCACTTAAAATTGAGGTATCGATATAGGTCCCACGAGTGTGGGGGTAGGGTAAGTACATCACGTCATAGCCCCCAAAAACGTGACAAGGACTTAGGCGTCCAGGTAGCAGCAAAGATTGCAGTCAAAACACAGTCTATGGTAACCCCTGACTGCGAACCGAAAAATCCGATGAGCACGGTTCGCATAACACTCCGGACTTAGAGGAGTTTGTTTTAAGTTTCTCCCCACTACTGTAGGGGAGAAACATGTCCACCACACCATAGCCCCAGATTCTGTGGCAAGGACTAGGTGGCACAGCACCTATTACTTTCTGAGGCGCCCAGGTATCAGCAAAACTCCGTACAAATACAGTGGATTACCCCTGACTGCAAACCATACACGATGTCGCATTACACGCCTGTGTTAGGGAGTTTTTTAAGTAGAACCGCTACTAGGTACATCATTTGGCGTTAACCAGGGTGCACTACGTAGAAGCGATCTAGCTAGCGATCCGATGAGGGAATCGTCATACACCATCTGCGACAGTTGCTGATATAACTCACCATACTGAGTGGTTATCTCCCGGTTCAGCATGTCGATGTCCCTTAGTTTAGTTAATTCTTCCCTAATTACCGCATCCCTTATGAGATTTAGGGGTAACGGGTGAGTGTCGTACGGACGGACTTCGGATATATGTGGGAGGGGACTAAGATGACTGGCAGTGGATATAGAGTTCGGACGTTGGATACCCGTAGGCATTGTAGGGGATGAAGCTTCAATGTTGCTAGTTGTATCCGTACAAACATATTCTGTTTGTTACCCCTGATTACGAACCTTAGACATCGATAGGCACGAGGTCGCAAAACACCTCGACGTTGGGGGGATACTTTTAGATTAGGTCATCACTACTATATCTAGCATACGGAGTTACAGATGGGAACTCATGGTATGGGGGTTTTCTCATGTCTATCCTGTGCCAGTAGGTAACCTCTGGTCGATCGGCCTTTTCATGTTGAAGACAGGACACAATAAGAAAAGGAAACCAGTTCGTATGTTGAAGGAGATTCAAAAAGAAGAGACCGAGCATAAACCTCTACATCGCGGCAAGATTGTTACCTCTGGTAGAGTAACCATCCATCATCAATACAAGGACGTCGACCAGCGGAAAATAATCCCATGTGTGCAGGAAATGAACAAAGGCCCCTGATGTGATATAAACGGACAACACAGGCTCCGACAAACCCCTACCAATCACCCAGGACTAATCAGGTGATAACCACCAATGACTTGCCTGATGTGCCAGTGATCGCAGGGGGATATAAGATGTCCAGAATTCGACAAATTCGGTCTTCAATTTGATGGTTTTCCGAGGTGAACTAGAGTTAAGGACCTTATTTTTAGACTGGGTCATTTACAAACCAAATTCCGTGGACCGGAATAAGCAAAACCCATAATCTTTCAGGCACACCACCTATCTGTAGGTGATGGGGACGTGCGCCTCGATAATACGGCTTCGATAACACCCTTGTTGTGTTGGAGGTTAACTAGTTACCAATGATAGTAATAGTTCAACAGGTTAACTACCATCATGCAAAAGCTGCCTCAGCGGCTCTATTGCTGCGCCTGTCCACACATGTAGTAGACATCATCCTGATACAGGGACCCTACGTAGTAGGAGGGATGGTATGTGATACCTCGACTATAAGCTGCTTCTGGCCAACTGTGAAGGTTCTCCAAGAACCTGCATATTGGACAGGGAAGATTTGAACATTTTTCTCTTGCCTAATTTCAGTGGTAAAAACCAAACAGCTTCCTGTCATGAGATAGAGCGTTCTTGTTGTGGCAGATGGAGATGCTGAGTTTATAATCCGTAAGTCTATTTCTATTATAGACTTCGTTCCGTCATATATACGATTATCGCGAGAACATTATGTTGTTTTCATTTTACTCAGTGTTGTCCGTATGTTAATTAACATTTTGTTTGTTAATCTCAGAAAATGGATGTTATTTGAGTTTTACCGTTTCTATTCTTCACTAGAAGGGCTGAAAATTCTTCGGCCGCATGACGATCTGGTAGTACCGTCGGCTGTCTTCAGGGGAGTAGTAGAAGAAGCAGATACGAACGCCCATCCTCCTATCTGGAGTAGCACGGATACAATTATTAGGGGTTAGTGACTGCTTGACTTTCTTCTAACTACCAACATAACACAAATAAATATAGACCAAAACTAAGATACATGGGTAATACAAAACCATAATGAGCTGGAGATTAGGCACAAACCTGCAGTATGCTATTCAACAAGGCCAAACCAACTGGGGTCACTAATAGCTGGGATGCCTATAAGGATTAAAATCTATAAGAAAGAGCTTAGAAAAGCGCAAAGACTTTCTTGGTATACCTTATATGGAGAAGTGGAAAAGGCTTCCGAAGCCGCAAGGCTGAAGAATATGCTATTCACAATAACCTGTACAGTGATATGTTGCAGTATGAGCATAATAGTTGGGCACAAAAAGCCAGCAGTCGTTAAGAGGGCTGGTTCTCCTGGTCAGAGCTCGAGGAACAGCAGGATCAACATGAATGGGATTGGAATACAAACGTCGCTAAATTGTGACCAGTTAATCCAGACTAAGCTGGTCGATTACAGAAATGAAGAAATTGTTGAAGTACATCATGCCTGGTTGGAGGAGATATTAATTTTCAGGATACAAGGATGTTTTCTAGAGAAATAGAACATGCTTACAATAAGGTCAAATAATAGAGAATCGGCCGTGCATAAACTTGTGGACACTATCGTATCTTCCCCACATCTGAAAAAGATCACTACGGTGGCCTTTTTTTATATTGAAGGGGCTTTTAACAACATTCACTCAGATGTGGTAATTGCGGCCCTGTATCAGTGTACTATAGGTTGACTAGTGATCAACACTGGCGTCGTCATTTACTTTCTAAGAATTACAAATTCTTGAAGAATATATTGGTGCGGCACTGTCCACATGCAAGCTTTGGCTTAGGCTGTCCAATGAGAGATGGACAGAAGTCGACAACTGCAGGGTAGGATACAAATCTGGGCGAGATACGACCTTGGAAGGCCAAAATATACTCGCACTAGATATAAAACGACTGTCCTCGTTAGTGTCTGTTCTGTTGGGACATTGCCTGATCGGCTTACACGCCTGGATGTTTGGAATTGAGTCCGAGCACCTGCTCTCTTACTGTCCCGCATTGAGTAAACGACGCGTCGTTTTTCCTTTTAGTCCTATATCTTCGATATGAAAAGCCGCGCTCGGGATTCCCTTTGCAGTCGATTTTGTTACACCCTAAAACAAATGAATAAAAAGAAAAATTTAACAATTTAGCTTTGCGATTGGAGAAAATCGATCAAACTTTTGAAATGTATGTAAAATAAAGGTCCAAATCGGAGAAGGGTGGCAACCACAATTAAAATTTTGGCTTCGGATTTTCTATAACAGATTCTGTGAAACGTCTCCTTTTAAATGAGTATAAATTTCATATTCTTTGTGCAACAAACTTTTTCTACAAGAAATAAATACGAATTGGACTTTTTTCGCCAAAAAATCTCCAAAAAAAATTCAAATTTAAAATCCACATATCTCGGAAACTATTCAAGATATCTTCAACCTATAAAATGTTTATTGTAGGTCTGGTCTAGGAGTATCCACAGAACGCCACTAAACCCGGACACTCCATTCAAAAGTTAGAGGCCAATGAAAATTTTGTATACCCGAGGTGGTCAAATTTAGGGCCCTGTAGCTCCGCCCCTGTATGAGATACGGGGCCCAAGTTCCGAACTTAAACTCTCTAACGCCTCTTGTATACACACCTCAAATTTCATCGCCATACGATAAGTGGTTTTGAAATGGCAGAATTATGTCAATTTTTTTTCCATTTTAGCCCACTGTGCGACGTCGGGCTTTATTGGGGTTAGCCTTTCTAAGCAGTCTGACAGATCTTGCCGGTACCGATATTGGTCGTATTGCTAACTATGTGTTACAAACAAGTTGGTTCCGATGAAGGGCAACTGGGACCGTTGTAGCATTTCTCTAATGCTACATCAATTGGTCTATGTGAGCTGGAATTAACAGCTGACACCCAAACCTGACAAAAAGTACAACGTAATACCATTGCAAAAAGTGCAACGTATGTGCTGTCTACGCGTAAGCGGGGCAATTAGAACCGCACCAACAAGAGCGTTGGAGACTATACTGCACATCCAACCAATAGATATCCGTATAAAGTATGAGGCAGCCCTCACAGCAAGACGTCTACAAGCAGGGTTACCATACGACCTCCTTTCGGAGGACATGTCCTCCTTGTTGACCATTGTCCTCAAGGACTAGGTGGCACAGCACCTATTACTTTCTGAGGCGCCCAGGTATCAGCAAAACTCCGTACAAATACAGTGGATTACCCCTGACTGCAAACCATACACGATGTCGCATTAAACGCCTGTGTTAGGGAGTTTTTTAAGTAGAACCGCTACTAGGTACATCATTTGGCGTTAACCAGGGTGCACTACGTAGAAGCGATCTAGCTAGCGATCCGATGAGGGAATCGTCATACACCATCTGCGACAGTTGCTGATATAACTCACCATACTGAGTGGTTATCTCCCGGTTCAGCATGTCGATGTCCCTTAGTTTAGTTAATTCTTCCCTAATTACCGCATCCCTTATGAGATTTAGGGGTAACGGGTGAGTGTCGTACGGACGGACTTCGGATATATGTGGGAAGGGACTAAGATGACTGGCAGTGGATATAGAGTTCGGACGTTGGATACCCGTAGGCATTGTAGGGGATGAAGCTTCAATGTTGCTAGTTGTATCCGTACAAACATATTCTGTTTGTTACCCCTGATTACGAACCTTAGACATCGATAGGCACGAGATCGCAAAACACCTCGACGTTAGGGGGATACTTTTAGATTAGGTTATCACTACTATATCTAGCATACGGAGTTACAGATGGGAACTCATGGTATGGGGGTTTTCTCATGTCTATCCTGTGCCAGTAGGTAACCTCTGGTCGATCGGCCTTTTCATGTTGAAGACAGGACACAATAAGAAAAGGAAACCAGTTCGTATGTTGAAGGATATTCAAAAAGAAGAGACCGAGCATAAACCTCTACATCGCGGCAAGATTGTTACCTCTGGTAGAGTTACCATCCATCATCAATACAAGGACGTCGACCAGCGGAAAATAATCCCATGTGTGCAGGAAATGAACAAAGGCCCCTGATGTGATATAAACGGACGACACAGGCTCCGACAAACCCCTACCAATCACCCAGGACTAATCAGGTGATAACCACCAATGACTTGCCTGATGTGCCAGTGATCGCAGGGGGATATAAGATGCCCAGAATTCGACAAATTCGGTCTTCAATTTGATAGTTTTCCGAGGTGAACTAGAGTTAAGGACCTTATTTTTAGACTGGGTCATTTACAAACCAAATTCCGTGGACCGGAATAAGCAAAACCCATAATCTTTCAGGCACACCACCTATCTGTAGGTGATGGGGACGTGCGCCTCGATAATACGGCTTCGATAACACCCTTGTTGTGTTGGAGGTTAACTAGTTACCAATGATAGTAATAGTTCAACAGGTTAACTACCATCATGCAAAAGCTGCCTCAGCGGCTCTATTGCTGCGCCTGTCCACACATGTAGTAGACATCATCCTGATACAGGGACCCTACGTAGTAGGAGGGATGGTATGTGATACCTCGACTATAAGGTGCTTCTGGCCAACTGTGAAGGTTCTCCAAGAACCTGCATATTGGACAGGGAAGATTTGAACATTTTTCTCTTGCCTAATTTCAGTGGTAAAAACCAAACAGCTTCCTGTCATGAGATAGAGCGTTCTTGTTGTGGCAGATGGAGATGCTGAGTTTATAATCCGTAAGTCTATTTCTATTATAGACTTCGTTCCGTCATATATACGATTATCGCGAGAACATTATGTTGTTTTCATTTTACTCAGTGTTGTCCGTATGTTAATTAACATTTTGTTTGTTAATCTCAGAAAATGGATGTTATTTGAGTTTTACCGTTTCTATTCTTCACTAGAAGGGCTGAAAATTCTTCGGCCGCATGACGATCTGGTAGTACCGTCGGCTGTCTTCAGGGGAGTAGTAGAAGAAGCAGATACGAACGCCCATCCTCCTATCTGGAGTAGCACGGATACAATTATTAGGGGTTAGTGACTGCTTGACTTTCTTCTAACTACCAACATAACACAAATAAATATAGACCAAAACTAAGATACATGGGTAATACAAAACCATAATGAGCTGGAGATTAGGCACAAACCTGCAGTATGCTATTCAACAAGGCCAAACCAACTGGGGTCACTAATAGCTGGGATGCCTATAAGGATTAAAATCTATAAGAAAGAGCTTAGAAAAGCGCAAAGACTTTCTTGGTATACCTTATATGGAGAAGTGGAAAAGGCTTCCGAAGCCGCAAGGCTGAAGAATATGCTATTCACAATAACCTGTACAGTGATATGTTGCAGTATGAGCATAATAGTTGGGCACAAAAAGCCAGCAGTCGTTAAGAGGGCTGGTTCTCCTGGTCAGAGCTCGAGGAACAGCAGGATCAACATGAATGGGATTGGAATACAAACGTCGCTAAATTGTGACCAGTTAATCCAGACTAAGCTGGTCGATTACAGAAATGAAGAAATTGTTGAAGTACATCATGCCTGGTTGGAGGAGATATTAATTTTCAGGATACAAGGATGTTTTCTAGAGAAATAGAACATGCTTACAATAAGGTCAAATAATAGAGAATCGGCCGTGCATAAACTTGTGGACACTATCGTATCTTCCCCACATCTGAAAAAGATCACTACGGTGGCCTTTTTTTATATTGAAGGGGCTTTTAACAACATTCACTCAGATGTGGTAATTGCGGCCCTGTATCAGTGTACTATAGGTTGACTAGTGATCAACACTGGCGTCGTCATTTACTTTCTAAGAATTACAAATTCTTGAAGAATATATTGGTGCGGCACTGTCCACATGCAAGCTTTGGCTTAGGCTGTCCAATGAGAGATGGACAGAAGTCGACAACTGCAGGGTAGGATACAAATCTGGGCGAGATACGACCTTGGAAGGCCAAAATATACTCGCACTAGATATAAAAGGACTGTCCTCGTTAGTGTCTGTTCTGTTGGGACATTGCCTGATCGGCTTACACGCCTGGATGTTTGGAATTGAGTCCGAGCACCTGCTCTCTTACTGTCCCGCATTGAGTAAACGACGCGTCGTTTTTCCTTTTAGTCCTATATCTTCGATATGAAAAGCTGCGCTCGGGATTCCCTTTGCAGTCGATTTTGTTACACCCTAAAACAAATGAATAAAAAGAAAAATTTAACAATTTAGCTTTGCGATTGGAGAAAATCGATCAAACTTTTGAAATTTATGTAAAATAAAGGTCCAAATCGGAGAAGGGTGGCAACCACAATTAAAATTTTGGCTTCGGATTTTCTATAACAGATTCTGTGAAACGTCTCCTTTAAAATGAGTATAAATTTCATATTCTTTGTGCAACAAACTTTTTCTACAAGAAATAAATACGAATTGGACTTTTTTCGCCAAAAAATCTCCAAAAAAAATTCAAATTTAAAATCCACATATCTCGGAAACTATTCAAGATATCTTCAACCTATAAAATGTTTATTGTAGGTCTGGTCTAGGAGTATCCACAGAACGCCACTAAACCCGGACACTCCATTCAAAAGTTAGAGGCCGATGAAAATTTTGTATACCCGAGGTGGTCAAATTTAGGGCCCTGTAGCTCCGCCCCTGTATGAGATACGGGGCCCAAGTTCCGAACTTAAACTCTCTAACGCCTCTTGTATACACACCTCAAATTTCATCGCCATACGATAAGTGGTTTTGAAATGGCAGAATTATGTCAATTTTTTTTCCATTTTAGCCCACTGTGCGACGTCGGGCTTTATTGGGGTTAGCCTTTCTAAGCAGTCTGACAGATCTTGCCGGTACCGATATTCGTCGTATTGCTAACTATGTGTTACAAACAAGTTGGTTCCGATGAAGGGCAACTGGGACCGTTGTAGCATTTCTCTAATGCTACATCAATTGGTCTATGTGAGCTGGAATTAACAGCTGACACCCTAACCTGACAAAAAGTACAACGTAATACCATTGCAAAAAGTGCAACGTATGTGCTGTCTACGCGTAAGCGGGGCAATTAGAACCGCACCAACAAGAGCGTTGGAGACTATACTGCACATCCAACCAATAGATATCCGTATAAAGTATGAGGCAGCCCTCACAGCAAGACGTCTACAAGCAGGGTTACCATACGACCTCCTTTCGGAGGACATGTCATCCTTGTTGACCATTGTCCTCCCTCCTTTTTCAATAAAGTGGGATTTGTCCTCCCTTTGTTACTGATTCCAATGTTACTTTTATAATTAGTTCCACTAATCGTGGTTTTGGGTGGACTTGTTGACCAATTGTGAAGCTCAAGCTGAAGTACTTAGCTCAAGCTGAAGTACTTAGAATTACTGAATACTTTTTAGTTTCTTTTCGCTATAACAGCGCAAAGGGCAGTGCCTAACGCTTAATGGACATATGAAAGGAACCGTCTACAAATTGATTCCATAAAAGCTTGAATTTGCACAAAATTTTATTTCAAAAATTATTCATCTATAGAATTTTATAAATTTATCTCACTGGCGATTATTATCACATATTTTTAAATTAATATGTGTATATGTTTTAGTACCAATGTAGTGTTTTGTTTTTTTTTTTCATCCAAAGCGTTCCTTTTGTTACATTTGCTAATATTATTCTTAAAATTCGCAATACATAATACTACATGGACTATAGGACTATGTCCCTTTTTTTAAAAAATTAATTGTTGATCATAAAAATAGGTTTATTTTATCCAATTACTGCTATTTTTTATTTTAAAAAAATGTCCTCCGAAGTTTCCAAGGCCTCTTTGTTAATATCACAAATGTCCTCCCTTTCTGGTACAAATGTCCTCCTTTTCGAAAGATGTTTATGGGAACCCTGTCTACAAGTGAATGGATGAATAGAGACCACAAGTCGTACCATCAGAAGATATTACAATCACTGGTCGGTCATATTCAAACAACGGAAATCTCCGACCGCCTGTGATTCGTTCGTGCCAGACAGACGCTCCTGGGAAAACGGAACACTAGTTCATATGCCAGTGGGAACCAGCTGCTACACTGATGGGTCCAGGCTAGGAGGAAAGACGGGTCTGGGACTTTTTATTGATGCACCAGAAGTCGAAATTTACTTCCGCCTCCCAGACCATAACACAGTATTTCAAGCAGAAGTTCGAGCAATCACGGAGTGTGTTAACTGGCTCAGTAATACTACATAGCCTAAATATGGCAACATCTTCACAGATAGCCAAATGGCGATCAAAGCAATAACATCGGAAAAGGTCAAATCCAGAACAGTGTTAGACTGTAAAAGATCGGGTACCGGGGCAAAACGGAGTGACTGGAAATGAACGAGCAAACAGCTTGACTTGAAAGGGCAGAGAACTTCGAGTAATAAACTTGGAAAATTGGAAACCTTTCGAAGCCACGAAGGATGATTGAAGCACTGGGCAGTGATGGCTCACAATACTGTGTGGAATAGAGCAACTGCAAAGATACTGTGGGGTGACCCAAATGAGAAGAAAACAAGTAGTTTCCTGAAACTAAACAAGATCGAGATTAGTAAGATGATGAGTGTTCTAACGGGACACTCAAGCTTACAGGCACATCTTCATCGCATATGACCAGCAGAAAACGACGAGTGCAGGGCATGCAGGGAAAACATGGAACATTTTCTGTGTCACTGCCCAGCTTTCACACATGCAAGATCCCGATATTTCGGATCCGACATATTGCCAGACTTGACTCATCTCGGAGGATATGACTGGAAGATACTGAGAAAATTCGTGTCCTGTACCGATTTTCTACAACCCGTGGGGAATAAAAATCATAAGTAAGGAGCACACAACAGGCCGATCCACTGGCGTAAGTGTATGTCCATGGTTGCTGATCAGTCGTAGTGACCACACCAAACAAGGTGAAAATTTCCCCCCTAGTACTCACAACAGGTGGTACGGTATGGAGGGGAAAACGTCATGTCCGACCGTCAAAACGGGAGCACAACGAGCACCGGATAGCGCTCCGAGTTTTGACGAAGTTGGAGGCTGTTGAGGTTTCGGCTCTTACCGAAAAACAAAAAGAGTCACTTAACTGGGCTAAAGGCGTCATAGATGCTTCTAAGGCCAATCAGCCGGCTGAAAGAGCCACAAATTCAGCTGTGTTAACGGCTAATAAAGTCAAAAGAATCAGATCACCTGATGTACCCCTGCCTTCGAAAAAGGCAAGAGGCCCTAATGTCACCATCGACAGGACACTCACCAAGCCCTTCAATGAAGTGATGGCCGTTATAGACAGAAGTAGTGAGAATGGATCCATCCTCAAGGACAAATGGAGCCATGTGCAATCAGCCATTATGGCTCATTACCTCGATGTCCGTAGAGAAATGCCGGGCACACCACCAATCTGCAACGATGCAGGATGGCATCAGGGGAGAAAAAAGCTCTTATATTTCGGTGATGCCAGATCAGTAAACCTGTATAAGGCTGCTCTGAGTCGAGCGGGTGAGGTGTGGCCGGGTGCCCAGTTGGATGTTGTAGAAAAAAACAACATCCCTAGTCACCCTAGAGCCATCACCTGGTTACAGAAGAGCCCTCCAACCCGGCTGACATATTAGAAATAATAAAAGATTCCAATCCATATACAGTAAGACATCTTTAGTCCGAATAATTGATTGCAACCCATAATTCGGATTATCGAAAATTCGGATTAGTGGGTACTTTTATCTTTATGCAATATTCAATGAAAAACATGGTGATCTTTGAAAAGAATAAAGTATTTATTTGCATATTATAAGTATTCATATATAAATATTATTTCTTGGTAGAAAAAAATTTCGCTTTGTAAAAAAATAAACAATTCATTCATTAGTAAAAAAAAGTTATAAAACGACCACAAATAATTGTGAAATCCAATAAATAAAATACTAGGCCAGAAACTGAAAAATTAATTTTTCTTTGCAAAAAAATTATAAACTGTGGCGAGAATTTGTAAGACTTTTTTCTAGGGCTATGTCTCGCAGCTTATTTAAAACTAATATTTTTTCTATTGCTACGTTATTTTCTTCTGATCATTTTATGCAAGTATAAAAACTCATTGTTGCATCTTTGGCTTTCACTTGATGTAAATCACAATTATTCGTGATCTTCTTTTTCTGAAAAACCCGTTGAAATTATAGAATCAGTTTCATTTATCCAATGTAGCAATTCATCGTAGTTTACGACCACATCAAAAGAATTACTGATCACATCAGAAATAAAACTCATAGCTGAAGTTTCAGTTTCTTCCTCATGAATAAGTCTCTCTTGTATAACTGACAAAGGTAAATTTTCTTCCGACGACCACTTTTCCGGAATAAGTTTATTCCAAGAAGAGCGCAAAACACTTTCTTGAACCTTTGCCCATGATTGCTTTAATAATATGCATGCCATTTTTACATTAAATTCTTTTAAGAGCTCAATAGGGGTTTTATCATTAGATTTAACGACTTCCATCAGAAGTGATTTTTTATAAAACATTTTTGTCAATCTTATAGGATTTTGATCCATCGTGGTGTTAGATGGTAAGTATACTAAGAAATTTTCGTGTCCTGTACCGATTTTCTACAACCCGTGGGGAATAAAAATCATAAGTAAGGAGCGCACAACAGGCCGATCCACTGACGTAAGTGTATGTCCATGGTTGCTGATCAGTCGTAGTGAACGGACGTGTTTAGCACAGAGTTAGCTATTACGCAATCGCAAAAACCAAACAAAAATCTGTACAAAGTCTGGAAGGCCTACATCGTAGTACCTATTACGGGCTAATACAGACAAAAAAAATTCATTGACGGGGATGCCTTCGCGTTCCGATGGAGCGGGGTTCCCCAATCGTCCTACTGTCCGTCCGTTGGTCTTGGCCAAAGCCGACCACACCAAACATGGTGAAAATTTCCCCCCTAGTACTCACAACAGGTGGTACGGTATGGAGGGGAAAACGTCATGTCCGACCGTCAAAACGGAAGCACAATGAGCACCGGATAGCGCTCCGAGTTTTGACGAAGTTGGAGGCTGTTGAGGTTTCGGCTCTTACCGAAAAACAAAAAGAGTCACATAACTGGGCTAAAGGCGTCATAGATGCTTCTAAGGCCAATAAGCCGGCTGAAAGAGCCACAAATTCAGCTGTGTTAACGGCTAATAAAGTCAAAAGAATCAGATCACCTGATGTACCCCTGCCTTCGAAAAAGGCAAGAGGCCCTAATGTCACCATCGACAGGACACTCACCAAGCCCTTCAATGAAGTGATGGCCGTTATAGACAGAAGTAGTGAGAATGGATCCATCCTCAAGGACAAATGGAGCCATGTGCAATCAGCCATTATGGCTCATTACCTCGATGTCCGTAGAGAAATGCCGGGCACACCACCAATCTGCAACGATGCAGGATGGCATCAGGGGAGAAAAAAGCTCTTATATTTCGGTGATGCCAGATCAGTAAACCTGTATAAGGCTGCTCTGAGTCGAGCGGGTGAGGTGTGGCCGGGTGCCCAGTTGGATGTTGTAGAAAAAAACAACATCCCTAGTCACCCTAGAGCCATCACCTGGTTACAGAAGAGCCCTCCAACCCGGCTGACATATTAGAAATAATAAAAGATTCCAATCCATATACAGTAAGACATCTTTAGTCCGAATAATTGATTGCAACCCATAATTCGGATTATCGAAAATTCGGATTAGTGGGTACTTTTATCTTTATGCAATATTCAATGAAAAACATGGTGATCTTTGAAAAGAATAAAGTATTTATTTGCATATTATAAGTATTCATATATAAATATTATTTCTTGGTAGAAAAAAATTTCGCTTTGTAAAAAAATAAACAATTCATTCATTAGTAAAAAAAAGTTATAAAACGACCACAAATAATTGTGAAATCCAATAAATAAAATACTAGGCCAGAAACTGAAAAATTAATTTTTCTTTGCAAAAAAATTATAAACTGTGGCGAGAATTTGTAAGACTTTTTTCTAGGGCTATGTCTCGCAGCTTATTTAAAACTAATATTTTTTCTATTGCTACGTTATTTTCTTCTGATCATTTTATGCAAGTATAAAAACTCATTGTTGCATCTTTGGCTTTCACTTGATGTAAATCACAATTATTCGTGATCTTCTTTTTCTGAAAAACCCGTTGAAATTATAGAATCAGTTTCATTTATCCAATGTAGAAATTCATCGTAGTTTACGACCACATCAAAAGAATTACTGATCACATCAGAAATAAAACTCATAGCTGAAGTTTCAGTTTCTTCCTCATGAATAAGTCTCTCTTGTATAACTGACAAAGGTAAATTTTCTTCCGACGACCACTTTTCCGGAATAAGTTTATTCCAAGAAGAGCGCAAAACACTTTCTTGAACCTTTGCCCATGATTGCTTTAATAATATGCATGCCATTTTTACATTAAATTCTTTTAAGAGCTCAATCCCTATTTTATCATTAGATTTAACGACTTCCATCAGAAGTGATTTTTTAAAAAACATTTTTGTCAATCTTATAGGATTTTGATCCATCGTGGTGTTAGATGGTAAGTATACTAAGAAATTTTCACAGTCTGAAATCAAATCTTTTGCATGACACGCAGCATTATCGATAATCAAGATTCCTTTTTGAGGCAAATTATTTTCTTCCTGAAATTTTTTTTACCTGGGGAACAAAAGATCTGTTGAACCCTTCGGAAAATATAACAGTTGTCATCCATCCACTTTTAGATGAATAATATTCTACTGGTGGTTGTTTATTGAAAGTCCTTGGATTTTGCGACTTTCCAATGACTACCATATCCAACTTATGAGTACCCGATTTATTTGCACAAGAAAGAAATGTGAACCTTTCCTTGCACATTTTGCGGCCAGGAACGTTTTTCTCGTTTGCATGGACTAATGTCCTATCAGGCAACATTTTCCAGAAAAGAGCAGATTCATCCGCGTTGTAGACTTGAGAATCAACCAACTCCTCAGATTGCATAAGCGATTTAAACATAACTTGAAATTACGGTACTAAGTCTTCCCGGCTTGATAATTTTTCGCCACAAATTTTAATACCACGCATAGAAAATCTTTTGCTGAACTTCTGGTAACATCGATTACTGGCCAGGAATTGTTTGTTATCGCCATATTTTTCTGTTAACATTATCTTGACTCTTTCACATTAAATTTGTTTGGATATCGGAACGTGTTTTCTTCGTTGATTTTCGAACCATGCATATAAATCGTACTCAAATTCGCCTTTTTTTAGTGTCTTGCGTTTTTTTTTAATATTTTCTGGTCAGATTTCTTTGCAAATCTAAAGATGAAGAAGTTTTAATATTGTCTAATTGCAACTTCATCTAACATACGTATCTAATTTATCTTTCTTCTTCTTAATATCACATATCGTGGAAGCGCCCACTCCATATATCTGCGCCAGACATTTTCCACTTACACCTTTTTTTAATTCTCTCAATATAGTGATTTCATATTAAATAAAAAATCAAAAAACACGTCTGAACTATGAAACACATTTGAACGAAATGAGGATTCCTAAGAAGCACTAAAAATGTGTGTCGCAAAGTCAACGGGACTTTCCAAATAAGTGGTTGAAAATTTATTACGGAACGTGGCACATTTCTTTTTAAATTCGGATTACAGAATGCCATCAATTCGGATTGTAGAGTATGTACTGCAGTGAATAACGCTGTTCGGATTACTGGATAATTCGGTTTAGCGAAGTTCGGATTACCGAAGTGTTACTGTACTGCCGATTAATATTGTGGCGAGAGAAGTTGCAACCAAAGCGGCAATAAGATTAAACTGCCTATCAATGTGGAGGTACAAAAACGACGGTCACATGAGGATATCAATGTGTGGTGCTACGGTAAACGACCGAGTGGACTATATACCAACGGTGTACACCTTCGAGAGAAATTACATCACTATGATTCCCGCCAGAGATGAATGGGTTGGAAGAATACCAGGTAATTGAAACCATCTCCAGCCAGGCTGCCATCAATTCTCTGGAGGCAACATCCCTAAATTCACAAACAGCCCTCGACTGTCGCAGATCTCTTAACGAGATGGCTGAGCAGTTTAATATACAAATCATATGGGTGCCTGGGCATAGGGATATCCCGGGGAACTGCAAAACCGATGAACTTGCTAGGAAAGCGACGACATTACAAATTCCCGAAGAATTAGCATATATTGGTGCGCCACTATCCACGTGCAAGATTTGGCTTAGGCAAGAGGCAATCAGGCAGTCCAACGAAAGATGGACAGAAATCGGCACCTGCAAGGTAGCTAGACAAATCTGGCCAAGGTATGACCTGAGAAGATCAAAATATCTCCTCGCACTAGAGAGGCAAAGATTGTCTACGATAGTATCAGTTCTGACGGGACACTGCTTGATCGGCGAACACACCAAAAGATTGGGTATTGACTCTAATGACTTCTGCAGAAGCTGTGGAGATGAGGAAGAAGTGGAGAGCATTGAGCACTTGCTATGCGACTGCCCCGCTCTGAGTAATCGACGACTGGACAAACTGGGGTCGGCTTTTCTAGGCAGCCTAACAGATCTTTCCAGTACCGATATTCGTACTATCGATAAATTTGTATATCAAACAGGTTGGTTTGGATGAGGGGCATTTGAGCCCGTGGTAACACGAGGGACCTAAACTGGTCTATGTGAGCTTGTATAAAAAATACGGCTGCCACCCTAACCTAAACCTAAACCTAATGTCCATGGACACGAGATGTTTAAACGTCTCCTCTATTCAACGTAACCTAACCATTGTACGAGTACATAAAAAAACATAACTGTCTGTTTTTTCTGCTGTCAAACGTTTGTATTGACGTTTTAATTATGCAATTCTTCGCACACCTCCGTTGCCTACAATAATGAGCTAGATATTAGGAAAAACCCTGCAGTATGCTATTCAACAAGGCCAATGTGGGTTTGCTGCAGTATGAGCATAGTAGGAATACAAATGTCGATAAATTGTTTTCCAGCAAAGAACGTAAAGGAGAACAGACGTGTTTGTGAATAGCTCCGAAAATTATTTAAATATTGTGTATCTAAGTTATTACATTGAGACGCAAACGCATAGAAACATCGAATACGTCTCAACGGTTTCACGAATCTGTTGTCAAACCATAGTTGCGAAGAAACAACCCATGTTAAATAAAACTAATAAATTAAATTGCAAATAAGTATTGTTTTAGAAAATATTCGAACGCCATACTGCTCTCAACAAAATTGATACTTGTCTCTCACTCAGCTCCAAATTCTATGATTTCTTAATGTGTCATATTGAAACAAGTAAAAGCGTTAAGTTTGGCCATGCCGAATCTTATATACGCTCCACCATGGATAGCATGTGACCTCACAAAATAACTCAAACCTAAAGAAAATAACTCCGAAAACACAAAAAATATAGTTGATGAGAACAGTAGGAATCACAACAAGTTAGATGCTATATATGGGAGCTATATCTAAATATGGACCGATATGGCCCATTTGCAATCCCAAACAACCTGCAACTATAAGAAGTATTTGTACCAAATTTGATCAACCTAGCTCCATTATTGCGGACTGTAGCGTGATTACCACAGACGGACGGACGGACATGGCTAAATCGTTTTAGAATTTTACGACGATTAAGAATGTATATACTTTATGGGGTCTCAGATCAATATTTAGAGGTGTAACAAACGGAGTGACAAAATGAATATACCCCCAATCCTATGGTGGAGGGTATAAAAAAGAACACATAGCGAAACGAAAACACATCATAACAGCATACTCATATTAAAACAAACACAACAATTTCCGCAAATGGAACACTCAAACACAATGGATATGATTAACACATCTCTGCCAAATAATGATATTGTGAGTATTACAGCTAGTTGCAAACGTGAGAGAGAGACCAGCCCTCAGAACTTTGGAGAACGCAACAAAAACTCCAAAGCTCTCTCGCTCCAAAGCTTTTGACACAGTAAACAGATCCCTACTATGTATGAATTTACGTCGTTTTTTAATTTTCCTACAAGCTCTGTTCGTCTCATACAATCATATCGAGCCGTAACAGCCAAAAAGACGTAAGCGCACATCACAAAAATTTAGAGGAGAAGGTTTCTTTTGCGATTATATTTTGTTTAAATACATATTTAGTGCATAAATCTGTTTATATAACTGTGAAATTTACTATAACGGTACAATTTACAGGTATAAATTTCAGAACTAAACGATTTCCCTCAACAAATGAAAAGTAAATCATGTTGGCGCTTACGTCTTTTTGGCGGTTAGGGCTCGATATCTTATCGAATGTGCTTAATTCGTGTTCACACGTTTCTCGGTCTCTGACCCACTACTAATGGTTAAGGATGTTCCTCAGGGTTCAATACGGTCCTCTGCATTTTCTGCGTATATTAATGATCTGGCGAACTACTTGATGTACAGCAACATGCATCAAGTATATGCGGATGACGTGCCGATTTACTTAAGTAGTGAAAAAAAGTTATTAAAGCAAATCCGTTGTACTTCTTAATGAGGACTTAAGCACCGTTGCCACTGGACAACAGCAAACGGACTATGCATAAACCCACGTTAATCTAAACAAACGAAGCAATATCATATCAGATGAACCAATAATTATGATTGGCGGTCAGAAGATTGAAATCGTACCTTTGCTAAAAATCGTACCTTTTTGCATTAATTTAGACAAGTAATACCTAAGTTTGGAATACAAGTAATCACATTAACAACATAGTTGGTAAAACCTACGCCAAGCTTATAACTCAATGGTCCACCCAATACTTGACACCCCTTAAAACTAGAATTCTTCTGGGAAAGGGCTATATAATGCCGGGGCTGTTACGAGTATATGGTTGTGAGCTATTTGCCAATTGTGATTCCGCCAGTAAACGTAAATCAAACACTATTTAAAATTGTACTAGATATGTGTATGACTTAAGACGGTATGGTCATACTACAAGATATGGAATTTGTTTTGAAGACCTTCTTATTATTAAAGCACTTCTGGTCCTACACAAAATCATTTACTTGCAAAAACCGTTACAGTTATACGAAAAACTTCGATTCTCTAGGTCAAGTAGGGGCAAACGGATGGTGCCAGTTTTACACCGTAGCTTATTGTGATTTTTTGTGCTAAAAAATTTAAAATTTTGTCTACATTTTACAGTGAAACCACATTTTTAAGTTCGTTTGTAAAAATGGTCCAACCGTTTGAACGGGTTTTGATTTCGTATATAAAATTATTACACTCCGCAAATATCGCATTTTCCACACTCAGCCCAGTCCACGGTGTGGAGTGTTGCATCGTCAAAAAGCAGACTTCAGAATTAAACATTAATCAAAGCATATTATCAAAATACCTAAATCAAATTAATGCACTATTAAATGGTTGAGTAATAAAGTAGGTACGGGTTTTACTCACCGCACGATTTTTGTTCGATTGTGCGCATGGAATTTTTAAAACGTCGCAACATGATGTTGTGACATTATTATTCAGAAACGAAATCACCATTAGTTTCGGAATGACATTTTTTTGTTTACACTGTTCGTCTTTGGAATGCACTTCCACCTAACTTACAAGTTACTAGCAAAGCAAAAAACTTTAAGGTAAAATCTGGAGAATCGGCCCTGCATACACGGTAGACTTTTTTGATATTAAAAGGGCTTGTAACGGCACACAGATGAGGTACCTTTGTGTGGGGGTATATCAAAACATGGACATATTATGACCTGGGCTAAAGGCGTCATAGACGCTTCTAAGGCCAATCAGCCGGCTGAAAGAGCCACAAATTCAGCTGTGTTAACGGCTAATAAAGTCAAAAGAATCAGATCACCTGATGAACCCCTGCCTTCGAAAAAGGCAAGAGGCCCTAATGTCACCAACAGGACACTCACCATGCCCTTAAATGAAGTGGCGAAGGAGAGTCTAGTGATGACCGTTATAGACAGAAGCAGTGAGGATGGATCCATCCTCAAGGACAAATGGAGCCATGTGCAATCAGCCATTATGGCTCATTACCTCGATGTCCGTAGAGAAATGCCGGGCACACCACCAATCTGCAACGATGCAGGATGGCATCAGGGGAGAGTAAAGCTTTTATATTTCGGTGATGCCAGACCGTATAAGGCTGCTCTGAGTCGAGCGGGTGAGGTGTGGTCGGGTGCCCAGTTGGATGTTGTCGAAAAAAACAACATCCCTAGTCACCCTAGAGCCATCACCTGGGTTACAGAAGAGCCCTCAAACACAGCTGACATATTAGAAATAATAAAAGATTCCAATCCTGGTCTGCCCGCCCATAATTGGAGAATGAAAAAGGTGAGGCGGACGGTAAAAAGCGGCATGTCAATTTGATCCTTAACGCTGAATCCACCTCCCATATACAACGTGCAAGTGCAACCCTAGAGTATGGATTCGAGACTATAGTCTTGCATGTATACAAGCAAGATATAGTTCCCACTGCGGAAGGTGAGTGGTCCACCGTGGTTGATACACAGCTTTCTGGAAGTGCGGAGGTATCCACGCCCATTATTTCTGGTGAATCCAACTCTAACAGAAGAATTGTAACGTCCTACTCTGAGGACGAAAGCTCTACTTCTGTCGCAGAGGGGCTGAGGGGAGTCTCCGGACTCTTTGACGCATCTGGCGGGGACACGCTTCTCGATGATACGGACGAAGAGTTCGATAACACCCTTGTCGGGGTGGATGTTAATCTGTCAATTACCAATGATGGTAAGCATTTTACAGATTAACCTCCATCACGCTAAAGCAGCCTCAGCGGCTCTATTGCTGCGCCTGTCCACAGGTGCAGTAGACATCGTCCTGATACAGGAGCCCTACGCAGTGGGAGGAAGGGTGTGCGGTATCAGGACACCCAACATTAAACTGCTTGTGGCCAACTGTGAAGGCACTCCAAGAACCTGCATTTTGGCCAGGAAAGATCTAAGTATCTTTCTCCTGGCTAATTTAAGTGGTAAAGACCAAACATCTGCTAGTCTGGAGATCGGTAATCGCATATATTGGGTGGTCTCCAGTTACTTGCCTTATGAAGCTGTAGTACCGACTGCTCTATTCAGGGAAGTAGTAGAAGAAGCAACATCTGACGAGGTCGAGCTGATTGTTGGCGCAGACACGAACGCTCATCATACTATCTGGGGTATTACGGATATAAACAATAGGGGTGATTCGCTTCTTGACTTTATTCTAACTACCAACCTAAGTATTTGTAACATAGGTAATAAACCGACCTTTACAATTAAAGACAGACAAGAAGTACTCGACGTAACGTTTGCTACTGACCGGCTGTCAGACAAAATTATTGGGTGGAATGTACTGGACGACCACTCATTCTCAGATCACCATTATATTGAGTTCAAACTCGCTGAAAAAGCGCCTGAACCTGCCGTCCACAGAAATGTGAGAAAGACAAAGTGGCACCTGTATGAAAAGAATTTCAAGAAAGTCCTCAACTCCAAACTTCTGTACGAACCGAATGACAAAGCCGGTCTGGATCATCTGGTCGAGCATATCACCACATCATTCAATAGTTCCCTTGAAGAAGCCTGTCCAAAAACAAGGTACAAGGGTAAAACTAAACCCCAATGGTGGACTTCTGAGCTAACGGCTATGAAAAAGACCTGCAACAAGCTATTCAACAAGGCGTAGATTTAGCCTTAGGGGTCGCTAATGTTTGGGATGCCTATAAAGAGCAACTCAAGATCTATAAGAAGGAGCTTAGAAAGGCGCAAAGACGCTCTTGGTATACCTTCTGTGGCGAAGTGGAAAAGGTCTCCGACGCCGCAAGACTGAGGAAAATATTATCAGCTTCACCCTGTACAGTGGGTTACTTGCAGGATGAGGCAAATAATTGGACCAAAAACAGCGAGCAGTCGCTCAATGTACTGCTCGACACACATTTTCCGGGGAACTCTCTAACAGAACCAGAGGATCAGCAGGACCAACAAGAGTGCGAGTGGACTGCGAGCGTCGCTAGCTTGTTGACTGAGAGATCCAGAATAAGCTGGGCTATTAATAGCTTTGAGCCCTTCAAGTCACCTGGACCAGACGGCATCACTCCAGCAGAAATTCAGAAAATGTTGAAACACATTGTCCCCTGGCTGGAGAAAATTTATGTCGGCTGTATCAGGCTTTCATACATCCCGAATCGATGGAGGGATACCAAAGTGGTATTCATACAAAAAGCGGGGAAGATATCACATACTAGGCCAAAAGACTTTAGACCAATTAGCCTATCCTCCTTCCTACTGAAATGTCTGGAAAGACTTTTAGATTATTTCTTTAGGGAAAACCTGGATACAAAACTCCTGTCAGTGAACCAACATGCTTACAATAAGGGGAAGTCTGCAGAATCAGCCCTGAACGAACTTGTGAGCACTATCGAATCGTCCCTGCATTTCAAGGAATTCACCATGGTGGCATTTCTTGACATAGAAGGGGCTTTTAATAACATTCACTCAGATGCAGTAATTGCGGCACTGTCACATCTTAATGTCAACTCTAGTTTGATTAGACTAATTCAAAGTCTGCTCAACAGAAGACGCATAACAGCATGTCGTGGGTCCACAACTCTAACAAGGTTTGTAAACAGAGGGACCCCACAAGGAGGAGTATTGTCTCCACTAATTTGGAACCTAGCGGTGAATGAAATCCTGCTAGATCTAGAACGTTGTGGCTGCAAGGTCGTGGCATATGCGGACGACGTGGCAATCGCAGTGAGTGGCAAATTCGTAAACGTCCTCAGAGACATCCTACAGGTGGCTCTGAACAAGTTGGCTAGATGGGCCAGAAGCAGCGGTTTGGGCGTTAACCCCAACAAGACAGAATTGGTTCTCTTTACTAGGATGAATAAATTCCCACATGTGGACCCTCCACCTCGGATAAATGGAACAGATCTAGTCTTTTCTGAAAGTGCAAAATTTTTAGGATAGAAAACTGTTATTTAGACTTAATGTATTGGAACGTGTAAGGAAGGCTAACGTCGCCTTATATTCCTGCAAAAAGGCTGTAGGGTCGCGGTGGGGCCTCTCTCCTAAAATCGTCCACTCGATATATATAGCAGTAGTTCGTCCAATACTGTTATACGGTATTGTGGTATGGTGGACGTCAACTGACAAACTAACCATTACCAACCTACTAACAAAGGTTCAGAGAACAGCCTGCCTGAGCATAAGCGGAGCCTTAAGGACTACAGCGACCGAGTCTCTACAAGTCCTACTCCATATACTGCCGATTAATATTGTGGCGAGAGAAGTTGCAACCAAAGCGGCAATAAGATTAAACCGCCTATCAATGTGGAGGTACAACAACTACGGTCACATGAGAATATCAAAGTGTAGTGCTATGGTAACCGACCGAGTGGACTATATACCAACGGTGTACACCTTCGAGAGAAATTACATCACTATGATTGCCGCCAGAGATGAATGGGTTGGAAGAAAACCAGGTAATAGAAACCATCTCCACTTTTACACGGATGGTTCGAAGCTTGATGCAAAGGTTGGCTTCGGAGTACACTGTGCAGAGCTTAGATTGGATATAGCTCACAGACTACCAGATACCTGCAGTGTCTATCAAGCCGAAATAATGGCAATATGGGCAGTAGCCAAGTGGCTGAGTCGCAACATAGTAACCAACACTGGCATTGTCATTTACTCGGACAGCCAGGCTGCCATCAATTCTCTGGAGGCAACATCCCTAAATTCACAAACAGCCCTCGACTGTCGCAGATCTCTTAACGAGATGGCTGAGCAGTTTAATATACAAATCATATGGGTGCCTGGGCATAGGGATATCCCGGGGAACTGCAAAACCGATGAAGTTGCTAGGAAAGGGACGACATTACAAATTCCCGAAGAATTAGCATATATTGGTGCGCCACTATCCACGTGCAAGATTTGGCTTAGGCAAGAGGCAATCAGGCAGTCCAACGAAAGATGGACAGAAATCGGCACCTGCAAGGTAGCTAGACAAATCTGGCCAAGGTATGACCTGAGAAGATCAAAATATCTCCTCGCACTAGAGAGGCAAAGATTGCCTACGATAGTATCAGTTTTGACGGGACACTGCTTGATCGGCGAACACACCAAAAGATTGGGTATTGACTCTAATGACTTCTACAGAAGCTGTGGAGATGAGGAAGAAGTGGAGAGCATTGAGCACTTGCTATGCGACTGCCCCGCTCTGAGTAATCGACGACTGGACAAACTGGGGTCGGCTTTTCTAGGCAGCCTAACAGATCTTTCCAGTACCGATATTCGTACTATCGATAAATTTGTATATCAAACAGGTTGGTTTCGATGAGGGGCATTTCAGCCCGTGGTAACACTAGGGACCTAAACTGGTCTATGTGAGCTTGTATAAAAAATACGGCTGCAACCCTAACCTAAACCTAAACCTAATGTCCATGGACACGAGATGTTTAAACGTCTCCTCTATTCAACGTAACCTAACCATTGTACGAGTACATAAAAAAACATAACTGTCTGTTTTTTCTGCTGTCAAACGTTTGTATTGACGTTTAATTATGCAATTCTTCGCACACCTCCGTTGCCTACAATAATGAGCTAGATATTAGGAAAAACCCTGCAGTATGCTATTCAACAAGGCCAATGTGGGTTTGCTGCAGTATGAGCATAGTAGGAATACAAATGTCGATAAATTGTTTTCCAGCAAAGAACGTAAAGGAGAACAGACGTGTTTGTGAATAGCTCCGAAAATTATTTAAATATTGTGTATCTAAGTTATTACATTGAGACGCAAACGCATAGAAACATCGAATACGTCTCAACGGTTTCACGAATCTGTTCTCAAACCATAGTTGCGATGAAACAACCCAGGTTAAATAAAACTAATAAGTTAAATTGCAAATAAGTATTGTTTTAGAAAATATTCGTACGCCATACTGCTCTCAACAAAATTGATACTTGTCTCTCACTCAGCTCCAAATTCTATGATTTCTTAATGTGTCATATTGAAACAAGTAAAAGCGTTAAGTTTGGCCATGCCGAATCTTATATACGCTCCACCATGGATAGCATGTGACCTCACAAAATAACTCAAACCTAAAGAAAATAACTCCGAAAACACAAAAAATATAGTTGATGAGAACAGTAGGAATCACAACAAGTTAGATGCTATATATGGGAGCTATATCTAAATATGGACCGATATGGCCCATTTGCAATCCCAAACAACCTGCAACTATAAGAAGTATATGTACCAAATTTGATCAACCTAGCTCCATTATTGCGGACTGTAGCGTGATTACCACAGACGGACGGACGGACATGGCTAAATCGTTTTAGAATTTTACGACGATTAAGAATGTATATACTTTATGGGGTCTCAGATCAATATTTAGAGGTGTAACAAACGGAGTGACAAAATGAATATACCCCCAATCCTATGGTGGAGGGTATAAAAAAGAACACATAGCGAAACGAAA